>OX439037.1:40241079-40773579 GCA_949317995.1 Acholoe squamosa | reverse complement strand
AATATTATTATATGAAACCCGATCTAAAATGTTGGTGAAAGCAATATCTCAAACCGGACACTATTATTGTAAAAATACTAATACATTATGTAGGAGTCAAACAAAGAGAGTGTTACTCAATACGAGTTCAAATCACACTTACACTCAGGACCAGCCCATACATCTACCACCAAACTATCTAAATCATAGATGTACGTGGGTAGACAATGTTTGTGGTACACTGAGAAAGTTGAGACGATTGGAGAAAAGCATATATCACCACATCATTAAAGTCTATCCACTACTATTACTAGTTGGTATGCTGTGATAGTTTACCACCCCATAGCATGTTAGTAACACTACCAGGCTCAACGAGAACATTAATTCCCAATAATTTAACATTGTTGTAATATAACCCAGGTCTCTGATCATTCCACTATTAGAATATCACCTCAATATAAAGACATGTAACCCTGTACAATCAAGTGCATCCAAATAATTGCTACTGTAACTGCTTCTGACATTAAGCCAAACTTTATGGTTCCAGGTAGTTGCCACTGGATACACATTGGAGAAATTCGATAGGAAAGAATTGTGGCTGATAAATGACTTTTCACATTTTACAACAGCAAGAACCTCTTCCATACAGAGTTTCTTATTTATGAGGAATGCCTGAGGCAGGGGCACTTGAGCCATTGACGGATGGAGAAAGGGCCTTCACAGGTCAGCTATACAAATGTATTACTCTACCTGATCTAGGGTCCCTACCACCACATCTTTTAGGAAGTCACTTTTATCAAAATATAAACTCTAGCCAGGATTAAGTTTTGAGCTCTATGTTAGTGTGTACATTAACATTTATCAATGAGAATCTCACATAAGGTCCCCTTTTCTCCACCTTGATATTTGAGCCTAGATTTGGCACACGTCCTCTTCATGTAGATACTCTGTTCTGAACAAAGGTTAGAGAAGTATGCTATATAGCTTCTACACGTGACATTTGAATACTGAACGTTTTTCCTGATAAAGACGAAGGGTATTCTAACCTCATAGCACAATTTTTGAGGGGCGTTGGCAGAGGGCCCAACCAATTTAAGTTAAAGTAGCATCATGCACATGTGTACACACCAGATATGCTACACAGCATGCTACCAATTTCTTCATAAAGGTTATGTTTGGGCCACCTTATGGCCTTCAGTATCCAGCTTTTAGTATACAATGGTAGTTCAAAGTTGGGTAAATATTTCCTTGTTTGGACATTGAGCAAATAATGGCCCGACTACATGTACTCATCACCCTGCTGACAACCTACTGGAAACGTCTAACTATCTGCTGACAAACTAACAATATCAGGTATCTCCCTGCTGACAACTATACACTGCAAAAAAGGTGTTTAGATATTAAACACTTATCTAAACACTTTCCTGTCCCATCTTTCTAAACACTTATTATATAAGTTTATAGGGAAGTGTTTAGGCAAAAAGTGTTTAGACAAGTGTTTAGACAGCCAAAAAGTGTTTAGATAAGTGTTTAATTTCTAAACACTTATCTAAATAAGTGTTTAGAATCTAAACACTTATTCAAATGTTCTAAACACTTTTTGAAATGTGTTTAGAAAGGAAACACTTTTCTAAACACTTTTTGGGAAAGTGTTTTGTGTGTAAACACTTTTTGACTAAACACTTTTTGCTAAACACTTTTCAAAAAGTGTTTTGATTCTAAACACTTTTCAAAATAAGTGTTTACAGTCTAAACACATTGTTAATGTGTGTTTAAAATCTAAACACATATGGATGTGTTTAGGTGAAATGTGTTTAGAATGTAAACACTTATGCAATGTGTTTAGAAAACTGGGACAAATAAGTGTTTACAATCTAAACACTATTTTTTACACTGTAGCTAACTACCTGCTGGCCACTTAATGACAACTGTTATCTACCTGCTGACAACTTTGACGACTGATATCTGCCGACAACTTATACTATGGTCAACTGCTAACTGCCGATTGACATCATTCTATTGACAACTACTAGCTCCAAGGTAAAAAAAAAACCCACGAAAAACACTGACAATTGACAACTCTCTACTGGCAACCTATTGTCAATTACTAACTTACACTCTATTGACAACTGCTAACTTCCCACTGACATACTATTGACAACTGCTACCCAGCTACCCATGTAGACAAGATCTTTATATTAGCATCCCCCATTTGTGCGGTAGTTAGTGACAATCTAGTTAGAGCCGTTAACCACTAGTATCTGTTGACGATTATATATCTGCAACATTCTACTGCAGTGCCCAACGCATAAGATGCGGTTTAATATGCAAGGTTTTATCCCACATGGTGAAAAATTGCCTCGACTATCTCTGCGATTTTTAATCTGTTGCGATTTTGCAGCCTACCTGAAATTTGCAAGGGCCACAACTACAGTAGGGTGTATAGAACACAGGGACACCGTTGTGTTAATTCTTTCATGTACTCATTGGGATATTTTGCCTTCGTGATGTTTATATCTCTGTAAATTATATATTTTCTGGCCTAAAATTGCAAAAGAGTGCTTGTGTTCCATACACCCTGCTATAGTTGTGTCCTTTGCGATTTCGGGATAGGTCCCAAAATCGCAGCAGATTCAAAATCACAGATATATTTGAGCCATTTTTCGCCATGTGGGATTCGACCTTTTAGTGCGGATATAGACCAACTGCTAACTATTTACTCACATACTGAAATAAATTGACAGATACACTGACATTGTGGCAAATGATCATCTCCTTGCATGAATATCATCTTCAAAACATCCATGTTTTCAAGCGTTATGAGACAATGCCAATTTAGCCACTGGACATGCATATATATGATATCAGGTATGTCCAGGCCAGGAGACCTTGTACTTATCAGGGCACGTCATGAGTGTGTCTAGGGCAGGGTGGGGTCAGATGAGTGTTCAATGCCAAAGGCTATAGATGCATATCTCATATCTACTTCATCCTGGCTCCTGTATACAGAGTCTGTGTCAGATATGATATAGCCTGAGGAATAACTGTCAATTCCCTGTAACCACATTGTATCATTACTGGTTCATGCTACATCCAGGTGGTATGGTTTCAAATTTTTCAATGGCAGGACATGTGAAAATCCTACATTCCCAACCAAATGAATGTATCTTTGAAACTGGTGATAGTTGCACAATCCCAATCCCTAAGTACTTATATTAGAAATAAAATGTATGATTTTTGCGTGAATCCTTAGCAGTCTAGATTCTACCGACTAATCAACGAGCTGTCTTGAAAAGGTGAAAAATTACCAATGTGTCTTGGATATCACCAGGTCAGCAGTCCAGCGTTCATGCCATGATAATCTGGGAAAATCGGTTTCGGTTGAGAAAACAGTCAGTTTAATAAGGGTTCAGTGGCCCATAAACCATGTATGACATGTGACTAAGGAAGGACCCGTCACTGACTGACACAATGACTAGTAGAAATGTCATGGACACCACCCAATAGCCGAGGGCACATCCTCCCTCCAGCAGTTGTACTAAGTATCAGGGCCAGACAACCTCGGGGGGCACTTGCCCATAAAATGGATACCGACTGCAGCCCGACTCTCGAGAGTGATGTCGGTGGATTCCCACGCGTTCCCGAAAAAGGGGGGCGATGGATTCCCATCAGATTTCTAATAGCAGGGCGGTGGAATTCCATTAGATCCCAAAAGCACTGTATTGTTTATACACCACACATATGGGGGCATGAAAGTGATTAAAAGATGCAGTGCTGGACAATGAAAAATTCTGGTCCAGTCAATGATTGGGATTGTCAAAAAAGGGGGGGGGGCGTTAATGTCTAGCTTATCAGTCAAGTAGGGTGGTCAGATTTCAAGATCACTGGGAGATAGGGCGGTAGGGCGGCAGTTGAGGGTGACCTAAATAGAGTCAGTGCCCCCCCCCCCTGGGCCCCCAACCAACAACCAAGCATGGCGGCTGACCGGTAAGTGTGGCCAATTTTGCACAAAAAATCTCTGTGGACAGCAAGCCTATACGGACTTAGCAGGTTTATTCATTAGCCAATGAAAGAACCCCAATCTATTCACTGCGGTCCTTCAGGGGCCAACTGCATGGTACCCATCTGATAGGTCTTATCAGTAGAACTCGCTGGTAACAAGCTCCAGCAATGGCGGCACCCATGTGCCAACCTGCTACCTCGGAATAGCCCTAGGCTCTTCTTGTTGAACAGAGCCAAGTCGCTATAAATCAACGCCTGTTGTTGGGGGAGGAAAATAGGCAGTCAGACAGGGCCTGGTATTATGTGGCTCTGATGGGGGTCCCCAAGAGATAATTATGTCTTTTGTGTAAAAAGAGAAAAGGATATTTGTGCATGGAATTTATATTGGTATTATTAAAGTGGTCATGGATCATTATTTATATATGCCTATAGCATCCCAACTGCTGTACTACGTCGTGTGCTGTCTTGGGGGGTCTTGACTGTTTCTACAGCAGGCAGGGAGAGTTTTCTATTTCTGTATAGATACAGATAATGGCTACTTTTTAAAAGCAATGCTTGTCTATTGTGGTTGAGTTTAGCACCTGCTACACCTATGAAAGAAAGTGTAGCAGTAAGCAGACATGTAAACCTTCTGTTTATTTTCCTTTTTACATATTTCTAAGTAAGACTACCTAGACCAGCATATGAAACCTAAAAAGTGAGGAAGAAAATTCGAATATAAATATGCAGGTCAGCTAGTGTAAGTTTATGGGATGTGGTAGTGGGAGCTAATCAGCTTGCTAATACATGTGTTCTCCAAGACGTTCTAAACTTCTGACACCCTGATCAGTTTTCAGGGCTTGAATCTAGTCTATATACTGTAACTATAAAATGCAGGCATAAATTTCCTCCAGATGATTCAGAGAAAGGGGGGCGCGTCGGGCTTTGTAATACAGTGAGTTATTGCAGTTGGGATCCAATTTTAAAAAGCTAACTCTTTTTTCTCAGCCCCTTTTCAGCAGTGTCATCCTATTTGGGGGTAATAAAGAGCCTTAGTCCGTTGCTAAGTGACAGAGACGGAGAGCTGTAGGTGAATGGAGGCTGTAGAGCTTGCTCTCAGGTGACCATAGGCCGTGTCCCCCATTCACATGATCTATACCTGTAAAACGAAGTGTCTGGTGTACATGGCTAAAGCTAACTTAGCTATGACAACACATTAAAGGTGTTGTCATCTCCTAACCAAGTCAATATGATTAATTTTGTTGACATTCTATACATTCTTTTGATATTGTAGATTCTACAGTAAAATATAAATCCAATCTACCTCTTTTTCACACCAGTTGTAATATGTAACGTCCGATAGGAAAAAGATAAGCCGTGAGCTAAATGTCACACAGGCTCAGTGTTCTTCTGGTAATGTATGATCAGGTTTGGTGCCAACCTTCACAGAGCATCAAGTCTAGCCCAACCCCCATTGGTCGGTCAAACGGTCAGTAGGGGGCCAGCACCCTGAATTGCTCATGCCCATGTAACTGTGTAAGGACAAATATTTCGCTGGTGGAATGGACTTGCCAGGAATAAATCAGAATAAGCTCAGTGATGACTGTGTGTGGTGATCGGAGATGGTCCCAATACAGTCTGTTTACACAAGATACCAGTGTGTTATTTCAAAATTTGTTGTGGGAATTTGGTACCAGTGTGCTAAAAAAAGGCATCTCAAACTCACTTTCCATAGACTCTAAGGTGTTACATGTGTATATTGTGGACAAATCTTTATGTACCCTATGGGGGTTGGAAGTACACTCTGTTTCTTACATTTGAACCTTTTTGGTCCGACTTTTAGGGCCTCGTCATTCACCCCCTCAATTGCTGCTGATGCATAGAAATTGAGTACCTGGGTAGAATGGTTTTGATTGTAACTTCCATTTTATACCAAACGTTAAATCTTTTATCCTGAACTGTCATGTTAAAATTGGAAGTCACAACAGCTAAATATTCACTGCAATACCATTAGGTACCATGAGCCAACTACATTTGTATCATGACGTTCATACCAATCGTCTACCATTCCGTTATACTTTGGCTGGAAACGAATATTATCACTTACACATTAGGCAGATGTTTTAAGTTAATTAGTAATTATTTTGTATGCCAGCCCCTGGTATACCTGTTCCTATTCTATGTCCACCATAATATGGTGCATACCTGTACCTAGGCTATATATATATATATGTCTACCATAATATGGCGGTGCCCAGGACAGTTCCCCATATCAGCCTTACACACCTACATACCTACCCCTACAGGGTGGATGCACATGGTAGGGTGTAAGCCGACACCTGCTCCCTCAGGCCACCGTCGTATCTTCTTCACCTCACAGCACAAGCCTAAGGAAATGTGGAGAGGGAGAGTAGGAAGAGGTATGGTTTGGGGTAGGTAGGGCTCTGAGACATAAAGCCATAAAGTAAGTGTTCATGTAAATTGGTGACGCTCTTTGAGGACAGGTGGGGTGATTTACGCTATTGGGACTTAGATGTGTTATACAATAGCAAACAGTGGGGTGCTGTCTAAGACGTTCTAGTGAGACCTTTACTCTGCTGTAGATATCATACACAACTGTTTCGTGTGTCCATGTATTTCTTTTGGTGTTTTGTCATGTAGGTTGCTTTTAGCCCCCCTGGCAATTTAGACAACTGAAATGATGTATTGCATCAAATCAATTTGTCACACCTTTCTTCTCTTCTGATATTTGTCCGCATTTGTTACCCCCTTTATCCAAAAAAACAACAACACAACAAAAACAAACAGAAATCTGTGGACCAACTTTAACAACAACACAGTAGCCCCCCCCCCCCCTTGGCATTCAGGTGGTGGAGAGATGAGAGGAGGTTGAGGGCAGCACAGAAGGTAGGACAGGAGCAGCCCACTATAAACAGGACTCGAGTTGGGAACGTTCCCAACTTGGGGCAAGAGAACATGATTATCTCCGGAAATTTGGACACACCAGAACATCTTATACTTGAGAAAAAAAAAACATGTCCAGTTCCTGGGAATATACCGACTATTTCCAGAGAAATTTCCTGGTATTTCCCAAGAAATTCCCGAGTAATTCTCGAGATCTAGACCCAAGAACTTTCTCGAGTATTAGATGTTATGGCATGTCCAAATTCCCAGGGAAAATCACATTCTCTATTCTTGTTGTATTCACAAGGCGAGACTCGAGAAATTCCCGAATAATTCTTGAGATCTTGTTCAGTGGGAGGGGGCAGTTTGGTAGGGGTGGGCAGCTGTCGCAATGTCGCAAAAAAATGTGCGACAGACACCTTGGAAAATGCGACAGTGACATGGGGCATAACCTCAGCTTTCTAAATCTGAAGGAATTTTCTAAATATTCCAATTAGATCCAATGTTATGTCCTTCTCGATAGATTGTTTGGAAATTTTATTCCAGGAATTGTCTTGAAGAAATATAATCCCAAATCTCTTTGGATACAATTAAAAGTTGGACTCCTAAACTGCCATGCAGCAATTTGTTCAACTTACAGTTAGAATCTGAATTTCCTTGGAGCAACTTGTCCTCCAGAATACACTTTTGGATGTTTGTTTGTTTTTTTGCTTTGAGGCTGAATAAGCTAGGGCTGAAAGTCCTGCATCAACTTGGAGAAATTTAAGAATTCCCTAGTACCTCCATCCCATCCCATAAAACATACCAATCTAATTCAAATCTTGAATGTAGAATTTGAAAATCTTCTTAGAGCATTGTACCTAGATCACACTCATTTCAAAGGCAAGATCTAAAAATATTCTTGGACCATGCTCCATCCAAATCCTCTAAAACACATCTATTTCAAAGTTAGAATTAGAAAACTTTTTTTGGGCAAATTTACCACATAAATCTAAGAACACAACAACTTAGAATTACTGATAGTATCTGAAAATGTATAGGAGGAATATGCCCCCAAAGCTTCTGTCACACTCATTGTAAAATCTTGACATTTTCTTATACTACTGAACCCCTAAATTGTCTAAAACACAGAGGTAAAAAGACAGTTTTTGAGCCATATACTCTGCTTCAAATATATCCTTTTAAGATGGAGTAGGGTAAGTCAACGACTTAAAAGACCCGAGGTGTTAATGTAGATTCCAATACTATATTCAATAAGCTATGTTAGAGTGCTGAGGCGTGACCAGGCAGTAGACAGAGCCCAGATGGACCTGGGGCATAGTACAAGTATATTATCCCCTGACTGACTAGTGACTACTCACGCACATGGACAAATTACTACAGCCTGCAATATCCACTTCTACCTTTACCATTCACCGTACCTGCAGCTGCGATTTCTTACACTGCAAAATCCGTGTATACCTAAAAGTACCTGACCACTCGAATGGACAGGTACAATAATGACCTCAGCAATACCTAACCGGGACACACTGATTGCTCTCTCTCTACTCCCCTGATGTAGCTAGAGCCGCTACAGTAGTTGTATCTGAAGTCTGGGTAACTACATACCCCTACTAGAGGCCCGGTCACTAAGCCCCATGTTTGCCACATCTGTGAAGGTACGTCAGGTAAGCAGAGGGCAATCAGTGCGGCCTTTTTAGCATTGCTGGGGTCATTATAGTTGATATTATTAGTACAAGGGATTACAGTCTACCTGACGTGTTGTGTGGAGGGTAGTATCACCCTGTTACGACCAGCCTTTTGAATAACAAAATATAAAAAGTCTAAGATGAAGTTTGTATATGCATATTAA
This sequence comes from Acholoe squamosa, assembly GCA_949317995.1. Lineage (NCBI taxonomy): Eukaryota > Metazoa > Annelida > Polychaeta > Phyllodocida > Polynoidae > Acholoe > Acholoe squamosa. The sequence goes on along the minus strand of OX439037.1, from coordinate 40,764,863 downwards.
ATTCAAATTGGAACTATGTTTGCCATAGCAATATAAAATAGTTTTAATTTACCTACATTTCTATACAAAACAATTGCAAAATCAAATCAATCCACAGCAACGAACAATGGTCAATTCAGAGGTCACATTACCCTTTTCAGAAAAAGGCGAAAAGGTGACTACACCTATAGTAGACCCCAGGTCGAACCTCGGGTCTAATAAAATACCAATTCAGAAGAATCTGAAAGTTATTTTGGAGCATTTTGCCCCCAAAGCCCCCATAACACACTAATTCTGAAGGTTGAATTTCGAAATTTTCTTGTAGAAATTAACCACTTTACTTCCGTAAGAACACACCAAAACTTTTTCTGGGAGTAACTTGTCCCCTAAATCCTCTAAAACACAACCATTTTTCGGGGTAGAATCTGAAATATTCTTGGGACTCTGACCCCTCCCAATCACCTAGAATCCATCAATTTCCAGGTAGAAGCGATAGTTTCTTGGAACCATTTGTCTTCTCCCAAATCCATTAGATAGCATTCAATTCAATTCATCCAATTTCTCTCCCCAATTCCCATAGAAAGGATCTTTCGGCATCCAAAAAGGGAGGAGCTGAAGTTTTTCTTGGATTAATCCCCCCCCCCCTTCCCTGAATCCTCTAGAACATAACCAATAGTAGAGGCAGAACCTGAGTATTTGGCCCCTTGCAATCCCATGAGTTAGATTTTTTTTTTTTTTTTTTTTTTGAGCGATTGGGGGGTTGGGGAAAATATCGAATTTAATAGACTAAATTAGCCTCTCTATTACCAGTACCAGTAGGGTGTAGAATGCACCAGAATGCCCCATTTGATATCTAGATATTTGCTATATGCCCACCCCTGATTTGGAAGGGGAGTGGTTGGAGGGTGATTTGCTAGGCTAAGTTGGGCGCGTTGACATCAAGGTGACTGGATCTCCGCCCCAAAGATTTACCGTGAGAAGCGTAAGACAGCCGTGTAACACTCAGGTCTTCGCTGCTGACACTGTGGGTGAATGGGGCAGGAAATGTGAGGATGGCTGGGAGGAGTGGGGATGGGACTACTGGTGGGTGTTCTACAGGAGAGAAGGGCTTAAGAATGTGTCTAATACACGGTGAGAATACAGCAGATTGCAACTGTAAAAGCTATAAATTCAACGTTGATTCCAGAATGAGTCCACGAACGCCAGATTCTAGACCAATACAAGTGAAATTAAGGTGAAAACACAGTATTGTCTTAAAAGTTAAACTCCTATAATTATAAATGAGCAGTTTGTTTGGATATGAGATATTGTATTACTTCAATATAACATTATTGGAAAAGGAATGGATTGTGGTGAGAGGAAGTATTCCTTACATGTACCTGGTAGGAGGGCATGGCCCGCTTCATCCAGGGGCAGTAACGGTTCAGGTGCTTGCTGGTGGGAGTGTCTGAAGGAGGAGAAGGGGGTGTACAGGAGAGGAGATCGGTTATCAGCCTTTTACAAATCTTTAAGATCAAAGTCCCCAGCCGCTGCTAAATACCCTGTCAAACTGCCGTAACTGTAAACGTGGGCGTCTGTTTGTTAAAGGTGACTTTGAAATTTGTATGTGAGTGTGTATTTCTCAATACAAAAGCTCATTGAGAACCCTATGTCGACACAACAAATCATGCTCAAGTTAAATACACTCTACCAATTTGGGTAGTATATTTATCAGTTTGATATTTGTTTATGCCTTGACATATCCATCTTTGTAGGACAAAAGAGTCTCTGGTTATCCTACCCTTGGGTTACACTACAGACATTGTTAAACAAACTGTATCAATAAAGATATTTCATGGGAATAAGTCTGTTCATTGATATCAAATCAAAGTTCCTCTTGTTGTTCTAGTGTTTATTACACCATTTATAGAAGAACAAAAATATCGACAAGCCGTTGCCAGATTTCACAATAAGATGATACCAATTAGGGTATAATGCTTAATCCATGGGATTTTCATTAGTTTAGAGAAGAGTAAGTATAACAGACCACTAGATTTCAACCTTATTCGTCATATGTTATACCAAGACTTGACAAACAGTTAAACTTAATGTGTCAACTAATGCTCACGGTTAAGACAAAATATATCGTAGTCAGGCAGGATCATTCCCCAACACGATGTTTAACAACGTGATGAAAGCTAACTCACCTACACACCTATCACTTCCCTATTCACACACACAATACACCAAAACACAAACACAGCGTCTCTTATTATACCATTTCTTATAAAGCAATTATACTTTTCCACCAATTTTGAGAATTTATATAAAGAGGTGAACTAGTTTCACTATAATACCACTAGCCCTGGGGGTATAGTTTCTCAGCTGCGCCAGAGCCGGGTAACCTCTTATCGAAGGGCAAGCAGGACCTGGGGTCCCCCAATGGGGCTCCTGTTTCTTTTACAGAGACGCCATCTTCAATTTTCTGCCTGGTGGAGGCAGACACCCGCTCCCTCCCCCTCCCTCCTGGCTCTCATCAGTGTCCGCTCATTGCGTTTTGAATAGCTGCCTGTCCACCGGGATGCTTCTGTTGGAGGGACGAGAGAGGATGCCATGACAGCCAAGGTATGGGGCACGAATGGTCAACTATGGCCTATGATATACCGTAATCTCCCGCGTATAAGGCGCGTCTTATACGCCAAACAAAATGCTGTTGAGTCTTATACGTGGGAGGGACATTGCCTTGAGTTTGGGGTGCGCCTTATAGGGGGGGTATTTTTACTATAGAACAGTATTAAATTAACAAAAATCTGCCCTTAGAGGTGCGCCTTATACATGGACTTGTATTCTCTGAGTTGGGGGTGCGCCTTATACGCGGGCTGCGCCTTATACGCGGGAGATTACGGTAGGAAAGGAAACGTAATTTTTCCCTGAAATAAATGAAGTTTCAACTACAGTCGTCATTATTGCTTCCCCAGATTTGGAAAATTAAAGGAAAATGTCTGAGGAAGCAAATTATCCGAGGATGTAAGTCCAAATATAATAGAAAAAAATAGAGTTTGTTGCAAATCTTCTGTCTGGGCACAGAACTAGTCACACAGTTCCGTGGTCTGGGGTAATGAGGGATCTGAGGAATTAAAGGGTCGGGGAAGCAAGGGTCGACTGTAATGATATAAATGTTGAAGAGAGTGTCTTTTGAAATAAGAATTTCTCCCCTGTTCTTTTTTAAAGGAAATTATAACAGTAAGTTCAATGAGAAGAAACTACGCCAACATTGTCGAGAGCACATGCTTAGTAAAATTCCCTAAAGGTATCCTGTAGGAAAATAATTTCTTAAGATAAGCTTCAGAGATTCAGGTGGGCCTAGATTCCTTCCTTAGTACCGGTAGTTGATTATACCTCACGGTACCTGGACGTAGCCGTTGTGACGGCACGGCATACCACCTCGTCGCTAGGTGTCCATATGACGTAGGCAATCCCAGAATGCACCTGGTGCTCAGTGGTGATTCCTGTGACAAAGGCTATAGGTGGCACCACTATAGAGATGGACCTTGGTAAAGGTCACTCAGTATAGGGTTGGATCCCCACCCAACAACAGAAAAAAAATGTGTGTTTCATCTATCTAGCCGCAGCTTGTAACAGCACTATGAAAAAAGTCATTTCGAGGAGATAATTCTCTGAGAAAGCCAATAGTAAATCTGGGGAATGTTCTATCCCTACAGCCTTTATCATAAAATATATGTGATCGTATGGCATCTGAGCCAGGCTCCTGTCAACATGTCATCACAAATTCATGGTGGATTAAAAGTGCCTACCCCCCATGGCCCCCTATTCAACTATAGGTAGCAACCTGAGACACACTCTTCTCTCCCCCTCTCTCTCCCTCTCTCTCTCCCCCTCTCTCTCTCTCTCTCTCTCTCTCTCTCTCTCTCTCTCTCTCTCTCTCTCTCTCTCTCTCTCTCTCTCTCTCTCCCTCCCTTTTTTCCCCCCTTTTTTTTTTTTGGGGGGGGGGGTGGAGGGGGGGGGGGTTAAATGTACCAGAATACACAACATATTTGGTTCGGCCTAGACTATAGGGAGGAGGGATTCAGGCTGTGTAATGGATCACAGTGTCAGGAATCCACGAATAAAAGAGACAGTGCCCCCGAGACACAGGCACTTACCCCGGGCTCGTGTTCGCACCGGCATTCAAAGTAAGCCACAGAGTCCTGCTGGCACTTTTCACTTAGGCAGGAAAGCCAGCCACGATGGGCTCTCTTTATAACATCACAGACGAGCATTTGCAGATTCCCTATTCATGAAAACGCCAGAAATGATGGCCAAAAGAGGAAAACAAACTTCCTCATCAATCAGTTGATATTCTAATGTACTCTACTCTTCATTGGATATGACTTAGAGGGGAGGGGGGATGTCACTATATGATGGTTAATAACCTTCACTGTAAGGATCTTAATTAGCTTGCAAACATAACTGATAACTGAACTTTTTTTTCAAACACAGATATATTGGGACTCCCCATCTAGGCACTGAATAATTGGATATTTTCAGATGGCACATGCTCATATATATGTGCACATGTATTTCTACGGGTAGTGTGTTGCTTCATTGTGTTAGTTCAATCGGAGAGTCCCTAGTTATGGTAAAGTGAGGGGGTGATGGGTGATGAGAATACATATTGACATACATGATAACTGGGAAGCTGATTTTGTGGCTGGAATTTTATCATATTATCTGCACCATGTGTCTGGTGCAGATAATGATACAAATCTGACACCAGTCTAATATAAAGACCTATACATGAAGCTTTCTGGCACCATTCATAAATGGTTAATATATCCACACAATAACCCCTACACTGATATTCATCATAGTGAAACTAAATTCCATCATGGTAAAATAGAAAAATTCACAGACAAAATCCGAACGCGCCATGGGGAATCAATGTAGCTGGATAGTCAAGCAGGGGGTGGGGTGGGTCAATTAGGTCAAAGGGAAGTGAATCACTGACAACTCCATGGCAGTTGATTTGAGGGGGCAGGGCTTAAATATAAATATACAGTTTTAGTGCAAGCCCATCTCACTGTATAGATAGTACAGCGTGTTTTGTTTGGCAGCCTACCTCTCTACACCCCAACCCCTCAGGTATAGTGCACTGCCCCTGATAGCATCTTATCTCCATCCCACGTCCTCTCCAGTCACTCCGTGGTAATAATCAGACCTTTGTTGGCTACAAAAACACCAAAACTCAATCCTTTTTCAGTCTCCAATTCCCCCAAACAACTACACCGACTTTCTAAGCTAAACCCAACACAGGATACAATTCCGGGGATACAATACATTACTTGGCTACTTAGGACCAGACGCTAAGATGGCAAATCCTTGGTAATTACTGTATTATTTCTGAGTAAATACCTTGATTCACCCTGGAGCCCAGAGCTAGACGAGTGGCCACCAGGCATACCGATCCCAGGGGTATTTGTAAACATTCGCCTAGTCCAGAAATAAGTTAGCAGTATGTTGGTCAGCGTAATCTGCAGATGACGAAGCTATAGATAACTCTACAGCTTCCAGCTGCAAGCATGTGCAACCCCTTACATAGCTAACCCTTACATAGATTGACTATACTCTAGATTCAAGAATTTTAACGCAGAGTATACACTGGGCATTGCATTTTCGAATTGTGGCAAAAACTGTGCATGCCCATCCAAAACATCATTAGACAAAATGTATCAACCGCATTGAAAGTATACTTAAGCTTACTTCCAATAAGAAAGTGTATTGACTGGATTTTCTGGCCACCTGGATGACTGCACTGTACCCCTAATCCTTTTGATAAAAATAATTGGTACACCGTTAGATTTGTGTATTTGCGTTGTGTCGTTGTCTTATACTGGGGTAGACCTATTTGATTTATGTAACAGCATTCTGTTGTGTTAAGTTGGGTGCTCACTTCTTTGTTTTTATTTTCAATGCTTTCTGTACTTTTGTTCTAGTGTGAAGACTAATGGTCTGCCGAACCCCCTGTGTGATCCAGGGCACTTTTAGACCTGGGGCGACGTCTGCATGTATATTTTGGGCAAGGTTTATGCCAGGTAATGTTTCAGTCTCATGGGTAATATATTAACTATCAGGGGCGTAGGAAAAGGGGGGGGTCAGGGGGGCTGGGCCCCCCAATAATGAGGTTCCCTATATAAGCCTATATAAAAAATAAGGCAGGTCCCTCCAACCGAGACCCCTGGGCCCCCCAATAAAAATTTGCTTCCTACGCCCCTGACTATGTAAAAAAAAACAAAAAACATACAGTCTATCCACCAACTCTCTGAAAAGTACTAGTAGGGGTTTCACATGGGTAACCGCCACATCTGAAGAATCCATTTGACACACGGTATACATGAGTTCTGCCGGCTATAGTATTCCATACATCTCTAAATGTTGCTACCGTTGATTTGATTCCATCATGAGTTAACTGATTGACTGAAGAGTCATGCATACATCTGAGACCATCGAGCATTAATGCTGGATCATTTTCTCAGTAACTATACACTGATGCCAAATAATGGGAGACTGGGCTACATGATGATACGTTAATCATATTTAACTCTCTAATAATCTTTCCATAGATGACAGTTACAAAATGCAGAAATGATCTGCTACCACTCCTCCCAGCATCACCCATCCTACCTGGACCCCTCCTGAAATCACCTGCCCCGTTACCTGCCCTGTAACTGGCAGTTAACTGCCCAAGGACAAGTGAAGTTCATTAGCAGGACCTTTGAAGGCATGCCGCGGGGCTGACTTTGAAGGGGCCCGCTGCCATATACTTGGACACTTTCAGATTCAATCTTCTCTCCTTTTTTAATCCGACTAGACAAGAAAATGTGTCAGCCAGGTTGCCAGAGGAGGATGAGGACAAAAAAAAACAGAAATAGAGAATTAACAAGGGGGATACATTAACTTTTATTTTCACAGTCATGCAGTCTCTACAATTCCAAAACTATGTGAACGTGAGTTTGCCTACACTATGAAACTGAAAAAAAAGTGATAAGGATATAGCCTACCTAAAATGTCCAACCTGCATTTCTAATTATCTTTTACCCGGTGGGAACACTCTTTTTACCACCAAGTTCTCTTTTCTTGTTCTTTTTTTTTCATTTAAGCATTTCGATCTCTATATCATCAGTCTACTATCATCTCACTCAGAATTTTTGTGGCATAATAGTCCCTTCCAGTAGAGTTCCCTTAGGGCCCACCATTGCCTACTCATTTGGTCATACACTCGTATTGAACGTTCTCTTTATTGCCAACGTAAAAGACGCCTTTATGTTTATAACATAGCCCGGGGGAACACATAACTTGGAGGCGAAAAGAGAAGTAGTTTTCATCTAGGTTTGAGAGATGATTGTACCTTGAATGCATGGGGGGGGGGGATAAATAGGTCTGTATTCAAGGCTGCTTTCCAGCAGCTAGCGAGAAGGTAGTAACATTGTGGAAATTTGTACTAAGGTTGTATTTGTAAGACAGAGAATACATGTATAGAAATAGGCCTACTGCGTTATTGCGTCTCCATTATAAATTACCTGGATTGGAACCTCTACACCGTCATAGTCAGGTGTGTAAGGTGTCATAGCAGTGGCGGATCCAGGATCTGGAAAAGGAGGGGTGCAGCCTAAAAGGAGGAGGCACATCCCCTAATTTTGAGCACATTTTGGGGTCCAAAATATGTTATTAAAGTCTTAAGTACTGGAAAAAGGGGAGGTACGCACGCCCCTGCCCCCCCCCCTAAATCTGCCACTGCATAGGGGTAAGGGTGAACATGTCACGAGTGCATGTGGCAAACAGATTATCCACTGTGCAGGAACATTGATGCAGGTGATATTATTGGATAATGGTTGGATAGCTGTGAAGTGGAGCTATACTGCCAGCAGGCATGTAGGCAGGTGTAGAGACGTGTGCTGTAGTTTGAGTCAGTGATTGGTGGTGTTGCTCAATGAAGATGGTTTTATGTGGGCATGGGGGGGGGTCTTAACCTTAACCCTTCATCGAGAGCATTGTGCTTTTAACGCAAAAAATGTCTGCTTTAGACATAGGAGTGTAAAACTCACCGTTGGTGCAACCGTGGGGGGGGGGGATACTTAATGAATACTGATGGAGCTTATGGGTTAGCTATGGATGATCCAGCAGGACGTAGACATGCATGGCGTGGACTGTGGGTGGGGGGTCATATATATATATATATATATATATATATATATATATATATATATATATATATATATATAAGTTAACTCGCTGCCAGGGAATAAAGATACCGGTAATAACGATGATAGTGATGATGATAACAGTAATAATAATATATGATACAGTAGTAATATAAATGATCATATCACAGACACATGAGTTTGGTGGGTTACTGACCTTGGGGCTATCAGCACCATACATGCCTTTATTAAAACAACTATAAAAATTAGTTGACAATAAGCATAGTCAGTAAATGCATAATATAATAACAATATACAGTAATAACAATAGTAATAACAATAGTAATAACAATGGTAAAATTTAAAATTCCAGGGAACACCCAGCGTGGTGTTACCTGTACAGGTGAAAACGAGCCAATTGACCGTTACCTTGAAAATCCCCTCTTATATACTGGAGGAGTGTTGACCATGACGTCATACTATGACATCATAGATACCAATGCGCGCTGCAAATAGTCCCTAACCGTTCGCGGTTAATTATATATATATACACGAGTGTATATAGTTCCATAAGTTAACTCGCTGCCAGGGAATAAAGATACCGGTAATAACGATGATAGTGATGATGATAACAGTAATAATAATATATGATACAGTAGTAATATAAATGATCATATCACAGACACATGAGTTTGGTGGGTTACTGACCTTGGGGCTATCAGCACCATACATGCCAAAAAACACGTAAAAACACGCCAAACACATGTGAAAAACACATACCAATCAACAATGCAATTGAGATTGGCAAAGTCTATCTAATCTCAAAAGTTCACTTTTATGGTTATGCAAGTATGTAAAAACAGAGTCAGATTTCCAATTTACCTTTTTCTTGATGGAGTCTATACTGAGTCCAGCATCCTTTAACATAGTAGCACCTCCATGCCTAAGAGAGTGAGTGGAGACTGAACCTTCGATACCAGCACGTAGAGACAACGATTTCAATTTCGAATTACTAAATTGGTATTGTAGAGGCACACCATTAATTTTAAATAACAAATCCCTTGTACCCCTACCTGAACACAATTTTTTCAACTCCTTACAAGGGCATAACATTGAAGAATCGTCCCTACATAAATATATATTAAAGGAATGGGTACCGAGCTGGTTTGTTTTTGAAGTTTTAATCAGTAAACTAGCATAACTTTTAAATATTTTTACATCACCTACCCGTAGTGTATGGGGAGAGGCTACAACATGTCCTATCCTGAGAACACCTCTATAACACAAAAGAATAGCTAACCAAAATTTTAAGTCAGCCCTGTTAGAGAGATCCAAATAAGACCTAATACATAACATTTCCTTCGGACTCAATGGGTGAGTAACCCTAGTAGGAACAGTACAGTCCCTGTCAATACCATCTAACACCTTTTTTAGCATGAAATCACTGCTATGGTCTAAGCCACCTCTAAGTTTTTGATGATACCAAATGGATGACAAATAATTTCTTACAGATGAAGGTTTCATGTAACTAGATAAATATACTGCATAAGTAGCAGCCTGTGAGGGAGAACAAGGAAATTTAGATAAATTAAATTTATCACAAAATTTTTTGTACCTTTTAAGTTGTTGTTTCCTTGTTCTCCTTGTATTCTCGGACACACCCTTCGCTAAAAGACACTCTTTTCTTTTTTGTAACTTTTCCCATTCTGGAATTAAAGCAACACATATCATTTTCAAGGAGAGATTTAACACATTTGTCCAGTACACCCTTGTAAGCAAGTCTAGAGAGTTGGTCGGCCAGGATATTGTCCTCTGACCTGATATAAGTTGCATACACCTCCACGTTATTGATGAAACAAAGCCAAAAGATCTCTCTAAGCCATTCCATACACAGCTTATTTTTTGACCTACCGGTATTCACCATAGCTAAAACTTGCATATTGTCGGTAATGCAATGTATTCTTTTATTTTTACAGCCCGTTATCCAACGTCTAAGACCCATAAGAAGAGGGTATAACTCGTATACATTTATATTTCTATGGTGGTTTTTTAAACTGTCCAGTATGGGTGGTTGGGTGAAATGACCACTACCTAGATTAAATTTGTCGTAAGATGTCCAGTCACCATATAAATAATCTTTATCCATCCAAGCCCCGAAGCCTTTCATGGAAGAATCTGAGTACATAGGCGTGTCAATATCATCATTTAGAATTAACCTCTTACAGTTAAAAACTCTACAAAAATCCAGCCACCACTGAATATCCTGGCGAGTGCAAGTTGAAACCCTGATATAACCACCGGGCCGTGCCCGAGCGCAGAGGTCGAAAATTCGCCTACTAAAAGTTCTACCACCCTTAACCACTTGTGAGCAGAACGACATTAAACCACCTATCCTCTCTAAGTTCTTTTTAGAAATAAATTTCCTATTAACGTTATCCAATAAGAGATTTTCCATTTTTACAACCTTTTCCACAGGCAAAGACAGTTCCAACTTAACTGAATCTATGTTAATACCTAAGAATTTACAAAATTGAGATGGCTCGGTTACCTTTTCTTTGGACACTACAAAACCCATGTACGCCATACACTCCATTAATAAATTCCTTTGTCTAAGACACTCATCATAAGTATCAGCAATTACAATAAAGTCGTCCAGATAATTTACAATTTTTTCTACACCGTAGAATTTTGCCACCTCCACAATAAAATCAGAGATTCTATTAAAGATATATGGGGCACATTTCAGGCCAAAAGTTAACCTGTTGCTTACATAATAATCCTCACCATGTCCAAAATCCCACCTGAAACCTTGCATGGTAGTGTGGGGTGCATACACATTTATAGACCTGTAAGCTGACTTTAAATCCACCACACTCATGAAATCGTTCTTGTTCAATTGAGCAGTCACCGTGCTAATACTATTATAAGAAAACGTTGAGCTAGTAGTCTCCATAAAATTATTAATGGATAATTTATCAGGCATGCTACAGTCAGTTATGGGTCTTAACTTGCCATTTGATTTTTCTACACCACCTAGAGCATGGATACACTGGGGTTTATCTACACTTTTAGAGACTAGACCAGCTTCTAGTTCCTCTAACAATATACCACAGTACTCGTTATAGAATTTTCCCTCGAGGATTGATTTATAATTTTTGCAATCATACGAAGTACTGCAATCAGGATCCACTATCCTGAACCCCTCAACAAAACCTTGCCATAAGAACAGCGCCTCTTTGTCGTTTACATTAATAATACCTCTCTGGGTTAGGAAACAGGCAACCCTACACGGCAATATTTGGGCTATTCCACCATGAATATAATGTACACACTCACATACACCATTCATACAACTGTCATATACTCTGATGCTAGGTAAATTTTTTACAACAACAGTAAATAATGGTTCAACTTCACCCTGTACTGGATGACTATGTGTAACATTTACAATTTCTGAGTTAATATTAACCTCAATATTAACCTCATTAACCAAGTCACATTGACTAGACCTATGGTCACTCGGGAGGACAAAAATATTTTTATCCGATTCAGAATTAACATTTACAACACCCTCATCTGAAAATTCGGGTAGGGGTGATCTAAAGTCTACCACATTTACTAACTTTGCTTTTGGCACCAGGATATCGAAACCTACAAAGTTAGGACTTAAATCACCATCATTTTCCTATTCGCCTCTAGCCTTGGAGCATTCCAACTTATTATGACTCGTGCCATTGCACACGCTGCAAACATGCCTATATTTACATGGTTCCTTCGAGCAACCTTCTGCTCTGTTGTATGCATAGCATGGGTTATTAGACGATCTCTGTTTGCCTACATTTTTAGGTTTAGCACTATAGGCTTTCTGGGCCTGAACGGTCCCATCATATGCCAAATGACGTAGTATATCTGAATTTTCAATGGTTGAAAAAGCCTCTATTCCACTATCATTAGCCCTGTCTCTCACTGATTTATCATAGGCTACCAGGGCTGAAACCGTATATATTTTGGTGCCTGACTTTTCAATTAATACCTGAAGATGTTTAAGCATACCCTCAACATCGTCACCTGACTTGTAATATTTCAAAATAAATTGCAAGTTTACAGACATCAGTTTCTCAATAGTGTCAATTTTTTCCTTACGTTTGGTGAACTGGGAATGATCAAACTCACCCGATTTTACACGGTGATGATGTCTAGAGTACGCTGAATCCAATGACGACCCTCTAGATGTGCTTGGACTGCATTGACGAGCAGAAATACTGGACTTAGATGATCGTCTATGTCGCTTGTGGTCAACTTGCACCCATTCGTCCTCAACGTCAGAAGAAATTTCGCCTGGAGACGCTTGGCGGGTAGCCCTAGCAACCGGTCCGCGTCCTTGACTACGTGACGTCATACCTCTCTGTTTGTAAACATCCGCACGTGCTCTGCTGGAACGACTTGACGCATTGACGAATCCTCTGTCCCGATCGTCCTTTCCATTGACGACCTCTTGTAGAAGTGATTTAATGGTCGACAGCTCGTCTTCTAATACATCCAGCCTCGTCTGGTCAATAGACGACCCTCCCACAACACCTGTAGCAGTTTGGGGAACCGATGGTGTATCACCAGTAAGTGAGAGAGTCGAACTACTCGTCAATCCTAAATTGGCCGATTTTTTCGTCTTTTCCACCGATTTGACCGATTTTCCACCTGGTGTATTGGCCTTCGAGCCTTTAGCAGCCTTTCTACCCATTTCAATGGTAAATAAAGGCACCAGGAGCCCCTCAAAAACGGTTAAAAATTTAAAATTCCAGGGAACACCCAGCGTGGTGTTACCTGTACAGGTGAAAACGAGACAATTGACCGTTACCTTGAAAATCCCCTCTTATATACTGGAGGAGTGTTGACCATGACGTCATACTATGACATCATAGATACCAATGCGCGCTGCAAATAGTCCCTAACCGTTCGCGGTTAATTATATATATATACACGAGTGTATATAGTTCCATATATATATATATAGTTCTTAATGATTTTCTGGACGGCATGGCCTCCAAGCGTGAGATGTACATGGATTTATACTAATGAGGGTCCGTGCGTTATGGTGTTCCATGAATATGACACGGTCTATTCTGTTTCCTTAGTGATTAAAGGGTATCGTCGACCTATAGTGCAAGAAGGTTGTAACTGCAGCAGTGCAGTACTTTACAGTGTCAGTTACAAACTTCTTGCACAAGAGAAACGACATAATAAGCACACTCTGAGGCATTGAAGCAGTATACGATCCTAAAAGGGTTCAGCACGTGGCCGGCAGATTGGACTTTCAAACTGACCATGCAAAAAGTTCCTACCCTGTCACCTGTTACTAGCGTCTGCTGCTGGATATAGAAAGGAAGGAGAAAGAGAGGAAATGACAGAGATAGCTAAATACATGAGATGAAATAAATAGGAGGCGACGGAATTTTTGGCTCGTTGGTTTCAAAATACTCTCCCCATCAGGGAGAGTATTTTGAAACGCATTATTCATTTCAGTTACTCATTTCTCCAATTAAATACCACTGCTTTCTTTTGATGTATTATGAATGTTGCTCTTACAACTGCCATAATAGCCTAGGCCAGGGTGGTTGAGAATTCATTACAAACCCAATGATAGACCACAAGGATTCCCCTATATTCTATAATCACACCCTCTGGGTGGGATTAGGTGTATTCCTATATGTATTCAACCATGTACCTCATCCCCCAAATCTAAGAGTCTAGTACCCACAGGGGTCTACATTTGAGCTATGACTGAGTCTTTGGGAGTGACTTGATTTCAGAGTGAGACTACTGCCCCAAGGCTATACATGGATAGTAGTGGGGATAGGGCAGGTATTACATTCAACACACAGCCAAGGCCCAATGTTTAACATCAAAGGATAGGCAGAGTAAATGTACAAGAGGTATGTAAGAAGGGGAGGATTCAATCTGATATCCATTTCGGACACAGTGTTCAGCAGTGCATGTAGCCTGTATACGAATACTGTGTATGGAACAGAACAAAGGAAAACCTAACTGATGTATACTGACGTGATCAGCATCCCTCTGCATTTCAATATCAGCATCCGATCAACCAGCTTTTCATATGGATTAAACATTGATCTAACAGGGGTGTTGAAAGCAACCTGATTTTTTTTTGAGGGGGGGGGGGCAAAGCACCTGAAGTGGGGCACGTTCAATGGCAGTTCTTAGCTTCATGCCCCCCCCCCCCAAAGAGGATATTTTGGAAATTTAGACATTAACAACTATAGGGTGGGGGGATCCCCTTTTGGGGACAGACGAAAAAAATATAGGTTCATAAACCCTTCAACTACCATGGCATTTTGAAGTTAAAAAAATACAAAAACTTTCCCGAGGCATATGGTCCTAAAAACCAGATCAATGTTATTTTAAACCAAAACTCCTAGGTTGGGGACCTAGCCATTTTCCGCCGCCCCTGACAAGAAACATAGTACATCCCGTCACACTCCCAAACAAACGCCCCAAAGACAAGTGACCTACACTGGGCGTCGGGGGGGGGGGCATGGAAGAATCCATACAAAGATGACAGATATAATTCTTGAGGGACATCTATTGGCCTAAGTGCCCAGTCATATATCTGCTCACAGTGGAGTGGTATATCTCTAAGGGGAGGAATTTCTGTCCACTCCACATGATCTACGATCAGAAACCACTTATACGGGACAGCCTTACACTTAGCGTCAAAGGAACGAGGCTTTAGCTTGGCCGAGAGTCTGGATGCTCACTCCCCCTCTTGTGACTCTCTACTACATGTATAATCTTGCCTGCTTAGGGAGTGATAATTTTTTAACAAAGGGGGGGGGGGGGGCTGGTGGGTTTGCGCGCGGATACGCGAAAAATATTTCGACCCCCCCATAAGGGTCGAAAATCGCACGCGAACGTGCCCTTTTAACCTATAATAACATGTGGGGTTTTCCACTGAAAACAGGTGGAATTTTTTTGACCCCTCATCAGAGGGGTTGAAAAAATTCTGACCCCCTGGTCAAGGGGTTGAAAAAATTCTGACCCCCCCTCAAACCCACCAGCCCCCCCCCCCTGTTAAAATATTATCACTCCCTTAAATCACCCCATGCTCGGGGACGATGGATGCAGTGCATTGCAATGTCCCTTTCCATACCTTATATCACATAATATTAATGTAGATTTCGCTCTCCCTGGGCACTCTTTTCATCCTAGAGACCATTGTACATCTTTTAAATCCCCAAAAAGGCCCAAATTCTTAGTCATAGGAAATACATGTACCCCTTTGCTATACCTGACACTGTCAGAACATACACTACTGCACCAAATTCGTTCAGGAACGTACCTGAGCCATACTCGTAAAATTGATGACTACAGCAAGACTAGGCCACACCAAATTAAAAATGTGGTCTATGGATTTCCTGCACCTTATTTTCTAAACTGTAAATTCTATTTTTATTTGAAAAAAAAAACTTGTCTATGGATCCCGCCCGCATCATTTTCTGGCAAATTTTATTTATTTATTTTTTTTTTTTGAGAAAAAGAACTTGAAGGGTCAACCAAAGAAGTTACAGAAATAGCAGACCACTCATTGAATAGGGAAAAATTTACATATGTGGATTCCAGTATTTTTGGTATGCTTAGAAGAAGCTGAAATGGACATCTGAGCCAAAGAAAAAAAAGAAGAAAAATCGCCCTCTCCACATTTTAAGTATGCAAAGTCCAGAGACAAATAACTTTTCCTAGAAAAATAAATTAAAAATTTCGCCCTCCCGCCCCATTTTCTAAAATAGAAAATCCATAGATCTAGACCAATTTTCTTAATTTGGTGTGGCCCTACAAAACAATTTCTTAGCAAAAGGAAAGGCAATGTAATATCCCCCTCCCCCCCCCAATTGACAATAAATTCCCGCCATTATTCGTGTATTCCACTCATACTATAAGAGGAACCCCTTTTAGTCAGAGTGCAGTCCTGGAGTGTGTCATATCTCAGATTGTCCAATGTCAATGACTAGTGCACAGGTCTTAAGGGCATTCTGATACTGGAGGGCACATGTGTTATTTTTCCTATTCTAGAGTATGACAGGACCATTCGTATCAGTAAGAGTGGAGGAAAACTGGCATGCATAAAGTGTAGATGGGGAGGCAAATAAAGAGAACCTCACTCATCCAAGGCCAAATAAAAAGGTTTGTTTCTAGTAACCCGACCGACCCTAGCAAAACGGGAAAAATTCCTTCTTTTTTTTTATTTTGAAGAATTTTGTCTCATATTTCAATATATTAAAGAAATTTTTCAATACTTTTTGAGGATTTTTCCTGTATCCCTTTTGTGTTTTTCCCCTCTCTCACAGTTGTCATTTTCTCATCATTGTTTTATAATGAGATCAAAGAATTTGATACATCCATTGATAATGTGCCCTAACATTTCCTATATAATTTAGACCTGCCATCCGGTCCCTAGGCATATGATGTTAGGGACCGGCTCCTCTCTGTACCAAAGTATTTCAGCTACTGGTATTCCCCCTGCTGGCAACCGGGAATCGCCAGGCTTGTAAGATGTTAATTTTTCATATCTTATTCTAATCATGGGTCACTCAAACTTTCAGCGAAGCTAAAGGAGGGTTGGATGTATGTATATCTAATTTTTTTAGAAGGATTGATTAAGGATAGAATGCATGAGAGGTGCACGGAGAGTGCTCCCGCAGGACTGAAACATTTGCCAAAATAAGTATCCCACATCGTACAGAGTTCCCTGAGTGGCAGACAGTGTGGAAACCCCCACACTAATACAAATGTTAAAAAAAAAAAAAAATCCGACCTACCGACCCTGGACATTTGGATCATGTTACTGGAAACACACAATTTTTTTTCTTGGTCCAATAGTATATTTCACATCAAGGGTAATTGTGAGAAACTGCTCCCCTTTAGATGCTATATATACCAATGCCATGGTCATCCAGTTTAGGTACCAACATACCTTGGGTGAACTCATCCTATTATTCCCATGTAAGAGGGCTGACATGTGTCATTTTCTTTCAATTTGACAAAGGGATCTTTCTGTGAACCACTCTGATAATTCACATATGATTTACAATGACATGTTCTTGAGCATTTCCAACGGCGGTGATGGGTTATTGGACACTGCGTATAAATAATACGTCACATGAAGGATGCTGGAATTGCTACAAGTATATGTCATCTTACAGCCACTTAAAATGCTGCTCATTTTTAACAGCCCCCTTTTTTTTTGAAGGAGTCTGATAACAGCCCCCCTTTTTAGGGCCCTCTTCCATGTAAATTAAGGTTCTTCAATGATAATATTCAGGAATTTCACAGCTCTGGAGTGATTACAGGGAATATTCAAGTTACTCCCTTTCCATGCAAGGTATGATAGGTATTAACAGCCCCCTATTCTCAGGATGTAATTCAGTCAACAGCCCCCCTTTTCCCAATTCACAATGCGTCGACAGCCACCGCACCACGGGGTTGGTACCGCAGTTGGTACCCAAACCGAGGCTCAGTGCCCCCCCCCCCGGGGTATGGCCACTGCCAACAAAAGGGGACTTCATGACTTCGATTAGGAGAGATAGAATTGTTGGTATAGATGCTAAATTTCAGAACACATTTCTAATAAAAACTATATTAAACCTATCGTCCTTCGCCGTGATTTGGCGCAGAATCTATTTTAATTGAAACTGTCCCAGAATGAGACTGGGGAACTGTATTTTCCCTGAGAATGGCCAGCTTGACACAACCAATATCCATCTTATCCCAGGGGCGCGTTTCCAAGACCCTACAGGCAGTGCAGCAGATTCCACTCACTGCCGCTAGGTGTTGATTCGGCGCCACTGTGAGTGTGGACGCCCGTGGTGATGAAGAGGACGCTGGGTCTTGTCTTTTGTCAGTCACTCAACTCCCTATACACATACAAATACTGCCAGGGACCCGTCCACACCCACTTTCCTCACCTCTCAAAATGTCATCTGCAACCTCCAGGGTGGCAGTGACATGCATTGTTACCATGGGTGGTTCACAGTAGGTAGCAGGCCTAGACTGGGGAGAGGGTATGGAGGGAATAGTACGGGGAATAGTAGGGGAGGTCGGAAAGGAGGAGGACAAGCAGATAAGAAGACTAAGAATTAAAGTGGCTTTGGGCAGGGAAGGTGACAGACAACTGTGAGAAAGGGAGACAGGGAGGCAAAGTAGGCAAGGGCAGGTAGACATGTAGGTAGGGAAACATGCACGATCATTTTAGCTACTCCTCACCCCACCCCCCCGGATTGGAGAAAAATGCTTAAGGTCACAGGCCGGGTCACAGGCTAAGCCTGAGGCTTTCAGTGACATTCTATGTTCAATGTGCTATATACAATGGTTATAAGGGGTTCCGATATGGTGCAATATGATTAAATGTATTGGCTACCTGACACTGCTGAGGAGTAACGGGTCCTATTAGCGGACAGACCCAGATGGCGGACACACTGATATAAAAGGGGTGGTCAGGTTCATTAAATATCCTGAATTGTCTCTACACACGGCCCAGATGCAGCTAGATGGTTGTTCATGTATGTAATTCAATGTGTTGGCTACCTGACACTGCTGAGGCGTGACCAGGCAGTACACATGGCCCAGACGCGGCCCTGAAAAACAATTAATCTAAGCTCTTCACGACTAGTGGCCATGGCTAGAGCTGGGGCAATGAGACAAACTTTACAGTGACCTGGGGTGGAGACATTCATCTGTGGTACCTGGAGCTGATACAATGAAGTAATGAAGCAATCTAGAGCTCAATGACGAAAAAAGGCTGATAACAAGTGCCGTACATTTGTTTTGTAACCAGGGTTCACAGTTTGTACTGAGGACGGGAGAAGGATCTAGCAGTTTGACCAAGCAGTAGACACGGCCCACGCGGCTCTCCTTGCTGACGGACCTTATTAGTAGACGTGCTTGGTACTATGGATAACTCTATGGCATTGCTGGAATGGTTAGGCCTATGGGCCACAAAAACAAAATAATTCTAAGACCCAGAAGCACGTCTTAGAAATTCGTTGTTCCTCATATAATCAACTATTCAGTGACTAAGGTCACTAAATAATTAGGCCAAGAAAAAAAAGGTGTGTTTCCAGTAACCCGACCGACCCTAGCAAAACAGGGCCGATTTATTATTATTTTTTTTTGACAGGACTATAGTAACAAGCAAGCGTTGTACTTTCAAGCAATGTCATAAATTATGTAGTCTTTAGAGACTTTAAGGAACGAGTCAAAGTTTGGCTGTGCAAGTTACTATACAAAGAATTTGTGTGAAAGCAGTCCCATTGAATGCCTACTTTCGATATTGTCATGCATGCACCGCAAATTAGCGCACAACCTCAGCACCACCTAGATGATAGCATTGAAAACTAGCCAATGAAGCAGAAATGGCGATTTTTTTCGATTGACTTCTCTGCTTGTCTGTTTGTTCTTGATCGATAACTACCTAAAATAATTGATTGAAGTGGAAATAAATACCAATCAGGCCATGATGCACAAATGAATCAGGGCCTACTTCTTGGCTATTTATTGACAGATTTCAATATGTAACATATCAATTTCAAGGTTTTCCACCATGCCTATTCAATTTTTAAAAACTTTTATATCCATATGTATCCATATCATGCCAATCAGAGCATGATGCACAAATGAATCATTGCCCATTACTCTGTAGTTTATTGGCCTATTTCTCAGCTGTTTATTGACATATTTTAAAGTGTAACATATCAATTTCAAGATTTTCAACCATGCCGATTCCAATTTATACACTAGTCCCATATTCCTGATGGTTGCTGAGATAGAGTGCATCATGCCAGGCAAAGCACAAACTATGAAGATAGGGTAAATCAACTGTGCCGAACGCAATGAGACATACTACAAGTCCGAATTATGAACCCCCGCCAAAATACAAAATTGTTTTGAATCTTGACATGATGCCTACTTTAAGGTCAACTTAAGCGGGTTCCTTTGATCGCATCACGATGCACAAACTCTGAAAATAGGGTAAATCAAACGTGCCGAATACGATGAGACATATTACAAGTCCGAATTATGTATCCCTGTTGAAAAATAAAAATTATTTCGAATCTTGACATGATGCCTACTTTAAGGTCGACTTTAGCGGGTTCCATTGATCGCATCGGCATGCACAAACTCTGTAAATAGGGTAAATCGAACGTGCCGAACGCAATGAGAAGTTCAAATTATGACGCCCCACTGAAAAAAAAATTGTTTTGAAACACCGCACACACTCAGCCACCATGTATTAGTAGTTTAAATGTGTAAGCATATGAATTCTACAAAGTAGCAATAGAACATAATTATCTATGTATATTGAAAAATACCAGGAAACTATGCAAACAAAAATTGCAACAATGCATTGTGGAATATGGATCTGTGGTAGTTTTTCCCTCCAATCGATCTCCCACTATCGAAAATTTGTTTTGACTAAAAGTAAGCGAAATAAAATTTTGGACTGGGGCAAATTTTCTTCAAAACCCCAAGCCGCAGACTGTGAAAGGCCTCATCACACAACGCTTAGAGCGACCGTCCACCTGTTCAGCGACTGATACTTATTTCCATGCATTCCTACTACAAGTATTGCAGGTTTGGTGTGTGAATTGTTTACTGAAGTCACAATAGCAGCCTTTGGGCGTAAATGGAGGCACGCTGGGAGCCTAAATGGCATCATATACAAAAACCATCATATCTCCCTTACTATTGATCGCACAGGAACATGCAGCACATGCTTTGGTATCAGTTTTTTAAGAGGATTACTCCTACGACATCAAAACGTAATTTTAACTGATATTTTAGACCATGTAAAATCACAAAAATGCCCATAACTTTCCACAAAATCGGCGTAGGAAAAGAATTCAAACAGCTATGAACTCCTCTCAAAAATCGGCTTTCTATCGGAACCCTATTATCTCCCAACGATGTCTGTCGGTCTTCAGGCCATTTTGGCCTTTCCCAGCATAAATTGAAAGAATGATACAGACCTGGTTCCCGGACCACCAATATCGGACCACCAACAGGGCCGCGCAGAATGCAGCATCGTGCTTTGTTCAAATCTAACATTTTCCTTCAATTTCTCGGTACCATGCGACAAACAAAGACGAGTTGTGACAATAATCCATGTGTACTGCGACAATAAAGCAAGATTTCTTTCAAATAAGAAGAAATTTGGGCCGGTAGTGCCGACATTGGCAACAACATTTTCGCTGGTACCGTGGTGCTGCAGCAGTCCAACAGCGGTACCAGCGCAACATGTGGCTGTGTTTACTTTTTAAATGTGCGGCGACGACCCAGAAAGTAGGTCGTCGCGCATGCACCACAAATTAGCAGCGCTGTCGTTTCCCAGAAGTTGGCGCATTCCAGAAGTTGGCGCATCCCAGAAGTTGGCTGCGCATGCTCAGTTCTAGTTTAAGCCTATTATTGCTCAAGGGCCACAAACATCAATGAAAATAAATATTTCGAAAACATAAAAACCATGAAAACATCACTCTCTACTTATAGAATTTGAAAGGAATACAACCCTAATGATACTGTCCCTACACCGTAGAATTATGAAACGGTTAAAGTTTGTATTTATTATTTGAAATTTTCGGCCGACTTCTGGGATGGTGCGACTTTCAAGATACTACAGCGCCACCTACAGGGTCTTCATGAAAACAACTACAGCAAGTGGCAAATGGTTGTCCGTTTGTTCTTGATCGATAACTACCTTAAATAATTGATTGGAGTGGAAATAACTATGACTATGACTAAGGGTTAATCCACCTATTCCAGCTTACTTTATCGCAAAAGAGTTAGGAGAAATATGAGAAAAGTCGGTCGTTTTAGGCCCTTCACTCCATTCCCATAGGCGGCTGCTGTTAACGATATTACATTAAACTTGAAAAGGGAAGATATTTTCGCTTAGAAATAGCAATAATAAATAAAAAATAGGATGGATGACTAAGCTCCCTTAGTTGAACATAATGACAACTGTAAAAGGCAAAACTTCTTTTTTTTATTTTTATTCAAGAATGTAAAAGCTCATTCATCCACCCCTGATCCGAAGATCGAGCTCAAAGTTTTTGTTTGGGTTGAGTACACTCCCTCGGCTATTGCACCATATACCTCCAGTGCTACAACTCGAGGTATATACCCCCTATAGAATCTCTTACCAACTACTTATGGTTGACCTGAACCGCCAACTGGTATTAACCAATACACAATCACTTATAGACAACCTCAAAGGAGTGACCATCATTGGATGCAATGTGAGGAGTCTCAGTAAAAAGAAATTAGCAGATGTAAAGTTAAGTCTGGATTGTGACATTCTCTGTTTGTGTGAGTCATGGGCAGTGGACGGTACAGACAACTCCACTTTTTTCTGGTCTGGTAAAACAATCTACAGAAATGACCGCATAACGGAAACAACTGGAGGTGGACTTATATCTTATGTAAGCACCAACTTCAGCCCATATTGCACTGTACAAACCACGCTAGAGATAATGCACCCATGTATTGAAGTGCAAGCCCTCAAGATAGAGAAACCAACTTATAAAAACTTAATTATCCTAAACATCTACAGACCTCCAAAAGCCGATGTAGATACATTTATAGAAAAACTACGCAATATCCTAAGGTTAATTGATAGGAACAAATTTGAGTTATGGTTAGTTGGAGATCTAAATATAAATACCAGAGAACGGAACACACACGCCTCCAAAGAGCTATTTGATCTATGTCGAGAATTTAGCCTGAAAAGGCTTATAGAAGATATTACACGCCCTAATATGTCCGGCACTGGAGGCACCTGTATTGACCACATAATTACAGACTGTAACATTGTTAGCAGTAGTCACCCATTGCACTGTCTCATTGCCGACCATTATCCTGTGTATGCATGTCGTAAGAAACCCAAAGAGACAACTACACCAAGCACATTTAGTGGTCGTTCATATCGATATTATGATAAGCATGATATGTATGAGTATCTCCTTAATATTGATTGGACCCCCTTTCATACCACAACAAATCCCAATTTACAATGGAATTTCATCTTTGACTCCTTAATTGAGTACTTAGATGCTACCTGCCCTATTAGATCCTTTACCATCAAAAAAGATCGTAAACCCTGGATTACGGATGAAATCATTGAACTCATCAATGACAGACAATCAATACTGCTGGAGTATAGCTATACACATAGTAGGGATCTCCTTCACACGGCCCGCAGACTGCGCAATCGAATACAACGTCAACTTGATAATGCTGAATCAACCTTTGTACTAACCACACTAGAGCTATCTCGCGGAGACCCAATTAAATTTTGGAGAGATATCAATGCACTTGTAAACCCAATCACAAAAAACCTCACAATCTGACTAGAACATGAATTAACAGGGGAAGTTATACCAGCTGAAGAAACAGCCAAATTCATAAATACCTATTTTGCAAACATAGGCAATGATCTCTTTAGACAGCTCCCAATGCAAGGCAATGATCCCCCCATCCCAGACCTAGATGACGTTGAGCCTGAATTAGATATTGCTGCCTTTATCACCTTAGATATAGTTGTAGACTTAATCAAAAAAATTAACATCAATAAATCTTGCGGCCTGCAGGGAATTAACAGTCGCGTGCTAAAAGATGCACTCCTCTTTCTACCCTCAGAATTGTGTAATATTTTCTACAACTCTGTCAACGAGGGGATTTTCCCACAAGCCTGGTCTAATGGAATCCTTGTCCCCATACCCAAAAAGGGTAACCTCAAACACATTAAAAACTGGAGACCTATAACCCTACTTCCTCTCCCAGGGAAGCTACTAGAAAAACTAATACACAAAGTATTATCTGACCACTTAGAACATGAAGGAATATTGAGTGATGCGCAGTATGGGTTCAGGCCAGCTAGAGGCACAAGCGACGCAGTCTTTAAGGTGGTAAAGGACCTTTATGAATCACGAGATGAAGGTTTTGTAACTGCTGCCTGTTTCATTGACTACTGTAAGGCTTTTGACAGTGTCCATCATCCAACCTTAATTCGCAAAATCTGCCAACTAAACATACACAGGAAATTAAAAAAATGGCTTATGGAATATTTAGCCCATCGATCACACGGCACCATGGCAAATGGAAAGTTATCTGAGCCATCCCCTGTCAAATTCGGAGTCCCCCAAGGCTCAATTTTAGGCCCATTATTATTCACGTTGTTTATAAATGACATATCCACATCAATACAAAATTGCCAATTTGTTATGTATGCAGATGATATTGTCCTTTATGTATCACGTGTAGACCCTCTGGAATCAGCCAGACTTCTACAGGAGGACATCGATAGGGTTGGATTATGGTGTAATACTAATCGTATGACTGTGAATGCTCTTAAAAGCATGACAATGTATTTTGGCTCTAAGCCAAGGTTGAAAAACCTACCTGGCCCTAAAATATGGTTGAATGGTACTAAACTCCCAACCTGTACTACCTATACCTATCTAGGTGTAGAACTAGACGAGCACTTATCCCTAATGCCTCATATGTCAAGGATCAAAAAGAGCATAGGGAATAAACTGTATAAACTACGGAAGTTAAAACCTTGTATGAATAAGGATACCAGTCTGACTGTTTATAAAGTTATGATATTGCCCAGCATAGAGTACTGTTCCTTCTACACAGGAGGGGCTCATAAAAATGAACTCATAAAGCTACAGCGCCTTCAGAACCAGGGACTTAGAATATGTCTAGGCATTGGAATCAGAAATCTAAGTGTTGATAATTTACATAGGGAGGGCAGGTTGCACCGCCTAGAAAATCGCTGGAAGGTACAGCTTGCTGTCCTGATGTGGAAGAAAGCTCATAACGGGGAGGCACTACCACCTAGAGAAGTGAGGACTAGGGCAGATCGTAAGATCAAATTTGTAAAACGAAGAGCAAGAACTAGCTTCTACCAGAAGGCGCCCTATTACCGGGGGGTAACTCTCTGGGAATCACTACCCACTCATATACAACACATCCAAAATCGGCGCCGGTTTAAGCATGCCGTAGAGAATATTTTCCTTACCTAGTTCCTGACTTGTCTATTATTAGTACCTCAGCCCCAAATGGATTCATCTTATTTATTTGTTGTACCTTCTGACATATTGTACACCGTAAACTGGACATCAAACCTGTAATAGCACCAGTGATAATACTACTGTCAGTATAACCCCTGGGTGCGCAGAAAAACGTCCTTTCAGGACGATACGTGCAATAAACAAATCTCAATCTCAATCTCAATGTTCAAGCTCGTTACTATGGAAACGGTTATCGGCGAAACCAAACTTTGACTCGTAACAATACCAATAAAGGTACAAAAATTGCAGACCACTTTTTGGAAAGCTCTCTATCTGCTGATGGCCTTTTTTGATAAAGGGGGTCTAAACTTTTTAAGCGCCCCCCCCCAAGAGGGGTCAATTTTTTTTAAAAGCCCCCCCCTCAAACCCCCCTTGAAAAATAATGACCACTGCCATATATATTTTCAGACTATTGTGGCTACATATCCTCTCAGATTCGCATTGAAATTGTGTTTCTTTTGACAATAACATGCCTGCATTGGACAGGAGGAAGATGTCTCCCCCCCCAAAAAAAAAATAATAATAATAATATCGACCCTAGCAATTCAGTTCATGTTACTGGAAACACACCTTTTTTTCTTGGCCTTGGCACCCACCTACCATCCACACTACCTTTGATATCAATCTTCCATTACATAGTCCTGACTGTATTAAAAGAAGTTTGGGCGTGCCACAGGATATAGCACCGTCCCCTCCTTGTTTCTGCCGTCTGTAACCTGTCATAATACTGACAAACGACCTGTCACGACAATACTGCAAGCGTTTTAAAATTGGAAGAGATAATTCAGCCATCACCACATAGCCAAGTCGCCCTCGGCAACTTGCAAAAGTTTACAGAAGACTACAATTGAACATTTTCGGTGTATTTATTCATTTATCTCTCCATAAACTGTGGCAGGGACATCGAAATTGCTTTCTGTGGTAATGGGTCTAAAACATCATGGCCCTGTAGTCTGACTCTTAAAAAACTATGTATGATCAGGCCTCAAATCCACGTCATGTGATGGGTGTGGACCACTAAATTCGACATGGTGACATGGCCATTTCTTAAAATCGACATGTGACATGGGCTTTAGTGACATGAGGTGAGTAAGTGAGTAATAGATGTTTAACACCATTTCGAGAGCTGAGGTCATATTCATGGCGAGAACTACATTACACAATTTCACAGAGGAATGTGTCAGTGCCCGCACATATGTGCACCACACACATCCTGAGGGGATAGGAAAGAGGAGAAATAGACCCTTTTAAGTGGGCTAGGGAAGCCCGTGACATGAGGTGAAAGATTAGTGACATGACATAGGTCCTTTCTCAAATTCGACATGGGACATGAGAGGTTCTTAAATGTGACATGGACTTGGGACTTTAAGTGACATGTGACATGAGCATTTCTTAAAATTAACATGTGACATGGGGGACCCCCCATCCGCACCCCCCATGAGGGATCAGTCAAGCGTGTGTGTCTGAATTTGTGAGTGGTGGACGAGGGGTGCTAATCGGGTGTTAATCCTTCAAAGTCCATGTGACTTTGTCCTCATGATGCATCGATGCAATGCTGACAAATCTGTGTGTGCAGGCCTATGAAGCCCATATCAAAGTTTGGAGTATAAGCCTACGTAATTCATGAATGCAGACCTGGCAAGTAGACGCATAGGGGCTGCATTCAACCGTCATAATGACTTGATCATATCGAGGCAAAACTTAGCCATGCGACCTTTAAATGGTTAACATACGACGCGATCAAATACACCTCTACTTCATTTTGGACAGTCATATTTTTACCAAAAATTGCCAAACTGCCACCTCGTGGGACGACGCACTCACTTTGCGCCAACCGTTGTCTGCTCTAAAAGTAATTGAAGCCAGTATTTCCCAGTGAGATGTCCACCCAGTTTACTACAAAACTACGGAAAGGGGACCTTTGGGTAAAGGATGACTAAAACGTCTTCGACTAAGTCACTACTTGCGTCCCTCCCCCAAGATCATTCCAAAAGAATCGATTTCACATGACATTTTGCAATGCCGTCCGGGCGTCATATTTTGTAACGTCATCAGAGTTGACGCTGTCACTGCTTGCATCCCGCCCCGAAGAGTCAAGAGAGTTAAGATGTGAGCGCATCTTTTAGAGTGATGGGCAGAGACACAGGGAGGTACACCCACTTCAGGGTGGATATAGGAACAGGGTTATGGGCGACAACTCATTTAAATTTTGACGTGTTGTCTGTCTGGGGGCCTGACCCCTGAAATATGTCGGCTCCTGACATAGGGAACTTATTATGGCCCGGCAGCCAGAGACAGCCACCACGATCGAGTTGCACAGACGATAGTTCCTGTTGGAGAAAGCTCTACAACTAGAATTTTAGGAAGATGAAGCATGTGCAACTCGATACTTTGCCATATGCATACCACATTTAGGGCTTAACTTTAATTGTGGAAATTAGGGATCTAGGACATGTATTACATGATGTATTGATGCTATGCAGCTATGAAGGCCTAGTGCTAGGCCATAGCCTACGAGTTGCTCAGTTGGTCTCCATTGGTATAGGCCTAAATGATATAAGATAAGATATTATTTTCTATTCTTCTGGAACTAGAGCTAATCTATCATGCACATTTGAGTCTCTATTACTTCTGTATTTGTATTTAGATAAACCTAACCTTAGGGAGTGGTCATTATTTATCAACAGGGGGGGTGGTGGGTTTTCACGCGGACGCGCAGAAATTTTTTACGCCCCCCTCGACGGCAGTCAAAATCTTTTGCGCCCCCCCCCTGCGCCAGGGGCGCGGAGAGTTTTCGCACCCCTCTTTGATCTATAGTAGCGCGCGGGCTTTTTTGCTAAAAAGAGGGTGAATTCTTTTAGCCCCCCCCCCTCAAGAGGGGTCAATTTTTTTTTAGCCCCCCCCCCTCGGGAGGAGTCTGAAAATTTTACGCCCTCCCTCAAACCCACCACCCCCCCCCCCCTGTTGATAAATAATGACCACTCCCTTAAGTGTGTACAGAAGCAGGCAAACAGTTGAGTGTCGCACTGAGAGATCTGAGACGCCGACAGTCATTGTTTTACCGGCATGTCTTTGACGTACCTGCAGGCAAACCCCACAACACGGGCCTGCCATACCAACATTGTGTAGACCAGCAGCCTCTCTGCTCTCCAGACGCTAACCACCAGAATAAATGTTTGGGGTTGTGCGCCGAAGTCGGCTGTTTGAAGTCTGCAAACGAAGCACAGGGTGGCCTAACGCTGTTTGTAAAATACGGATCCTGGTAGTGTGAGACGCTGGCACTAGACAGGGAGTAGCATGTGGAGAACTAACTGAACACGTCATGGGCGTCACGGGGTTGACGTGATGTCATGACGTTCGCCCGCTGGGTGCTGACACCTAGCGGCGAGGTGCGTTGAGCATGCGCAAAGGAAGGTGTCAGAGCCCCTAGCGGGCGGGAAGCACACTATACAGGTAGGGGGTACAGGTGGAAGACAGGTGGGCAAGGCAGGGATCCATATGGTAATGTCAGGTGAGCTTTGGGAGGGTTAATTTATGAGGTGCAACCTACAGTCTATGGTGGGTTAATAATCCGAACATATGTAACTCATATATCATTCTTCTACATCTACCTTAGTGCTCAACAACCAGAGGCACTGCTTTTATCCCGACTACACTTTAATTAGACCATACATTTGGGGGAAAATAGACCTACGTCATTTTGAAAACCCCCATAAGAAAGAAAATATAATCACCTACACCCATCTCATCGAATGTCTGTGGTCGAAAACAACTTATGTAGGCTAGCCCTTTATCACACACAGTGTTGGACCTGCTCAGTCTAAATGTCACAAATCCCGCATTTTCATATTTTTTCCATTACTTGGACCTCCATTCGCTGTAGAAATCACTACCTTTGGGGCATCTATGTTTTTTTTTTAACCATGTATATCATCATTAAGGTGCAAAGGATGCTGACATAAATGTACATTGACCCCAATAATTCCCTGCCGAGCTGACCAATGGCTTCAGGACACAGAGCACTTGTGACCTACGAGAGCAGAGTGGACCACAGGGTAGGTCTATGTGGCTTCAACTGCTCCCATATCCTAGCTGTGACCAAGAACACCCGTTCTGTGGCAGTTGTTACGTTTCCACTGCCACTCACCCTGCTATATGCTGTAGCCATTTACACAGTTATCGATAGTAAATCAAAGCACAACTTTCGGAGAAAAATTGCCTCCGTTGGAAATACTTTTTGAATGCCCTCGGACGAGACTTGTCCCAAATCCAATACAAGAGATAGATTTGGCTAGACCTTCCCTAACGTTCCCTCACTTACGGCAAAATATTACAAAACTCCTTGACGTTCCCTGATTTTCTCAGACCACTTTATTTGCCCTGACTTCCCTGGACCTTTTCAAGTCTCCTGATGTGTTTTTTTTTTTACATGGCGGTACCGGTACATGTAGTTTAATATGATTATGAGGATTCGTACTGCTTAGCCCCCATAATTCGAGACTCCAGCTTTCCCTTAAACTGTAATGATTTTTTGCAAAAAAAAAAAAAAAAAAAAAAGAAGAAGAAGAGGTTAGATTAAGGTATTTCTATATATTTTTGAAGGGATTTCTCCCCTGCCTACATTGAGATTTCCAAGTTCTATCTTGATGATTGGATGAGGCCAGGAGGACCACCTATGTGTGTGAAAGTTCTTGAAAGGCTACCCCATAGCCCCCATTTCATATACATGACCCCAAGGACTAGGTAACCGAAAAGCACTTATAAACTGAGAATAATGTTGGACTATTGAGGGGGTGGGGTTGCTCTACATCGTTTTAATGTTACATTCAGTATTAAGAAAAGACCCATTTACTTTAAACTTCTGAGTATTTTTAATCCAAAAAAAAGGTCTGTTAAAAATCTGATCATGACTTGTATCAATGTTAGAGGATGGAGCAGGTTTACGAGTTGGATTCTCTCTGCTCTTCTAGGAGAGTGAGAAGGGACCGACAGCAAACTGCCATGTTGTTTGTTTATGGAATAGGGACCAGATTCACATACAAACCCTCTTCACACAGCGTCACCACCACATCCTCCGACCTCCAACTCTACACTCAATTAGCCGACTCTCAGGACAGGCCAAGGGTAACGTTTCCAATGTTGGCTAGGGAAAGGGTGGTGGTGTCAGATCGTGTGTGTGAAATGGGGAGGGGAGATAAAACTGAAATGAAGAAAAAGAAAAGGGTACACAGAAACATAAAGAGATAAACCTAAGGCGAACTTTGAGGTGGGACGTTATGTACATGGTGCGTTCTTGTTTAGGGCAGGTATTTAGAATGCTGCTTGTCCAATTCAGCAGTGATCGCGACTGTCATTAAATAGGTTTAGCAAACACGACGTACGTCACCCATTCCTGATTTAACGCAGACGTACCAATGCTGTAAGTATGCTACACGTCTGCATTATATTTCCCACGCAGTGCTTGCTAAACCTTCCTAATATTGCTAGGTGGCTGCATTTATGGGGATAGCTGCATTCATGAAGAGAAAGACTACTACCAAGGCATGGCCCCTACTGTTGTCGAGGGACAACCAGTGTTCATTAATCTGCCTGGTCCTATTGACCCCTAGCTGGTCTAGAGCTGGTTCCGGTGACACACTGATTACAAATACTTTTAAAATGACGGTGCGGGGTGTGACGTCACAAGCTGAGTGTTACATCATAACCCTGTATGCTGGCCCCAACAGGCAGGTGGTGAAAGAGTCTTGAGGGTCATTTTTTTTTCTCGAAAATTGTGCGCACATTCACGCATGCTTAACCTATAATGTGCAGGATTTTTGGCTGCAAAAAAGACAATCATTTTGACCCTCTCCCCATGGAGTGGCCATTATCTATCATCAGGGGGATGGTAGGTTTTCACACGGACACCCAGACATTTTTTACGCCCCCCCCCCCTCAACTGCAGTTCAATTTTTTTTGCACCCCCCCCCGCACCTCTGGCGCAGAGAATTTTCACGCCCCTCTTTGATCTGCTGAAAAATGGATAAATCTTTTTACACTCCCCTCAGGAGGGGTCTGAACCCTTCATGCCCTTCTAAAACCACCCCCCCCCCCACCACGTTGATAAATAATGACCACTCTCTTAAAGCTGTAGCTGTTTGGTCAGAAGGTTTGCGTGGGAGTGTGGGAGGGCTTAAAAGAAATCTAGATGTTCTCAAATTGCACACCACAAGAGAATTGCTAGAATTTACACATAATGTAACATTATACACAAGTGTATCAAGAATCGATCAGGTAGAACACTCTGAATTCAGTGAGTGTCCTATTATAATAAAAGAAAGAAAAGAGAGAGAGAGAGAGAGAGAGAGAGAGAGAGAGAGAGAGAGAGTTTGGTTTGCATGGGGGTGGGCGGGGGGGGGGCTTAAAAGAGTGAGAGAGACAGAGAGAAAGCGGTGATATTGAAATATTTGGAGGCTTGCTCGATATGGTTATATTGGGTTTTATGGGAGGGGGTGCTTAAAGGAGAGAGCGAGAGAGAGAGAGAGAGAGAGAGAGAGAGAGAGAGAGAGAGAAGCGGGACAAGGTGGGTCTCTTTGCATTCAGAAGAACTGATAAGACGGGACCAGCATGGAGGCTTGGTGGAGCCACCGTTTTGAATTTCGCTGGTTGAGGTAAAACCCACTGATAAGACATACCATGATGGATACCTTGTCCCTGGTTAACACCCACTTCCAGGGACATGCTGGTCCCATCTTATTAGTTCTTATCAGTGTGTGTCGCCGGAACCAGCTCCAGACCAGCCAGTGGCCAATACGGACGGCTTTCTACACTCCAACATATATGTCCCTTCACAATCCAGCCTCTCCTACACCTTTCGACCAACCAATCCCGGTGGCCTGATAATGTGATATTCGGGGTTGTATGTGGGCTATGGCTGTGGTCTGTATGTATGGGAATGGGGCCCTATAAAGAGAAGTACTCCCTACAAATAGAGATAGGAGGACATAAAGGTACACTGGTATCGTGTTCCCAGCAACACTCAAGTCATGAATGTAAATTAGAGTCGACAAGTGCTGTTTTTACTTGTTTGAATAGTATCCTCATCAATTCAAATTAATGAGACAATTCCACCCAATTTCCACCATACACAGGGACTTGATAAATGAATAATTAGACGTCTGATTAAAAGATTAGGTTTTTGTCCCCGTACTACCGGGTAGGTAGAGACTTGGCAACTGTGCGAACAGCAGGGTGCCTAATCCTGCATTTAGACTGTATAATGCCTTGCTGAAATGGAGGATAAGTGTGGTTATTTTATATACACGATTACAATACTAGTCAATAAAAAAGAAGAGAACTAAAGTAGGGGCCTACAAAATGGTATTTGGTGCTTATGCTTAGTGCAGAAATCAGGATTCTGACTACTAGAATATTACACCTAAATATAACATCATGCGTATAACAATAAAGATCAATATACTGCCGAAATAACACTTCACTGATGTGAGACAAATGAGAGCCATCCACTGCGTGGCCTTATAATACATAAAAGAGACCCAGATTAGAGAGGGATGCTGCCAGCAGAGTACATTTATATGGATTAATGGGCCATCATATCATAAAGCCACCTCTGTGAAGCCCTAAAGTACAGACACTGAGGGTGACAGGCATACACATAGCACCTTCATCTTGGAGTGCTTCATAGCTTCCCAGTGTGTGAGTGGGAGTGCCTATACTAACGTATTGCCCCATCATGTAAGAAGCAGACAACCTACCAATCTATTGGGCTTTTTATGAAAACTACAGGGCACATGGAGGAGATAAGAGTGGCTACGTTTTATCTTCTCCCACCCCTTTGGCCTACCAACAATTCCACAAAACCCCATCTTGATTCAACTTCTGCCGACACCAGGGGAGAATAATGGCCCATTCATTGGAAGTAATACAAAGTAGCATATTGCTTCTTCGTTGATGGAATAAAGAGCTATGAGGGAACATCAATGGTCAAAAATTTAACGCGTGCAATGCACGACTGGCCCAGGTCGCCCACTACCTACCGTAGGGGACTGTCAATATAGTGACAGTGTGTCGAAGTCATCTATACTTAAGGCTATGGAGGATGCACCCATTATCACTCGCATGTTTCATTGGGGAATAACTCCTCTCTTGGCGAGTTAAGCATTGCAAAACAGCAGGTCTTGAATAAGGATCCATATTAACTATAAAAAGGCCTGAGACAGTGTAATTCTCCTTCATTTTGTTATAATCCAGCAGTATCGCTGGCACCCTAAGTCGATCATCTCGCTGTCCGCCATTTTGGATTTTGAAGTTCTGTGTGCATGCGGGACCCCTCCTTGCCAGAAGTAGCATTTTCGACGGAGAAATGATATATTCTATTGATTTAACTTGAAATTAATGATTTTTTGAAAATAACCCATGCATCTTTGGCAATATCAATCGAATTGAATCGAATACACCTCCTCAATTTACTATTAAACAAAAAAATAAAATATTCTTAAGAGGAATGTCTCTCTGCGCATGCGCAAACGTGCCATGCTGGAAGTGCGATAGCCATAACAAGAACATGTCGGTCGTAATAACATATTTGCTACATAAACTGGTCCTATACGAAAATTAATTCCTCTTTTCTTGAAAACCATTGCATTGTATGAACGGTCTTCAACTTACCTGCTGAAAAAAAGTCTTAATTGGACAATTCCCATAGGATCCCATATGTTATGTCTATCGCGAAAATCTACCGCACAATGCTATCATATGAAGCCTAGTTTTCATGAGAAAGTAAGTCAAACAAGTCAGGTTTTTTCTTCAGCTTTTCTCATAGGTAAAAAATCTTTTTTCCGGGAATTGTTGATCGACTAAAAATGCTGAAAACCTGCCGCCAATGACCCAGGAGGACCTGGGCAAACAAAGGCTGACAATTGTAGACCAAGATACACACAAAAAGAAATATTCTACCTCCTCACTTTATTCTGTAGGGTAAGCATCCCGGGTTTACTGATGACTTACACGATGTGATTGCCGGGTCATCTAATCAAATAAATGCTGAGTAGTGAGAAGAGAATGGGATTTGACACTGGGAAGGAATTTAACTGTAGTCAGCCTCCCATGGGAAACCCCAAACTGCAAGGCAAAAAGGCGAAAGATAAGGACATACCTAATGAAGAGTAGTATAGAAGAAAGAGGCATCAATTCTATGATTGGGCATTACAATTTCACTTGAAGATGTAAGGCGGGTATGAAGAATAGGAGTCCACAAAGAGGGAAAGGCTGAATGAAAGGGAGGCAGTGGTGGAGTTGCCAGAAAATGAAGCAAGATAAGAGATGAAGGCACAAGGATCAGGATAGGAGATAGAAGGACAGACGGTCAGGTATTTAGTTCTATTCCCTGGACTACATCATTCATCCACACTAGACCCAGACAGTTAATCATGCGATAAAGAGACCTGACGATCTGTATATTGCGAGGATGGGGCAGGTGGGAAGGCCAAGTAGAAAGGTGTGATCATACAACCACATAATGGCCTGTTGTACACCAGGCTACAACTCCCAATATCACCTACCAGCTCACACAGCCCACCCCAGACAACCCTCACATTCAGCACCTTTTACCTGGTCAGGTGTGAAACAAGCTCTCAGTACCTAAACTACATTTAGAGAAGGATCACCCCCTGGAGGCAGGAGACTCTGGTACAGGTAAAGCATCAGGTATCAAAGCCCTCCTGGGGAGATGGTGAACGACCAGCCCCACGCCACTCCTTTGTGGTATGGTGTGTGGTAACGTGAGACCCCATCACCAGCACAACAACACCTTCAGTAGAGATAGCCCTGCTGGGCCTTAGCCTCAACAATCAACCGACAGATTGCATGCAGTTCTGTAATATTGTAAAAGGGGTCATTCGCCATAAATAAGACGCAATTTGTGAGGGCACTGATATGGATTGCAATCACATGTTGTTTGTGAGTACAAAATGTGTGAGAAAAAATAAAATGGGTTTGTGTGAAATATACAGAATCACCACTAAACTTTCAATTCCCCAAATCCCTGTTTTACCCTCTGTCTCTGAACAGTCACAATAGTATAGACGGTGAGATAATTATCCTAGTTGTGATGTTGAAAAGAATTGGGTCCTAGTTCCCCCTTTAGGCTTAGTAGGTTTCATGACCTTTTGTTAATGAGATTTTCAAACCAGTTCTCAAACCGATTTTCACTGTTTCCATGTCTTCCCTGTTGTGTGGTGAAATTTTCAAATTCCCTGTTTTTTTTTTTTCTTCTTTTCACCCCCCCCCCCCCTTATATCGATAGTACACTTGGCCTCTGTCGGCCGATTGAGCCGTACACATCCTATATAAAATCTGGCGACAGAGGCCAAGTGGACTATGAGTGTTACCCGTATAAGACTGACACGTGAGAGAATAGACAGAATAGACGGTGACCAGCAGGGAAATTCTAAATGAGTATTTTCACTGCGGCTCAGTTTCAGATTAAAGTTAAGTAAAGGAAATCATACAAGTCCAAACCTGACCCTTCAACCTCAACCCATGGCATTGTCCACCCTACTCTATAAACCACAAACCCTGCAGCCAAACACTGCTGTAGATCCAGGGCCTTTCAGTTAATCATTGAGACTGGAAACCACACAACAGCAGCAAGTGTAGGCCTCGTGTTGACGTAGGGAAGTAGAAGGAGGGTGTTAATTCAAATTAAGGTATTCCCAGTTTGCCACAAAGTATGGGTGGGTACCTCAGGTGGGAAGGCCACGAGTCAACGAAAACAGGAGGAGGGTATGCTGAGGGTCGAGCTGTGAAAAGGTATCAGTATATGTGTAAATATGAGTAAGGGGTGAAAATCATAGTAAAGAGTGGGAAAATAGGGGTGGGGAGGTAATTTGGCGGATTAGCTAGAGAACCCAATTTTTGTTGCCTATACACACAGCAAATTATGGCCAATATGGGGAAAAGTGGGAAGATGGATTGCTATAGTTCCCATTTATAGCAGAGAAAGGCCTGAGCAGAGTATTTATTTTTTGGTGAGTAGAAGCAAAAAGGGATACCTACGAGATAAATGCTTGCGACTCTGCGACCACTGTAACTGAGGTGTCTGGTTGAACATGAATGTAACATAGGGATAAAAATAGACTGGAGATGGATTGGAACTTCGATTACGAATACGGCTAAAACCATACAGCATACAGCTCCATGTTATCAGACCATACCTGGCCAAAGAACCATCTCACCTCTACACATTTCACAAGTAGATTTTATATTTTCTAGCACAATCTCGGAAATAACTATTGTGCATTTGAATGCTCATAACTTCTGGTTGTTTCCTTTGGATTAAAAGAAACATATCCAATGTATCTATATTCATGTTTCTTTTTTATCTGTAGTCTAAAGCTACACCATTGCTATGTGATAACGGATTTGCAAATTGGCAAATGTGTTATTTCCTGATTTCTGACATAACACCATGACATTTCATTGTCTACTTTCAATATACCAGTTGAGGCAGAACAGAAGCCATTGCATGCACCCCAGCCAGCTGGGCATGCACACGACATGCCTGGGGGTAACAGTCTGTGGAGGTGTGTGTGTGTGGGGGGGGGGGGGTGCTGCAGGAGTAACGCCTGGAGCTGTTGACACCATTTACGGCCATCCAAATTCCAGCTGATTCCGGCCCACTCCAGGCAAAAAAAAAAACAGGAGACCAGGTTGGATGATTTCCCCCTTGAATAGTGAAATCATTATGTAAAGCCATTCCATAACGTATATTTTCATCAGTTTCCACTAGCGATCTAGAATTTCGGAAATAAGAGGACCTAAACTTTTTCAAGAACTGCAGTTATTGCAATATAGAAAAAAAATACATGTGAAGATCCTAATACTCCAGGGTGGCTATAAACTTAGTCGTAGACCTACTGTATAAACTGAACTCGCTTTCCTAGACATTAGAAATATGTGAAACCTGAAAGGTGAACTAAATTCTTTAACATTTTGTGTAACAATCAGTTCAGATATATGCATACATACAAAGTAATTATGTCTGACTGCTCAAACACCAACAACAAATGGGCATCCCTGAAACAAACAAAAAAAAAACAAAAAAAAAAAACAAACACCTGATGCCGTCTACAAATGTATCAAAAGGCTTCCCATAGTAAACATAGATTTTCTGTCTGTAACTTTTCCTTCCACACAAAGACCGGACTACAACCGGGTGGCCCTGGTAGCTTGCTCCAGGCTGAAAGGTGGGGTGTGCATGCCTCCTTCCACCTCACTAGACAAGCACACACGGCTTTGGTTAAGGGCCCCATCCAGCCCCCATCCCAATCCATCCTACCCACACCCCCTACCAAACAACAGACCAGCATCCTCATCATCCAGCTTAAATATTATATTTATTTTAGTCACACAAAAATATGAGGTGATCTTTTGCTGGAGTGAATGTAGGTAGTGCTCATCACATGGGTCAGTAGTAACAAAGGGCATTTGGGGATTGATGTGTTTTGAAGTTGCTGACTGTATATAGACTGAAAGGGCACACTTAACGGTCACTGACCGATTGACCTTATTTACATGGGTGAATATTATAAAGGAGGCGTGAACCGATGAAAGGTTGGCATTGGTAGGAAATTATAGACACCATGTATACAGAAATGCCACCATGTGGTATTAAAAAAAAGTATTCTAACCCTCCTGAATGTGGCTTTGTTTCAAAGTACAGCAAAACATCGGTTGGTGTGTATTGATTTATTGTTGACCTGAACATTTGCACATTGTAAAATCTATGTAACCTAATATCTTGACAGAAGAAAAGGATCTTCCTGCTAAAAATATCTTGACACATGACGGGGGAATTCTCCTTTTCTGTCCCTCTGACATTCACATTTCTCTGTGGAACATTCTAATTCTTTAAAATAAAGCACGTGTGTATAAGCCTTTGAAACTCCTATACAACATAGGCCTATGTAAGTTATCTTGACCAATACATATACGTCATTTTACTGTAACTTGTATTTTATAAAACACTTATGAAATCATTAGGCTCAAAGATGCGTGAGTGTAATCCTATAGAAGGGGACATATGACATCACTGTCAGTTCCAATATTCTGTGAGCTGATACATGCACCTGTTGTTTAACCAGCTTAATATGAGCCATCATGAATGTATCACTTCTCTGGCACAAACTGACAGCATGCGCAGAGATGAACAACACCAGTATAATGTAATGCAATAATAAGCAGGCGACAAAATACCTGAATATGTATATTGCTTAGGTAAAATTGAAAAAGAACAGTTTTTTTTTCTTCTCATTTTCAGTGTGTCCTTTTCCTCAGATATCAATACTATAACTTCTTTGGGGGAAAATCATGTTTTCATATCTTTCAACATACAATGTGTTCATATTTAAACATATTCTAAGATAACACCAATGATTAGAGCATTGTGGGAAACAAACCTCCTATTTTTCGTTTACCTTCCGAGTAGAATGCAGACACAGTGCAGATGCATTGTGGTACAGTTCAGTGCTGTTCTTAGCATAGAATCAGTAAATCCCACTTTAGTCTGCCTATAAACTACATTTTATAGGGTCTAATCAGGTAAGGCATATTGCATGTCATCTGTACATAATTCTGATAATGGCCAATCATGCTCGCCATGTACTATTACCCTTGTTTGTATCTATACAGGCCCCTCCAAGACAATGTATGCTCTCATAGGACCATGGGTAACTGCAGATACTGTACAGGTATGAATAATGTAATCAGGCTCGTTCTGCATTTTAGCAGTGCATTAATAATTATGACAACTTAAAAGATGGGTTCCTTTCACCCGATATTGATGAACTGATAGCACCATGAAGATTAATTATCATTGAAGATCGCCATGTGCACGCACACCACATAAATATGACATGGATCCATTAGAATCTGCTCATTCTTCTCATAATGCATTGTCCCATATCTTGTCCACAATACAGGTTAGGTTGCTTTCAAGCAAAGAATGCAATGAAATTATTACATGTGTAGATCAAACAATCAAGGAGCATCCTATAGGGTTGACCGAGGTTGCATTATTGATCAATCAGATATATAAGTCCCTGTATTCACTGCAAATTTTTTTGGGTACATTATGTAATACCTGGTACCCATCATGCTGGATGTTATTAGTGCTTATCTCACCCAGTGCCAGATCAAGCAATGGCGGACCTACTAGGCTCAGTACAATTTCATTAGCTATGATACAGCAGATGGCACTAGTGGCGGCCATGTCCCTTTCCTCCCACTACAGGGGCATGGCTGGTATGAACTCCAGTACCTGTAACAGGCCCATATGTTTGCAATGGTCTGTCTCATTTTTGGCTCATTATTTTCTCTTAATATCGATAGTGGGTATAACCACACCATTTCCCTCTGTGCTGTTTTGATTTCTAAAACCTGGAGCATCATTTTACATTACAAATGGGCATTTTGGTAAACGGTGTCTGTGCAATAAGGGTAACCCTATGGGGCCCTGTGATTGGATGCTGGACATGCCCATGTAAGCAGCAGGGCTACTGGAGCGCCATCTAGTGTATTAGCCTGGTAAAACTAATGTATAGGATTATGAGCCTTCATTTAATTGTGGTGCTAGAGGGAAATTGTGTATAACGCTTACCATGCCTCTTTGGCTAATATTGGGGTACAGCATTGGAAATTAAATTGGAATGACATAATCATTCTTGAGCATGTCTGGGATCCCCATGGCAGAATAATCAATCACCACAAAAGTCCACAGATCACCATTCCCATAAGCCCTCCACCAGGATCTTATGGACAAACCCTACCACTAGGCTTTCTGGGAGGGAACTAGCTACTTCCGGTAGGCTGATTATCACGTCACGTTGCCGGTGGGGGCGCTGACGTCCTCTGTCTAATTAATAATTAATGGAGTGAGTCGCTGATGGATTAAACTCCCACGGCGAGCAGCTCCCGTGAGAGGCCACCATAAGGCAAAAACCTGCATAGTGAGGAAAGCCCAAAGAACAGCAGCTGAGAAATGGAGGCCAAGCCACAAGTGTCACCAAGCAGAGTTTGCACTAGACTGTACTAGGACTCTGCATGAGATTCAGCAGAGCTGCAGGGAATGACCCACATTTTAAGAACACCATTCCTACATTTTTGCGTGTTTTACTGATACAGTTACATGTATTTGGTAATGTGTGATGACCTTTATAATATTAGTATTACCTTGGCTCCATGCACTCCCCTCTTGGTAGGATATGTCATAGTCTTTGTATTACCGGTAATTTTGGACTAAAGAGGGCAAAACTTCTACAATGTACACATGTACATGTATTACGTGCATGGTCAATGTGTGGGTTATTGTACTACAAATCAGTTACTGCCCCATGCATTGACTGCATAGAAGAAACCATCAAGGGAAAGGGGACAAAGTCAGCAAAGATTTGCTGTATAGCTGCCAGTCTCCCTTTAAATCAGACTGGTATGATCAGGCTGTAGAATGAACCTTGAATTTAGCATGATGGGAGGTCTATAGAGTACATATGATGTATACTGATCAATGTAAAATCAAGTCAACTAGAAGCCAAGGTCGCTCTAAGTACTTGGTGCTTTAGTGAAACAAAGTAGGGGTTCAGTGTTCTCTCTACAATTTAGAACATGCATTTATCTTTTAGTCTCAACGACTCACTGACGACTGGGATAGCAATGGGCTACCATGAATCCTTGAATGTGATGAGGATATTACTTTGAACTTTAGCACTTGATCCAAAACATAGTTACGATAAAAAGAATATCTTATCCATGTACCAAACTCGACAACTTAACACACCTAGCCACCAGCTATTCATCAGCAGTGTTGTATAGTAGGAGCATGCTTGTTAACGAGATGTTGTTTTTTGTAATGTTAGAGCACACTGTGCCAGAGCTATAGGTCTCAGTATGGACACCCAGCGGGGCCGCCATTACTTGATTAGGTACATGTACCTGGAGAGATAAGAACTGATAAGAGCCAGCAAATTCTGCAGTAAACAGAGGTGATTGTCTGATTGATTGATACTATATGCTTTTTGGGTTGACCAGGGATGCATTATTA
This sequence comes from Acholoe squamosa, assembly GCA_949317995.1. Taxonomy (NCBI): domain Eukaryota; kingdom Metazoa; phylum Annelida; class Polychaeta; order Phyllodocida; family Polynoidae; genus Acholoe; species Acholoe squamosa. The sequence goes on along the minus strand of OX439037.1, from coordinate 40,723,470 downwards.
ACCAATCGGATAATTACCTGTATTTTTTTGTGCATTAGGTAACACCTGGTACCATCATGTTGGTTCTTATCTGTGCTTATTTCAGTAGATACCATATAAAGCAATGGCCAACCCACTAGTCGTCCATACTGAGCCTAGCCTTGGCAAGTGGGAGTGTGGTGTTACGAGCACATGTACATAGTTGTGGTGGAAGCATGTGTCGGGAGGGAGGCCAAAAGTAATGATGAAAAGTAGCCAAATTACTTCGTCATAAGAGCAAAAGTGTAAAAAGAGGCAGTTCAAGTATTATAATTCCCTCATCTTCGAACCTTATGTACGTGTACTACACCAATACAAGTACAGAATAGGGGTAAATCAGCAGGTTGACGGTTAGGTTCCCCATCACTTCCACATGGCTTCTCCCCTGTAACTTCATACATGTGGCTCCTATTTAGCACGTTCTACACTTTACTTGTCCCCCCCTCTGGTTATTAAGTTGTTATTTTCTTGTAGTTTTTTTTTTATCTTATTTCCCCCATCAGCCCTCCCTTCTGTTTCTATCAGTTACCAGTATCGAGGCGTGCATGTCTCTTTCAAGAACCCTTGTGTCGTGGAGACTGTTTGATGAAAACATGTTCACCATCGGATTTTTTGTCTATATTTAAGAGGATTTATTCATTATTTTTCACACTTCTTCAACACATAGATTTTTAAACTGAACCAACTGATATGGATTTTAATACCTCTTAGTGACAGATGGGTAACATATTGTAGCAGCTGGTACTGACCCACCTTCCAGGGGGTTTCAATTCCTTTGTAATTAAACGGTCTCTTAGTGTAGTTACTATAATTCATTAGCTTTAGACAGAGTTTGTAAGTCTTATGTAAGAAAATAAATGAATCGTTTTGATCAAGATATCTATCATTATCATTACCATTACCATTACCATTATCATTATCATTATCATAGAATTCACCAATGTCCGCTTCCTTGCTTTAGAAATATCACCATGACAACTAGTCCCCAAACAATTGGCAGTCACAACTGTCAGGTGACTAAGTGACAGCTTCCACCTATCATGCTGTCAACACGTCCCCTGAGATAATCATCCCGATATCTAACTCCAGATGCCTGATAAAGTACCCGAACAGATTATTTCCCGGAGAGAGACACGTCTCATATCGATTAAACATTTGAAAACGCCGCGTCCCAGATTATGACTCACTCAGTGCCCCGAGCAGAATCCCAAAGAACTATCATCCCCACTCCTCCCCTTCAATGGCGGCGATCAACTTCAAAAAGGCTGTACTAATTAGGGCTCAGCTTTTTCGGAGCTTCTGAGGAGATCCTGAAAACAATCTTTATCTTTAGCAAATCATGCGTGGTTTAATTAGAGCAAATACGTCTTCAAAGGTACGGAAACACTCGAGGAAAAGTGTCAAGTAAGAAGTAAGAAAGGAGGCTACGGTAGCCCTTCTCTTCTCCTACAACTGGTGCTGGTAAAGACATGAGCAGCTCGCTAATATATCTTAACCCCCACTCTCTTAATTCAGTAACATGTATACACACTGTATGGACCCTCTTTAACTGGTGCGGTTCAAGTCAAGAGCAGCTCGCTAATCACCCATATAGCTTAACACTCACTCTCTTATTTTGCAACATACATATATACAGTGCACTGCACCTCTTCTTCAACTGGTGTTGCTGATGACAAGAGCAGCTCACTGCTATAGCCTTACACACACTCTCTTAATTTAGTAACACATATACACTGTACATATTACTTCCTCAACTAGTGTTGCTCTGTAAAAGAGCAGCTATTGTTATTACTTTATCGTTACTTTAATCTTACTACTGTGTCAACCAATACTTACTTCCCTCCTTTCTTTTCAATATCCGTCATGTCCTCCTTGCTATCGACACATGGATTTGGCTTACTCTAATACCACTTAAGGTAACACCCTTGTCCCCTTTCCCAAACATCCGGTTTGGTCCAATGTGTGGATCCCTCTGTCCCCAGTCGACTTGGCCCTGTCTCTGTCCATCATATCTCCCTTCAGCCACACACACCTTTCCCCCTCAATTTATCCGAATAATTGGATCTTCAAAAAGGCATCACAGATCGCTGTTACCCCCACCCAGCCCACTCACCCTGCCAGGGGTGATCAGCCTGGTTCTCACCCCCCCATCCCCATACACACACAAGGGCTGGTTGCTATGCTGTTCTCTTGTGGGTCCCTGAAGACGCCTAATTAAAGTGATGTAATTAGAAAATTGACGCCGTATCCTGATCTCCCCTCCACCCATACCTTCCCCACACCCTGCTCCACACAAGCTTTTCACAGTCCACTGAACACGAGGCCTCATTTTCGACACGCACTATCGATTCCATTTTGGTCAAAAGACGAGACTATGATACGGAGACTGAGGAGTATGGAATAATAGGGTGGGTGGGGGGGGGGGGTGGTTTGAGTGCCAGGGGTGAAAGATATCTGGGGCATGACACATTGGGATGGGGTGTTTGATCAGCTATAACAATGCCTAACCATAAGGTATTCAGGCCAAGCTTCTAGGAGGCACTGATAGAGAATGAGCGCACACGGATGGGTTCACTGAAACTATTTGTTTAACAACGAATGTTGGTACGCCAAGATGTACATGGCTTTATTTCAAGTATTTTGCTTTAAAAAGTCAATCGTTGAATTTTATACTAACTGGTAGTCATGCACATTCTATTCCTATAAGATAAATATTGCCCATATATAGGATATAACCAGTAGACTGTTATGCCTTAATATATCTGCATCCAACAAAAGGTATGAAACTGCGAAGGAATAGAGTATCAAACAATATGTGAGAACCACAACTAAATCTATTTCCCTTGTCCATGTTGGATTTTAAACTTAAACAGACTTCTCCAACAAAGAAACTCCGTTCTACCACAAACAATACTGAAGTGAAGGGGTTTCTACAAAACAACAATCACAATCTTACTTTTTAAACACTTTTCAATAACAAAGAGCCTACCCTTGCAGTCTCAGCAAATTGAAGTGGCAGGCGCCAGTCCCACCATGTGTGCTGCCCAACATTCCCAGATAGGGCGGGGTCAACAACCCAAAAATAACCTCATTAGGGGTTTTACCCAACTTTTTCAGTCCTCTTCATATCTTCACAAATTAGAGGCTGGCTGTTGGCACGGCAGCCTGAGTTTCATGCCTGAGTAAACTCCTTGTTAGCACTTTTTGTACTCTGCCCCTCAGGATATGGCAGGGATTTTATACTGACCTCAGCAAGAGAGCACCAAATACTACCCCACGTATAAGGCATGGCTTGTAAGGGAGGATGGAGCCGGGGGAATGGAGCCCCTGATGCACCTTATGGGATCAGCTATAGTGAGCAGGTGAGGGATGTGTCTTGCATGAGAAGATACTCAAATATAACCCAGTACAAAATTGGATTCACAACTAGAGAAAAGTGTCAAATTGGCCAAAATATGATCTCACCAAGACGATTCTTTAAGAACTCTTCATTGCCAGTGGTCTCCAGGTCAATTGTGAATTCATAATGAATTCGCTTGAGGAAGTAGCCAGTAAATCTGTTCTTGGTCCGACGATTCCCTTCTTCCCATCTTTTTTTTTTAACATATCTTATTCTATATAAAGTGGCCCAAAAGTAAAAACCCTTCCCTGGCAACCATGGCATATAGTGCAAGGATGTAAATGCACTCTAGTTATAGAAGTGGCACCTTCTGATGCTGTAGTCCTTATTATAACAGCTCATATTATAACACCTCACCTGGTAACACCACCCACCAATACAAGTCCAATAAGGTCTCGTTGTAGGATAACACCACAGATTACAAGAGCTCACATCACAGCCCGGCCTGCAGTAATCCAACTTCCCAGGACTGAGGAGGTAGGCGGGTCAAGTCCCCAGATCGATAATTCCTAATCCTGTCACTAGATGGCGTCACAGAAGAGGAGGGGGGCATAGGGGGCGCTGCAATCAGGTTGTTCTGCCTTTGTTGTGTCGTGTTGGGTTATACCGGGCGTGACGTCATAAACTCTGACAATGGTCATGTGATTACTGTAATGTCATGTGACGTAGGTGTTCTCCTCACGCTGTTGCACCCAGTGTATTATGGGGAGGGTGGAATTCTCCTTTTGCCGTTTGATGCACAGTTCAGGACCATGTCTTGTACAATGCTTTGTCAGCATTTTCTGAGTTGTACTTTCCAAAGAGACCTTTAATACCCCCCCCCCCATACACACACACACGCACACACAAAAAAAGGGTGGGGGTGTCTTGTAGATGGATTTTGAAAATACTCCTGAAGTCACAGAATTCTGAATGAAAATTACCAGAATTAAACATGGCAATTTACGTGACTAGTACTATGCATTACTGTGCTTACAGCATTGCTAAACGTTAAACCACTACAACGAGTACCAGTGATACAGTTACCTCAGCTTATAAAAGTTGCAGTGGGGAGCGCATCTCAATTAGACTGTAACACTAACCACGGAATGGTGTCTTTTTGTACCACATGGCCAGATCAATACTAGCGATTCAAAATATATGAGGAGTTGATTAAAGGTAAAGGCCATATTATCTGGCATATAGAAATGAACATCTACACAAAGCCCCAAAATAAAGTAGCACATTGCTTTTTATGTTTATGATTTAAAATATGCGGTCATCAGTCCACATTGAAAGACTTTACTAACACAAAGGATAGATTAATTCACCTGCTTTCAAAATACCAAACCAAAAGCTGAATTTGGATACCAATAATACCTTTCAGGAACTCAACTGATATAAACAGGGGAAGAGTTAGGCCTATGGTCAATTGTTTGCTCCAATGAAATGCAAACCATGTTTCCACCGAATGTACATCCCTTATCTAATTCTTCATCTAATTCCCTGCTGAACCTGAACCCCTGAACTGGCACGCATACAGACTGGGTCCCTGGTGACCAGGCCCTGCAAGTACCGTAAACTCCCGCGTATAAGACGCGTCCTCTATGCCAAACAAAATGCTGGGGAGTCTTATAGCTTTCTCTCAAGTTGGGGGTGCGTCTTATACGAGGGGTATTTTTTCTATAGAAATGTACTAATCTTACAAATATCAGCATTAAAATGTGCGTCTTATACGCGAAAATGCATGTGCTAGGTTTGGGGTGCGTCTTATACGCGCAGCGCGTCTTATACGCGGGAGTTTACGGTAGCATGCATAAAGACGATGAGATATTCCCAGTCTTATTTATAGAGGTAGCGGCGTTGCTATGGTGTATTCAATCACATTGCCAGAATGTGGGAGTCCTGTTCCATTGTCAGTCTGTGACGTTGTTTATTGACCGAGGAAGTTTTGGGTGGGAAGGCTTTGTTCTAGGTGGTATCATTTCAGAATTGCTTTGCCAAATAGGTTCCTATAATGTGTCTATTATGTGGTGGCATTGTTGATATTATACAAGAGCATTATTTTTCTGATTATACATGCAATGGTACTGTAACGTCGCGTTTTTTGCGCCCCAGTGCCTATATGTTTGGGGTGTACGATTACCCCAGGGCTTTTTACAAGACAGGTGATTGACTCAAGGTCCATTTTCAGTGCTAAGAGATATTTCAAAACCCCCGACCTTTCGCATTTATACCATATTGGCGCTTATTGTGTGCTAAGGTCTAAGGAATGATTCACAAAGTTCAAATACAAAATACCCTTCTTGTGAATATTACCATGAACTGCTTGAATATGATATTTACTACAATCATATACTACACGGGATAGAATTTAACGACCAAACCATTATCTATTGTCTTAGTTGAATCTACGCTTGCATATAGTGGCAATTGTGAGTTGGTGGGGAGCTACTCGCCTCCAGCACATTGAATTAGTAGCTAATTGTCTACGGTCATCCAATCACGCTAATCAAATCCCTCCGAATTTACAAGACCGACTCTCACTTGCCAGGGCCAATGTTATTCCACCATGAATCTTGCAACTATTCCTGTGGCTTGATATCGATTATATACATGTAGATCTTGCTAAGTTTGAATCTATTTGAAACCTAGCATACTACCTCCAGCTGAGCGACAAGCAAACATATTATGTACTGTGTACAGGTAGTGCAATGTAATTCCATTGCTTCAGGTATAATTAGACTGAAGTTATACTGACAATCATGTGTTTTCAATAAAATACCTCACTTTCAGTAGCTCCCATATCACTTTGGTCAAGGAAAAGCCTAAGTTATCCTACACAGTTTGTTTTTTTTCTAGATGTTAACATGCTATGCTTCACCATGTGATGACACACTGTTTTGATACACACTTCCCAATCATCATAGATATCCTTAGTAACTGTCATCAACAGTCATCAAGATGCTGCATGATCACCTAACTTTCACACTTTAACTCACTCATTTTAGAGTTTTTCCTAAACTGTGTTTGCCCAGATTCCAATGGAGAACCAATATTCCTGTTTACACAGCCAATGGAGTATAGCCCCACTACCATGTAGGGAGGCGGTTAAGTAGGTCAAGACATTCCCATACAGTCCAATGGTTTTTGATGGTCACGCATGGCCGTTAATTGATTATGAATGGACCGACTTCGTTCAACATCAATCCATCAACCGATCGATCACACCGCAGGTCTTTGATGCCGGGTAATCAATCAGGGAAGATTAAATATAAATACTTGGTGGGTCTTACCTGTACAGGTACATGTAGAGGGCCGTCACGACACTGAAGAGAAGCACCTGAAAGGTAAGCATGGAACAGGTGAGTATCTGCAGCCACAGCAACGGTAGTCTACAGCTACCTGAATGCTTTTGATGATTAAAGCCAAATCTGGTGATAAGGCAACACCAGCATAATATGTGGTGAGGTCAATTGCAGTCTATTTTTAATTTTTCAGAGATATATAATCTAGTGGGGTTTTTCATATTAAGTTTCTGCAAAGTACTAAGTTCACCAAGAATGCTCCGACAATATAAAAAAGTTCCATGACACCAGGGGCCGTGACGCCCTTCTTTTACCTGAACTGATCAACCTACCCCTAGCTCTTCAATAAAAAAACAAACAATATACATCCCGATTATCAGAATTTGCTGAATATCAGTCAGAAGGAATTCCTTCATAGATTTTTCTGACAAGAAAAAAAGACTGATGTAGAAGGGGGACCAGATGATGTCAATTATTCAAAGGGGTCGCATCCCCTCGAATAGAAAACGAGCTTAAGTACTGGAGAGGCCATGCAGGTATGGTTAGACAGATAAGCAAATGGATGAAGCAATGCGATGATGATTCTTAGATTAAAACACAAGGCGCTTCAAATGATTTTCATGAAATATACCTAAGACCAGAGGATCACGAGTAAGAAGCATTGACAGGGATTCTTGGACAAAATAAAGACACATGAGTAATGATTTCCATGGGGAATACCTACGACCGTAGCCATATAGTATTGATGGAGCTAGTAGTCGTGAGTCCAATCTATATCTAGCACTAGTCGTATAATTTCATTGAGAAAAGCCTTTCACTATACACCCACCACATATAGTCCTCTAAACCATCCTTCCCACAATTCTACCCCTGAGGGTCTTCCTGTCTGAGGAGGTCAGAGCCTGGTGACTGACCCGACCTTGACCCCCAGGTGAACAGAAGGATTATACGCAGGGTCGGGCTGTTTTCTAAGACCTCATGTTTTCAGACAAATCAAAGATGTGGTCCGTGTCACTGGCCCCTGCCTGGTCTGTCCATCTGGAAACTGATTAGAGCCATCCAAGCAGAAACTCACTCCCTCCTGTCCACTCCACTGGCGCATTCTTTTATAGATGTTGGGGGATTATGTGTGTATCAAATGCTGGTTTCCATATTCTATGTATAGGGAGTAACAGATGGTCTCCATTTCTGGTGACTTTATGTTATTCAGTTGACTGCTCATGAATAGAGGCGGCTTATAAACTACTTGAAAACAGATATAAAGGCAAAATATTTTATATGAATTCCTCTAAGAGTTAGATGTATGGTTACTAAGAGTCTAACTGCATGCCGTCAAAAACGAATGCCCCCATGGGGCACAATGTTATATCTAAACGTTAAAACCTTATTGTGCTGTGAGGTTGGAGGAATCATTCTTAATCCTGTCTGCATTGATGAATTCAACTTACAGTAGCTCATTCAAACCTCTGATATGGACATCGCTATAATATAAATGGTTACACTAATTAGTGCATGACAATCCAAGCACTAGATACCCCTCTGATTGTGACTCATCACATTCTCCCTTTTTGTTTTCAGAATACCAGTGCATACTTTGATGTGGATCAAACTGACCGTGTAAACCGCGCATCACCAGTGAGCACATTCAACTGCAGTAACACGTCTACAAAGGATGCCGGTCAGTAATTGCTGCCAATGTGGAAAACATTTGTGGATGGATTGAAGCCCAGATGAAGCACAGAGAGTTCCTATTGTCTATTCACCAGTGTATTACTTTTGATAGTGCCCTACAGGCTAACTATTTTAGATAAGCCTGTCTCAAAGTCTCAATGTATTGCTTTCGGCGAGGTCAGTACAGATCTGGTAATTTCCCCTCACCGATATACCTTCTCAAGGGAAGTGGTGATTCTATTGCAGTGGGTAAAATCAGGGATGAAAGTGACTGAACACACTCAGAGCTATTTTCTCATCTTTGTTGGGGGGGGGGGGCGACCATTCCATTTACTTGAAATTCTACTGAACCACATTCTAAACCTGTACCATATCAAACCTGGAAGATGGCCTTATATAAACGGATTCTATACTGGATGTTTTGCTGAAACCCGACCCCAGTAACAGCAACTACAGCACAACATGAAGCTTCTGCTCTTATCTTCTGCTATGCATGGATATTCTGTTAACAACCATATGGAGATGGCGATGGGCCGTTATAGTGTCAGTTGTCTCTACCATTACCATGCATTACATCCTTAGTGTCTACCATACTTTGTTCCTAGTCATACAATTAGCTACATCCCGTCTAGGACTAGCAATCATCTAGGGTGGTTTATGATAGCACACATGCTCTGTATACTAGATCAGTGGGCTGACCTGTGGAAATTCATATTAAGACAAAGTAGCAATTTCCGAGTTAATTTATATTTTCTCCATCTTTTCCATTGTGTTTAATGTCCATCATGTGTAATATACAATGTGCTATCAAGGGAAATGACTCTCCGCGTGTTACCTAGCTATCTATACACTGCCATGCTAGAAGACAATCGTTATTATGATATATGACTTCAACAGAAAATGTTGAAATTTTGTAGGATGAATATTTTCATCACTGGTAAATTCTATGATAGAAATGAGTCACATCTGGACAAACTATGGGCCTGGACATCATCGACTATCCCAGATCCCCGAACTCAAACCCAATACACGTACAGTTGCCATGCACCATGGTAATCACTCAGTCCGTTCCCTCTATTCGCCCCTAATCCTATAGGTGTGATTGTTCAGCCAACCTCATTAAGATTAATTCTTAACACCCTCATCCCTGCAGCCTTTACAATCAACCCACCTTTATTGTACAGGTGATATCTACAGGTGAGGCCTCCAGGTAGGGAGTGAAACTAATGGTGACCCCAAGGGAAAATACCTAAATGCTGTTTGCCAGGAGGTGACTCGTTTTTTTCACTTTTAGCTGATGTTTAATCAATTGCAAGCAACATTTCCCCCATGTGTTCTGTTTGTGCCAATAGGGGTTTCATATGAGCAGAGACTATTTATTTATGACATATGCTAGGAACACTTAGATGAGTGATAGCATAGTAGTCTACACTTACTGTTTCTGAATATGGTCAATTAATCAATTTTGCAATTTATGATGAAATTGATAGTGCCTAATTAATGTTAATGTTTTTGACAGAACTGCATTGTTAATTTAATCACTGTACACTTTCAAGAGATTAATATCAGACAAATGCTGTCCTAGAAAACACCTATGGGCACAAGTCTGCTTCTGGTGGTTAACAGTCAGATTCAGGTCCTGTCTATTCAAACCGCCATGACCAGTATAGATCTCTCCTATAGATACATTACTACCAGTAGCCTGTGAGGAGACAATATGATGTAACCTGTCTCATTAATAATGAACAAATGTATCAATATCTCCCCACTCCCCTCTGACGTTACCGACACCCTGCATCCATATCCCAGCCAACAATAACAATCGGCTCCCAGTGTCTGCATTTCTATACATTTGTTAGTGAATTTTACATGAGGTTTGGCCGCGAGTGATTAGGTTATGGCATGCTATGTGTGAATACCACACGGATCCTCGCACCTACACTAGGTGTGTCCGCAATAACCTATCAACCTCATACATTTGAGGATATATAGGAGCACCTGCATGTACAATTTATGTATTTGATAGATGTATTTAATCGTATCACTAGAACCCCCCCTCCTAAATCAAGACGGGTTAGACCATTCATGAAAGGGGACATGGGTGGACCTTCAATTTGATAAATCCCAATGCTGTATCACAATTATAAAGTCGTATCTCTATCATCATAATTACACTAAATTGCCGTGCAAATGTGTTAGATCTTGACTAGAATAGTGTGGAATATTGAATAATACCAAAAGAATTCTATCCTTTACAGGCATGATTCAAACAAGAGCATCCGAGGCTAAATTGAAGACTTCGGTGGCTTGGACGGGGCCATTGTGAAAGGCTCCCCTTTCAGAATCCTTCAAACTTTCAGCCCAACGTTCCCAGCAAAAGGAAGATAAGAAGCAATACATCTTCAGGTAAACTATACTAAAAGAATGCCCCTACTGGAGATATAGGCAGCTATCAGTGTACACTGTAAAACAGTGTTTATCTTTAAACACTAAAAATGCTAAACATGTTTAGAGGCTACACATCTAGGAGATCTAAATGGATTTCAGGTGTGCTAAACACATGATTTCTGAACACCTAAACAGCAAAGATGTTGATGTGTTTAGGTGTGTATCATTTGAACACCATGATTATGAGGGTTTACTTTTTAAACACTGATGATTATGAGTGTTTAGTTTTTAAACACCGATGATTCTCAGTGTTTAGACTTTAAACACTCATTTTGTGTATTTAACCTTTAAACACATGTTTTGTATCAAGTGAGCTAAACATGTTCAGGTGTTTAATCACTAAACACATTGTTTAGGCATCAAACACTTGTAATTTATCCAAGCATGTAGTTTATCTTGCACTGAAGGATTCTATTTTGAAATTTAGTGATTACTGATGTGCACAAGAGAAGTAGTTTGCTAAGACACCCATTATGTGGAATATAGAATTTTACAAAGCAGAGAACTCTTGGACATGATACTGTACTCTTTCAGAAGCAATTTTCCCTCCCTCCCTCTCCTCCTCTGAGAGGTAATGTAATGAGAGGTTTATGTATACTTCCAAAAAAGTGCCATCACCCACTCAGAAACAATGTTAAATTATTTGCATCAAAGTATGTTACAGCAGGAAACATCAGAAATCATTCATAGAACTAAACATGTCCCAAGTTAAACACAAGGAGAGTGTTTAAACATTTGCTATATTTAAACACATTGGTTTCTAAACACAATTTTTCTAAACATGTTTAGAAATTAAACATGTTTAGATGGAAAAAAAGTGTCTGAAAATGTGGGACAAGGTAGCGTTTAGAAAGGTGTTTAGCTGCTAAACATTGGGCGTTTACAATCTAAACACTGTTTTTACAGTGTACCTGACTCACCATACTGATAGGAAAACAACAGCCATAGCACCATAACTCAGTGCCAAATGTCAACCCAGGGAGGTGATACAATGAGACGGTGCACATAAGTTATAACCTTCTATGAAAACTCCCCCAAATTAAATGGATATATGGTAAGATATCTAGGCAGGAAAACAACGCCCATAAAGCCATATGAGGCTGCGATAATACCAGCAATACATCATATTTCTGACAAGAGGTGCACTGCCCAGAGGACAGCCAGACAGAGAATAGGATGGCTCCAGAGCAAAAGTGTCATTTGATGTACATGAACATCAAATATTCAGTACACAGACATATATATGTAAGCGGCATTAAAATCAAAACCAGACTCTACAAACTTTACGATGCTGTTGGTAAACAACACTGGGCTTAGCGAAAAAAAAAGAGAGAGAATAGTTTTGCCTTTAGAGTTGACGGTCAAGCAACTGCTATAAAAATGTAGTGAAAAAATAACACTCACTTTTATAATATTGCAAACGATTTACAATCAACCTAGTGCATGGCCTGCATCGACACTGTGGTACATGCAGTTCCGCAAACCTTTCCACAGACGCTGAATGCTAGCGATGATTCAGTGATCTATTTTCATTAAGAATGTAGCTTTTATTACGACCTTTCTATGTTACAACTTTAAGTGTATTCATGATAGGTAAGGCTTTACTCAAATATGATGATGAATGCACATTTTGATACTAGACAGCAATTTTAAGTGAGAGCAGTTCAAATGGTAACCAGTTACCAGTATGGGGGGCTGTGGGACAAGAGAGCAGAGAAAGTGGGGGAAAAACCAGGACTACATCAGTCCAGCCCTATAGTTATATACAGCCTTAGGCCACCCTTAAAAATATGTTCGTTTCCTGTCCAGAGGGTGGGATTTTTCAAGCCCATGAGGGAGGGAGGTGTAGGGGAACGTGACTAAGTGAGTCCCCGCACCCAGGGTGGCCCACCTGAGAAGGCGGGTCACCGGGTAGTCACATGTCCCCTATCGGTATCACACCGATCCAGGCGTGGGTGGAAGGCAGAATACGTTGTACGGGGAAGTAGCTCAGTGGTAGAGCAATCGTCTGAAGGCTGAGAGGTCCCGGGTTCGAATCCCGGTTTCCCTAAACGTTTTCGCCGACCCCTACAGTGGTAGGGAAACCGAGTAGTCCTGACCCGCGTTAGGGGGGGCTACAGAACTCGGTTCCTGGGCTGGTGTGATACGGCAAGCGCTTCGACCTGCTAATGCTGGGACACCCGTAGGGCTAGATGCGTGTGGCTCAGTGTTACTTAATTCGGTGGTCGAAGCTGGTTGGGGGCTGTGTAGGGGAACGTGACTAAGTGAGTCCCTGCACCCAGGGTGGCCCACCTGAGAAGGCGGGTCACCGGGTAGTCACATGTCCCCTATCGGTATCACACCGATCCAGGCGTGGGTGGAAGGCAGAAAACGTACGGGGAAGTAGCTCAGTGGTAGAGCAATCGTCTGAAGGCTGAGAGGTCCCGGGTTCGAATCCCGGTTTCCCTAAACGTTTTCGCCGACCCCTACAGAGGGAAAAAATATTTTTTAGGAAAATATTTTTATTTGTCATGAATATCATAAGCAGGGACGTCATGAATTTGTCATTATGTTGTAAGATTTTGTGATTGGAAATCTAGATTCTTGTGCTGATGGACAAAAAAATAAATTTCTTTTCAGAACTCAGGAAAAAAATTTCCCATTCTCACAAAAAAAAATCCACCAGGCCTCTGGACAGGAAACGAACACATTTTTAAGGGTGGCCTTACTCATATCTTAACATCAATCTAGACCTGTAGCATGATACAGGTATATATATATACCCTGTAGCATGATACAGGTATATATACTCATACTGAGATCTGAGATTGGTGAGACCCTCCCACCACCCTATTTTGATAGCCCCTGTGGGCATCTACTAGGCCACTGATCCTACTCCTGCCCAACCAGAACTACTGAGATATGACTGAGTAGTCCCCCACCCACCCAGGACTGCTAAGTGGTGTGCCTGCCTGCCTGCCTGCCTGCCTACCTACAACCACCCACCCACTCTCCCCCTGCCTACTCTACCCACTAGCTGTTTCTAGACCAATCATCAGTCATGCTAGTCAGGTATATGGTGAACAAGGCCCAAGCCATGTGTGGCTCCTTATATATGGTAATGATTCTATTCCAGTCCCCTCTCCTAGCATAGTCTTAGACCTTCAACCTGCAGGATATCACTAGAACATGCCCACTCATTTCCACTTAGGTACTATGATAGGAGCTTGAACACCAATGCTTATTTAGCATATTGACTTTCACAAGGAAAGATTTCAAGGCCACATGAACCTACCATGTTTCACATAAACTATTATTGCGCAATATTTGTTACCTCTTTGTAATTATAACATCAGTATTAAATACAATCATACTGACTTTACATGATATAGAAAAAGTTCAAACAAAAAACAAACAAACAAATGACTTTTTGGCTTTCTTAGAAAAATTTCTCTACATTTTAGTACTTGTTCTTGAAACTACACCTTACTTCTTACGGCCTTATACTCAAATACAAAAGTGGAATTTTCTCAAAAACTGCCTATTAGAAAAATCTGCATTTTTGCACACTCATTCTATGTGCACTGATCTCACAACTATCCCAAAATGAAGCTCCTGATTACATTAATAAAAAATAGTCGCTTTTACTATAGAACTCTATGGAAATTTGGATAGCTTTTACAAACCTCTCTTTTTCTAAACTTTCCACATCAAATTTCAAGAATTCCTGATAATGGTACACACAAAGAATGTTTAACTTGCTCACACTACTCTCAAATTTCCTTTTACCTCCATATTTCTACCATTAAGCACCAACTTTATCTTGATTTTTCCGCCAAACCCCTATGTAAAGAATGGGGGGTCGTTTTGTATAACCAGACAGAGATACAGCATAGCACGGCCCCCACAATAAGCCATTGGGTATAGAATGACTCCTTATAACCTAATCTTATCCCTAACACATGGACATGGTATAGCTATATGCAGTAGGTGGTCTAGAAAGTGAGCAGCTCTCATTGGTTGATGTAATGGTGGCCAGAGCAGCTCAGTCCAGCTCTAATCTCATAAAGAAGGGTCATACTGCTTGGTCGAGCTGCTCTAATGTCATAATGGCCCACTGTGAGCCATATCAGGGCCCTGCTGGTCATTGCCTTGTATATAACATGTAATATAAGAGACTTACATGAGCATGACTGTGAGAAGATGCCCTGCTGGCCATTGCCCATATTCAATGGAGCAGCTCATGATAAGAAATATGACCCTGTATATAACATGTAACATACAAGACCTACATAAGCATAACTGTGAGAATATACCACGATTCGTCTACTTGCCATACACGCTGCTCTGCTGGTCATTGCCGATATTCAGCTGATGATAAGGAATATGGCATTGTATGTACATGTATAACATGTAATGAAAGAGACTTACATGAGCATAACTGTGAGTATATATTTACCGCAATTCTTCTACTTGTATGGTATGACAGAGTGACAAATTCCAAGTACTATATGAAGATTTTCAAATGATGTAAAACTCTATATAATTTAAGATGGAAATATACTTAAAGGTCTATAGAGGCTTATGTGAAGGACAGTATTATATGTCTCAGCTGCAACACACCAAACAGCTGATGTCTTTCTATACACAGGCATTCACCGTAGTGAGAATTAGGGATACGAATGGACATTATGTCTCTTATGAAGTTATGTGCTGTATACTGCGCAGCCATCAATGATTTATCATTGGGGGATTTACTCATTGCCTTCAGATTCATGAGTTTGGGGATATGTCAGTATCCAGCTTAACAATATTAGATGGCTGATAGAGAACTGAAAGAATCCATTCCACACAACCATAGGGCCTATACATCTCAATAGGACGCTATATGTAGTGTTGACAGGCCGTGATGTATGGCCGCTTAGTGACCGTAAAATGACCACTAATATTGGCCACTGTCATCACTGGCCGCTTACTGTGGGCGATAATAGCATTATAACCTATTGTGGCTGGGATTAAGTTGGACATTATTGTTAGTACGTTGAATGGTGATGGGAGCAGCTCAGGGTCTGTGGGAGTTGCTCTCTGTTCGGCCTGACCTCTAGCGGAGTGCCCCCTGTCAGTTCCCATTCCGCACTTTATTACCTTGTGAGAGTAATTCTCATGGAGCTCTATTTTCAGAAGTATGGCCATAACAGATTAGCTGCCAAACTGAAGGCTTATGGCAATTGTATTGGAGCCACAGCCAAAGATGTATGTGTATTTTGTATTCATGAAATGATACCACACCTTATTATACCAATATACCTGAAAAGAGCAGTACTACATGTATAACTTCCTGCTAAGTCCTTTTTTTACGTTTTCCAGTTTTAACAACCAGTAAACCACTAGAATACACAATTACATCTTATTTTGATTAGCTAAAGAAGAACAAACAGAAATATGGCCTCCTAAATATATATGTTGCATCCAATTGAAATTAGCATACAAAAATTCAATGTCCCTTCTAATGTTGATATATATGTCGTTACCAAAGTATGATGCTATATCGAGAGTATGGCTTGTGAGTATTCTATACACACCAGCAGAACAAAATGTCTAAGGCTGTGCCACAGGCACAAGTATGATTGACGATCATGTACTATGGCCATAACTCATCAGGGCTGCAATGTTAGAAAATTGATGTCTAGTCAATCAGATAATAAGAGTGTGTAAGTGATCCTGTTCTTAAAGGGCTAAAAGTCAGTGATGCCTATGTGCAAGGTTTAAAGGTTCCCTTTAGAGAGGTGCCTGGCAAACACTCTTATAGTGGCATTTTGAGATTGGCTAGAGCGGAACTAGTTGAGTACCTCAAGGGACAGAGAGTGTTAGTGCATCATACCAACCTTAGGGTAATAAGGCCTTTGTATGGTTGTACATATATATCTGTAGATGGCCTGTTAAAGGGTTGAGGATTACCCAGAGGTGTGACAACATCAATACTCTATTCCCATGTGTAAATAATAGATTATCTGCTAGTAGCCCTTTTAATTTGCCTTGTCAGCACAATAGATTTATACAGGGTCCCTGTCCTATAAGGTAACAGCTTTGCAATGCTCATGAAGACACTGTATCTGCAAAATATGGTAAGGTTTAGATAGAAGTAAATACTTGATTGACGTCTAGTCAATCAAGTAATGATATGATAGAGGTACAGACAAAGTAAACCCAGACAAGCACCCTTTCCACAAGCAATGCAAACAGACAAAAAGATCAAACCACTATTTCCGCATATTATCGCTCACGTGCTGACTGGAAGCATGGAGGGCAAAGTTAAGTCTGTGGTCACGCTAATTGACCACCATTGTCCTTCACCATCAAACAGGGGTGAGGACTTAGTTTTCATTGTTAACAAGGACAGATGACCACCCCACCCAAACACACGACCCCTCGGCCTGCGGACACGTGTCAGGGTGAAGTGTGGGGGACGTGAGAGGCAAACCAAGCACTGGGGTGACTGAAATGAGTCTTGCCTTTAGCATGTACCTTGGTGCACGACCCCGAATACTGCACTCTGAAATGGCTGATTGTGGGGGTTATGAGAGGGTGAACTTCTTTGATTTTCACGGGGTTATTAATAGTATTACCACTGTGGGTATGGTGGTGGTGATTTCCACTCAGTTATTCGTACTGACATAACTGTTCAATTCATCGATAGGTTCGATGAATTCGGTGAAAAGACTAAGATACACATTTATCACAATGACATCATCTAAAATAATGAAAATAAAATAAGTAAATTAAATGGGGTTCTTAACACATACTCTGCAAAGTGGGTGGGATAATCTATCATGAAATCGTATCAGAATGCATACAAAAAAGGAAGTCTTCCATTGACAATGACATCGAAATTTACAGAGGCGTAGGAAGCAAATCTTCATTGGGGGGGGGGGATATTGTACATTTTTATAGGGGGGGGGGCTTGACACATTTTGGGGGGCCCAGACATATTCAGGCCCCACCTTCTCTGATTGGGGGCGGGCCCCCCTGGCCCCCCTTTTCCTACGCCCCTGATTTACTTGCGCATGCCTTGCTCAGCCTAATTGCAAGATCTTCTGATGGGTTTTTACATACCCGGTATACCAATTGTCTATCTACATTGTTCATCCTCAAGATAGCAAAAGTTACTTCATATAATAGAACATGCAGCCTTGAAATTAAGTCTGTCAAATCTTGAGTGCAGAAAGGAAAGGTTCGGGGCTAAGCCATTGTGGATCTGCTCAACCCATTAAGTACAAATTCATTGAGTTTGAAATCACAGAGTCCCTCAGTTTGCACTAGGACAGCACGGAGTGCACCCAGAACAAATTGTGCTACCAGTGTGTATGGTGCTGATTTCTGTAAGGAATTAATTGTTGTGTATCCGGGTGGCAGTTGGGGCATTGAGGGGAGTCTACTGAGGGGGATTAATTGGGAGTGTATGCATTTCATAGTGAAATTTGGACTGTGGTGACTGGGAGATTATGGAGTGCACATCTGACAGCAAGCCTTGGTTATGATTGTCCTCTACATACAGATCAATCATAAGGATATTATCAAGATGATATTACATTTCAAATACCAGATATTTTGGGGGTTCAAAATCGGTAAAAATAAATCCTGAATTATCAATGTTTCCGACATACAAATCAACCTCCATACGTGTACATCAAATATATAAATGAAATTATCAAATGTCACACGTGTCGGTGTAGGTGCATCGTGGGAATAGAAGGGAAAATATATCCATGTTCATAACCTCTAATTCACACACTGACACACCATAGTGGGAGGGGCCTGCTGGTGTCGGGGCGGGTTAATGAGTAACTCGGTGTCCACAAGGGGGTGTGACGAGCAACTCTAATGACAGGTTTGACACCAGAGTCTTGAAACGCTCACACACCACTTCCAGTACAAAAGAGTGAAGTTCTAGTACTGAGTGTGCACTCAGTCTGCACCTATAGAAAACAGATGTACACTGATAACAAAAATAGGTCAACTTAGAGCAAAGATTCTGACCTTTTTCAGATCCATTGTCTGTTTCATAACCTAGAAAGGGAACTATGTGCTTCTTATTTATACTACAGATGTCCTGTGTTACTACAGATGTCCTGTGTTACATGGCCTGATCTTTTTCAGCAATTTTGAAGCCTTTAGGGAGAGAATTTTCAGGCCGTTAAAGGTCAAGTCCGGTCTATGCCCTCGCATTACAGTCCTAGTTTATAGGGGGGGGGGGCAGCCCACTGAACAGGATTCGAGTTGGGAAGGTTCACAACTTGGTCAAGGAGAACGTGATTTTCCCTGGAAATTTGGACAAGCCAGAACATCTTATACAAAACATGTCCAGTTCCTGGGAATATCCCAAGTCTTTCCTGGGAATATCCCGAGAAATTCCCAAGAAATTCCCGAGTCATTCTTGAGATCTAGACTAGAGAACTCTCTCGAGTATAAGATGTTATGGTGTGTCCAAATTTTCAGGGAAAATCACGTTCTCTATTCTTATCATATTCACAAGTCAGGACTCATGAAATTTCTGAGAAATTCTCGAGATCCTGTTCAGTTGGGAGCTCTTCAGACTGATTGACCATTTTCAGATCAATTCAAGTAGAACACACTACCGGATACTTTCGATTCTAAGGAATACAGTGTATGCTCAATGTGAGAATAACTACATGTTTGTACTATAGTAACCAAATGTAGATGCATCGGAATACAAGACACACAAACTAAAACCCTTCTGCCCGAGTGCACTGTGTCCTGTACCCCCTCCCTCTGGTCTAATTCAATGTTAATGCCCTTGTGAACATAGCTTAACGTTCATTTATCCAGCAGTCACATATCTAAAACTATTGCCACTAAGGGGTACCCATGTGTTGTACCTGAGGTTTTTATGGCACACATAACAGTGGAGGAAGTAACTGAGTGCAAAAATAAAGTTCTGAAATGCTCTATTAGAACCCCCGAGGGGTTTTGTATCTCTGGAATTTGAAAATCCCTAAAATCAGGTAAAGACTTCCATCGCTGGACACAAAACGTTGACTTTCAACCAATGTGATCAAACCGTGACGTTAGAACAGCTCGTCACATCATGCTCTGACGTCACTGACACCATGTGACAGTGGTAGTGTGGTCGGTGGCCGCATGGCGTCGTGGTTGTCGCCCACACGTCCACCTTTAATCCTGATTTCACGCTCACCCTAGCGGAAAATGGCGTCCAACTGTAGGGGGTCTGACTGGAGGGGAAATGAGGGGTGGGGTCCCCACTGCTTGTTGAAGGTATAGTTTATACATCACGAACTAAACAGACCATTTTGTGAGATGATCATTAAAGGGGGGCTGGCATGGAAAATTAACAACATGGGTACTGATTCAAACAGTGATCATAAAATCGCGGGAATCAGCGGAAAAATCGCGACACCCTGGTTGGTCAAGGGGTGATCACGTGACTTTTTAATGCGGGCATGCATTACCATGCCAGGGCCCCTTTAAGAGTATATAGCCTAATGCTATACAGGAAGTAATGAAGGCCACAGGCAGGTATTCCACATGGCACTATATTAATGGGGTTCATATTCAGCTCTAGTATTTGTTCTAATTGTATCAATTAGTTTGTTTTTTTTTCTCTCATTCGTTTAATCTTAGTTTTTAATGCCATTTCACCCAGAAATTATCATTGGGGACCAAAATGGCTAAAAGAGACCAAAGCTTTTGCAAATGACCATAACTTTTCAGCCTGGCTTCACAGTTATTCCTGGATGCGCTATAGCCTTACCTAGAAGTATTCTTGGTTGTGTTGGCGGCTGGGGGCGAGTAAACAGGAGAGGCCTGGATAGAAACTGGTAGCTCACAATGCACCACTTTAACCATATAATATGCTTGGTATTTAATAAATCATAGCAATATCAGTGGAAAATATTGACTGTCTGTGTGCCATTGTCTAGATCTTCATGAGACCAGCTCTGACAGATGGCTAACAAGAAACCTATTTAGTACTTGTGGAAAGCAGGGGGGACATGCCCCCCCCACTTTTGGCCAACTCCTCAAAAGGTCAAAACTAAAAGGTCAAGCAAAGGGAGGTCAAAAATTGCAGAAAACCCCCCTGGTCCCACCCACTCTGAAACTGCTTTCTACGCCCCTGATATTTATGGTTGAAATTCCTTTGAAACCCAGCGTAAGATCATCTCTATATATTACTGAAAAGCCATCTCTCTTTGTACTTCTCTCTTGTAATCATATTCTGTTAGAAGACATGCAGACTGGTGAGATGATGTATTGCCTCATAAGAGAACGGTCTTGAGCAAATTCATCATTAAAATGGTTTCCACAGCATCAAATGGTGTGCATACAGGAATATCAGAATTTGCAACTACATTACAATGTATACTCTTACATTTCACTCATATTTAGTATATCATGCCTCTACTTCTTTTATTCTCTCTAATATGGTCTATTTGAAGGAAAAGGTTCATATTTATCCACTATAGATTATCCCCTTTAACCCTGAAACAGTTGGGTTATGTGACCTTTCTGTGTGAGATCCATATTCAGTAAGTCAGTGACCCATTATGACTACCATATGTTGCCTCAAACTCCACCTTTCTCATTCACCAAAGGTTCAGCAGGGGTTAAGCATGGTTGAACAATGCACATGAACCTAGGTAGGAATAACAACAACTATGGGCATGGGGCAACCTTGGGAAGAGAAGTGCAGAAATAAATGCACATTGTTCTTGATGCTGCAAAAGGTATCTGAAAATGAGATTTATCTTTGGGCATGAACTTCAAAAGAATTCTCCAGAAATATCTGCCTGTGTTGGAAGCTGGGGCAGAATCCATATGGATACTTAGAAATAAATATTGGAATATGTGAACCCAATGGTAAGGGAGTGGTCATTGTTTATCAACAGGGGATGGGGGGAGTGGTGGGTTTGAGGGGGTCGTAAACATTTTTGACTCCTCCTGAGGGGTTGGGGGGTAAAAAGCTTTTGACCCATCTTTAGGCAGGGGGCGTAAAAAATTTAGCCTCTTTTTTAGCAAAAACGCCCGCATGCGACAAAAGATCTAAATGTAAAACCTTTTTTTCACATCTGCATTAAAACTCACCACCCCCCACCCACCTCTGGGACCTGTTGATAGATACTGACCACTACCTAATGAGAATGTAAAGTCATGTTTGTTCACAAAACGGTACACATACACGAGTGTGGCTATTAGCTAACTGAACATTTCCGTGCTATATCCCCATCAACATGTACAATAAGTCACAGGCAACATGGTCTTGTGGTGTAGGGTAGAGTGAGGTTTTTCCGACATCATCGACTTTCAACATTAGAGACTGACTCCCCTTCTCCCAGACATGCAGCTAGTTCTTGCCCTCCAATCGATACAACCTAGTGTATATAGCCTTCCTCCTGTTCTCTTAGCGTTCTTTAATATATGTTCCAGAGTGATTACTGAAAGTTTTGAAAAATAGCATATTACGTCTATCAAAAATATGTTGGCCCAACCGGCATCCTGGATTATTTGAGTCTTTAGCCAAACAAGGCTCGATCGAGCGTTCTTTTCCGTTCTCAATTCATTTATGATTGATTTAGAAAATATGAACTTTCACGTAGCATTGATAAGGTAGTACTTAACAATTGCTGTTGTACTAAAAAACTAAAAATGCTCATGTCACATGTCAATTACATTTTCAATGTCACCTCTAGAACTAACTAGGACCCATGTCGAATTTAAGAAATCCCTATGTGATAGTACTTATTCCCCCACCCCCATGTCAGTAATGGTTATGCCGTATGGCGATTTTGGGAAAACACCATATCGCCATGTCGAATTTAGTGGTCCAGACTCCTAAAATATATACGGAAGTTGGAGATACTGGGTGGGTGTGTTTGTTGGCAAATGAGTGGTGTGATTAGCTATAGTGAAGTGGCTGGGAATAATTTAGTACTAGGTTAGTACTATACATGAATGTAAAAGACTTGCGATGGTAAGAATGGGAAGATGGTTTGTATACTTATAGGGACCTAAATGATATTTCATATTTAGTGGGTTACTTAGGGAATGAGGCATGGGGCATGGTCGCGGGAGTGCTCTAGCCTATGAGGCCCCTCGACGTCTAAATGCAGTTTATAACACGGTTAGCAAGTTTTCAGTGCGTAAAATGGATAATATGAGTTCTGATATCTAGCGATATAAGAACCCAAAATTGACAGCGGACACGCAGCGGAGAGGACATATTTAATCCTACCTTGACAACGAGTTGACACGAAAGTAAATCCTCCATTTTTGAAGCTTATAGACCAAATCTGACGAAATAATTTCAGCAGTATATCCTTTACATGTTATTCTAACTCCCTGTCGGGTAGATCACTTGATATAAAGGCTGAATTTAACATAAAAAAATATTAAACTTTTGAAGCGAGCGACTGGCCGTGCATCTTCGCCATTCTGTCAACACTACAGGTGCCACTGCCTGGTGTGTACAGAATGGATTATATTTTAGACTGGCGCAGCTCTGTCTCAACGTGTTCGCAGTAGTAGGCCTATGAGACTGGGAGTTGCAGGAGGTCGCCAGCTTAACCATACGTTAACATGAAACCAAGATGGCGGAGGGCCGTCTTGTCGACCCGCAAAAGAAATGAATGGATTCTATATATTTTAAAGGTAAATACTAAGAATTAATGGTGGAAACCGTGTTATAAGCACAATATATAATGAATAGACTCGTTGGCTTCATGGGTTTCATATAAGCATTCGCCTATGGCTCATGCTTATATCACCCCCTGAAGCCAACTCATGCAAGTCTATTCATCATATATTACTTCCCTAGAGCACAACCAAGGCCATGACCAAGTGCCTTATTCCTGTTATAACACAGACAAATCACACACCTGCCAGCTAATAACACAGAAATACCAAGTGTTAAGTCTAAAGGTGAGATGAAGTTAACCTCCTGTACTGGGAGTGCATAACATTGGCCGACGACGTGACTTTCAGATGTGATCTACCCCCGAGTGTTGGCACAGGGTAGGAGTGCATTATGCATCTAGATAATGCACTGTCAATCAGCCAATCAGAATGCAGCATTGAGGATAATGCACCATGCCTTTGCCCAGTCGTGTTATAATTGGTAATAGTGATCTTCAGCTCTTTAAGAGTATAACGATGAGCCATAAGTAAAGTGTACCGCTTTACATTGCAGAACATAATTATGAAAAATAATCCAGCCATGGGGGTGTCAGTAGACCGTTATAGGTATTGTACTTATCATATTTATTTTTCACCTTTGACTCTACCATGTAACCCAGTGTCCGAGTCTACCCACAAGCCAAACCATACCAAAGACCAAAGGCTGGCGGCGTCAACTGCACTCAGTGACCCCGCCTCCTCCCACTGGAGGATACGCCGTCAATCACAAGCAGCTCGCTGCATGCTGGAAATTCCTAGCAGACAATGTTTAGAAACAACTCCCCATGCTGGATGACATGCCCATTGATCATGAGCAGCTCACAGCATACCGGGAGTTCCCAGCAGCTATATTTAGAACCACACTGAACTCTGTGAACCCCAGTGCTATGTTTGGGATCTCCCCTACATACCTGCACTGGAGTTCCCCAGTTACTATATTTAGCTCACCTGATACTATTTTTAGGATGAGCTGGGTGAGCGGCTCCTACTACAAATACCTGTGGAGGGAGCAGCTCACTCATCTTTCCACCTTCATACTTCATACCTCACACACTCACGTGAGATCGAGCCCTTGGCTCAAGGGCTAGGCTTGGACACTGTTGGGCACCTTTATACTGTATCACCATCTATACCGCGTGGACTTCTATGAATAAAGTGGATATCAAACTGGATTCCTGATTCGTCTGTATTCATCCTTATTCAACATTTACGGACTCGTTGACAATGGTGGAAAACCCTCACGTATCATCCCACAGTTACCACCTCTCATGAGCCATGGACAACAGTGAGACCCTACCAAAGGAGCCAGCCCCACAACGTATCCCTACATCTCAAAACAGAGACCAGCAAGAAGCCACCAGTACACAGTACGCCGCCCCGATAGACTCCTCGCCAGACGCGCTCCAGCTGGACCCAGTGCTACCAGCCCATAGACGCACACATAAACAGACACCTGTGAGTTCAAACACCTTGCATTTCTCATCTACCATAGTGGACACCAACACAGGTGCACCTACAAGTACACCAGCAGGAGCCCCACCACCAGGTTTAAACCTCACCCTACCTGGCTATTCACCCTCAGAATCACCACCCCTAAGATTAGGTGGTCTTCAAAGTACCACATACAGCACGCCTGAAAATCAATCACCTGGTTACCTCCACCTAGATAGCCATCTAGAGGAAAGATCCAATAGCCTGCAGGAAGCCCTGGAAGCTGCCGGACGGTCACCCTCATCCAGCAGTGATTCTGACCCACAGTGTACACCTAACCTAAGTTGGGACAACCTTACTGTACCGGACATCCAAGCCCACCCATCAGTAGCAGACAATTACTGGAGGAGCAGGCTAGACTCAGCAATCCACAGGTGGAGGGAAAACAGACTCAACACAGGACGTGTACAACTGATACCAACCGGAGCTACACCAAGCTACCAGTGTGGTGAGAGTCCCTCTGTTTTTCTAGACAGGATAAACCGTATTCTAGAAGAGCAGTGGCAAGACAACTCCAATCCCACCAATTTGCTAAGGCCGCACCAAAACCCACAGCCTGACAGCAATCCACCTGGAGGAAACCCTAGGCCTTACTACCCCTACTCTACCTCTGAGGAAGACAGGGCGACACCTCCAGCACCAAATTCATCCCTGAGCACGCCTCCAAGAGCCAGATCCTTTGAAAGGCCATACCCCACCCATAGGCCCAGGAGAAGAGTGCAATCATCCTCCCCTCAAAGGCCAAATACACCTGTATTTTACAGACTTCAAAGAAGCTTAGACTCTGCAGCTAGAAGAGGCGACCTTGTGGCCACTACTCCCATACTACACAGAAACAGTCACTTCCCCGCCCATTTACAGACAGAGTCCACCTCTGAAGAAGACACAGAAGTAACCTTCCCCCACCTGCACAGAGCACCTGCCTACCCAAACATGGCCACTGCAGCTCCACCTCCAGAGTACAACCAGGATGACATGACGAGGAACATAGTCAGAGAGTGCACCCAGGCAGTCAATGACTCCCTCTCCAACCTATTAACAGGACAAATGAACTTATTGTCCGCTGAAATAAAAAGGATTGGAGACGACTCCTCCTGCCAACTGTCAAGAATAAATGACAGGTTAAATGACATGGACACTTGGAAGTCGCACCTGGAGAACGACATTGGCCAAATACAAAGAAAAGCAGCTCAGGACAACGCTGATGTACTGAGAAGGTCTGAAATAGCGTCAGCCAATCTGTCTGACAGAATCAACAGAAATATTGATGGAATGAGATCTGAATTATTCAGGGCCATTGATAGGACAAGAACACCTACCAGCCAAGGCCAAAACAGCCTTTTCTCACCCACCAACACTAGGCTACCCCCTTCAGGCCAACCTTCAAATGTTATGGGCACCTCTACCAGAATGCCGACATCTGTACCGGTAGGATACAGGCTCAGCCCACCAAGCCTTTTTCAAAATACAACCCGAATGATAGCGACAGGTGCCACGCCCACCCAACAAGGCGCGACACATGCAGGTCTTGGTAATTCAGCCACAACCCACCAGATGGCGCCCTCTACCACTCGTCCATCACCGGTAGCCGCCACATCACTTTCAGGCAGTGTTTACAACCATGTATACATGCCCCACCAGGCGCACACGCCCTACAACAACCCTATACCAATGTATAGCTTGTTTACAAACACTCCACCTGCCCAAGCAGCTGCCCACCAGCCTGCAGCGCAGTCCACACCAATGATACCAAATCTAGGACAATCCAATTTCTCCGCTCCTACTGGATATAGGAGTTTTGAACCTGAGCGACTCACATCTGCTCAATTAAGCTGTTTTAACAAGCCAGAACCCTTTGACAAACCCTCGCCCTACAGATCTGCAGCCAGATTCCTGGCAGAATTCAAATTCTATATAAGAAATGCATACCCCCGCAGCCCAACAATGCATGCATCCTGTATGTATACCTTTTTAAAGGGCAGAGCAGCACAATGGTTTTTTACAAACATTTTTGACAAACCAATCATGTATGACACTGAGGCAGTCTATGCCGCCTTCCTCAGCAGATTCAACCAGCCTGACCCTGCCACAATAATCAAAGGATATAGAAACAGAAAGCAGCAACCCAAGGAGACTGTGGAAGAATACATAGCAGATATGACCTTATTGCTATCCAACAGCAACCTGGATGAATCTGTACAAGTGGACTATCTCATAAATGGCCTCAAAGATGAAATAAAAAATGTTGTACTCTCAGACAGCCCCAAAAGCATTAGAGAAGCCGAGACTGCAGCATTAAAACAAGAATTGGTCATGGAAGCAGCCAAAGCAGCCCATGCCTCAAACCAAACTTCAGACTTGTGCGCCATGAACTATAATAACTACAATGGGCAAAGGAACAATAACAACAACAACAATAACAGATCCAGGAAGGACCAGTACAACAACAACAATTATAACAACAAGCCCCCTGGAAATGGCAATATTAAGCAGTATGACGATAAACCTAAATCAGGATACAACCAAAATCAACAAGGTTATAACAACCCCAGACCCGGCTCAAACAGCAGATCAGGCTCCAAGAACAGGTATCAATCGCCAGGCAGAAGCAAATCTCAGGAGGGAAACAGAAGCAGGTCCAAATCCAGCGACACAAGAAACAACTTTGTTTTCATCCCTGTTGCCTCCACCCCCACCAACACCCGCCAGGTGTCCTTCCAGAAACTACTGGTCCCAGCAGATTTCCCAATCCCTGATGATTGGACCCAGCAACAAAAGAAATCCAGGGACCCAACACCAGGCAGAAATGACAACAAAAAGACAGGAGACAACCATCCTGACAACCAACCTCCTGATTCTGGACAAGGAGAACACTACAATGACAATATTGAATAGGACACAGGGGAGGGCCACCATGCATCTTACAGCCCCGCCCCCACCTTGGACAACAAAATTGGAACGTCCCCCACATGCCATATTTCACACACAAATGATGGAGCAGAACCAAATTCGGCAGAACAACACAGCCACGACCCCCAGCCTGTGAATTGTGACGAAGACTCCTCATCAGACAGTGAGGACCTCTATGAGAACCAGAACAAGAGAATTTCCACCCTCCAATTAAAAGTCGAGACCAGTAAGTATGGGCAGCAAGGTAAGACCTCTTACATTAATACTGAATTGACTAAAGGCGCAGTTAATGTTGATATCAATGGCAGTTCTTACAGAGCCCTTGTAGACTCTGGAGCCTCCCTTTCCTTTATCAGCCAGAAAATGGCAGACAAAATCATATCAACCCCCAATTTCAGACATGGTAGGAGATCTCGCATGGTTATCCTACTAGCTGATAAATCCTCAGTTCAGGTCAACAATTCCATCACTATAACTTTCCTAATCAATAACACAGAGTTTAAAACAAGACTACATGTTGTTCCAAAACTAAATCACCCCATAATTCTTGGCGTAAATTTTATGACCAAATATAGGGCCAAAATTTCCTTTGGGGCCAAGTCCCCTTCACCACACTTCATAAGAGCAGCCAAAGGCCTAACCATGCCACCAAATTCTGAATCCACATTCAATGCAATCGTCATAGGACCTGATTCCTTAATAGGTAAAACAGGCATCACAGAAAATGTTGACACAACATTACCGGTACTAATCAAACACGCCCTTGTTGAACCAAGGTCAACAAGAAAGATCATACCGGTAACAGTGGCCAACCCAAACGATTTTTCCATCAATATCAAAAAGCACATGAACCTAGGCATCTTTGCACTTAACAATCTAGACAAAGCCATTCCCATTGGAAAACTGAACAGCCAACACTCCCTCAACAGCATAATCTCTGACAAAGAAATGCTCCCCATCAATTGTGGAGATGATCCCCTAGATCAGCTACCCAAAGGGGACGACCCTCTAAAATATACAATATGTGACAAGCTCTCTGAGGACCAAAAACAACAAATCAAAAACATTGTTGAATCAAATAGAGAGGCCTTTGTGTTAAATGAAAGTGCTATAGGATTAAATGTTGAGAATGAGGTCAAATTAGAATTAATCCCTGACTTCAAACCCTGCAACAGACCATCCTATAGAATGTCACCCAAAAAAGAGATTTTCCAAAGAGAGCTGTTAGATAAACATTTACAGCAAGGTGTCATTGAAGAATGCACCAAACCCTGTGAGTGGAACTCCCCAGCTTTCTTAGTACCCAAACCCCAGGGAGACAGGTCTGTAGCCTCAGGATGGAGAATAGTCGTGGATTATAGATGGGTTAACCAAAACCTAAAATCTTTTTCCTACTCCTTCCCCAGAGCAGACGACCTCATGCAACAAGTTGGCAGAACAGGTGCTAAATATTTTTCCAAATTGGATGTATACAGCGCCTACCATCAGATTCCTCTAGCTAAAGAATCAAGGCCTTTAACAACTTTCTCTGCCAATGGCACAAGGTATATGGCCAAAGTATTACCCATGGGTTTAAAAACCTCTGGTTTGTCGTTCATGAATGTAATGGAACAATTGCTCATGAAATGCAAATACAGAAATGCAGTAGCCTATGTGGATGATGTGGCCATATACAGCCCCACATGGGAAAGACACCTGCAAGACCTAGATGAAGTGCTAAAACTTTTCATCAAAGGAAACATCAAATTAAAGTCAGAAAAATGTGAATTTGGCACCACCAAAATGGAATTCTTAGGTTTCACCCTAGATCAACACGGCATCTCACCTTCCCCAGACAAAATCTCACCAGTCAAAACCTTCCCAGCACCTAAAAACATCCACGACCTTAGGTGTTTCAATGGAATGGCACAATTTTATAAGAGATTCATTAGAGGCTTCGCCCATATAATGAAACCCCTATATGAAGCCACAAAGGGTACTTTCAAATGGACCACTCAGTGTCAAACAGCCTTTGAGAAAATCAAAGCATCAATTTGCACTGAGGCAATCCTAAAATTCCCAGACTATAACAAACCCTTCATCATCTTCACAGACTCCAGCAATTTCAGCTTAGGAGCAGTTATCACACAGGTAGATGAACATGGTTTTTATAGGCCCATTGAATTCTCTGGGAGAGGTCTAACACCTCAAGAGACCAGATATGGAATAACTGACAAAGAGTTACTTGGGATAATCTTCGCTGTCAAAAAGTTCCACCATTATGTAGACGGCACTCACTTCAAGGTATATTCAGATCATACAGCCCTAGTCTCCCTCTTCAACAAGAAGGAAAATATCACCAATGGCAGATTGGCAAGATGGGTAGATACTGTTATGTCTTATGATTTTGAAGTGAAATACCTACAAGGCAGAGCTAATCTAGTGGCAGATTGCCTGTCCAGAAGAAAATATCCCCCTGGCTCTGATGATCCAATACCAATTAGATCACAAGGAAAAATTATCCTCCCACCAAAAAGGGTACAATTTTCAGATATATCCATGACAAAGGTTTTCAAATCAGACGACCCAATTCCCAATAATCCCATCTGTTTGGGACCTCCTAGATCAATATTAAAAGGAGGCAAAATTTGGGGAAGCACAAATAAACCACCAAAAGGCGTCATAGCAAGGAAAGGCACCCCAGAGAGGCAGCAAAGTGTGAACCCTGACCTGTGTGTACTCACTCGAGCACAGTCCCAGTCTCAGGACGACACACCTCCAACAGCCAGCCAATCAGCACCCAGTAAAAAGACCCGCCCACTCAAGCCTAAGTGCAGCAGTCCTCGCCCCAGAGGCAGGCCCGCCAAATCTAGGTCACCTAGGGTCTCCATCAAAGCTGCAAACGCCAAGAGAGCTAAGCTCTCCCGCCGTGTGCTACCTCTAGCTGAAAGGGCAATTCAGGAAATCTGTAAACACCAATCCCTGACACCTTCTAGAGAAACACTGATTAAATACCAAAAAGAAGACCTTTTTGCATCCTCCATGGCAAACTACATTGAAAAAGGTAGCCTGCCACACGACTCAGGATTAATGAATCAAATACTACGTAACCACGACCAATTCATCTTACTGGATGAAGTCCTTTTCAGAATTACTGATACCAATTTGGGTAAGACTTTAGAGCCCACACTGCAAATTGTAATTCCAGAAAAGTGGACAGAATCTTTAGTGGAAGCAACCCATTGCTCTCCCCTAGGTGGACACCTAGGTCCAGTCAAAACCTATACAGCCATAAGGGCTAGGTATTACTGGAGATCAATGTTTAAAGAAGTTTTTGACTTCTGCGGTACTTGCCACACATGCCTGACCACCAAAAAGAGACCCAAAAACCTGAAAACTCCAATGAAACTACGTGACCCAGTACTCACAGCATACTCTCATGTCACCATGGACACAATAGGCCCTTTTTCCAAGGCCGCTGATGGCTCTCACTACATACATGTGGTGACCGACCATGCCACCAGGCATGTAACTGCCTGGACAAGTGAAGAAAATACGGCTGCAATTGTAGCACTTGGTTTCTTCCAAAGAGTCATATGTATCCATGGCACTCCCTCAGTACTGAACACAGATAATGCCCAGCAATACGTCTCAAAATTATTCAAATATTTCTGTGAAAAGTTCGGTATTCAACATGTGACAGGAAGTGCACATTGGTCTA
Organism: Acholoe squamosa; assembly: GCA_949317995.1. Taxonomy (NCBI): domain Eukaryota; kingdom Metazoa; phylum Annelida; class Polychaeta; order Phyllodocida; family Polynoidae; genus Acholoe; species Acholoe squamosa. Next base: position 40,691,858 of record OX439037.1, on the reverse strand, counting down.
GGTCTCAAGGTCTCTGTGAGCGCCAACATCAAACCATAGAATCATCCCTCAGAGCTTTTGTATCAAAATCACAAAAACACTGGTCAACCTTCCTGCAAGCTGTAGTCTTCAGTATTAATAATACTATAAGCAGCGCCTTAGGCTACTCACCAAATTTGTTAGTCTTTGGCAAGCAGACACACCTACCAACTGAAGCAGCTTTGTCCTTGATTAAAGCTGAAAAAGACTCAAGCACCAAGGAGAAAATTATGACCAGCCTACTACAGTTTAGGGATGATATTCAAATGAAAGCTGCAGAAAACATGATCTCTGCTCACAAAAAGATGAAAGCCAGACATGACACTTCAGCAGAACTCAGCTCATATAACACAGGCCAACTGGTATATTTACATATACCCACCCTACTAGTCAAATGTACATCAAAAAAGTTGCAACCCACATACTCAGGCCCCTACATCATAATGAGGATGACTTCACCAGTTACAGCTATTCTAAAAAGGCTACAAGATGGAAAAGTACTGAAGAAATCAGTACATGTATCAAGGCTGAGGAGACCAATCACAAGAGCTAGCGCCAAAGCCATCATAAAAAGGCTACAATCAGGGCCCACAAGCTCACTTCACGACCCCGACCAAGACGACCCCTCAGATGTGAGTCTCGCCACTCACAAAACAAAGAAAAAGAGAGGAAGGCCAGCCAAAAAGGGAATAATCTCCTTCAGCCCCACGCCCTCCAGAAAATCAAGAAAAATTTCTAAGCGTCCATTATAGGCCATAAGTCGTTGTGTCAAACACCAAACATCCATATAAACAACCCTCCTTCATTCCCCACAGGCGCCACGCGCCCCAACCAAATTAATCAACCATTAATACACCAACCACTTAAACACACTGACAGCAACAGTCACAGACCAACGCCCAACCTATTTATACTAACAGCCATAAAAATTCCTATGCATCCAAAATCAACACCGCCTTGATTAACTGTATATACACACACCTACCCTTTCTAAGTGGAACGCCAAACACTGGCAAATGGATTATCAAATAATTAGGTTAGGTTACACATGCCACATACCGACCGCCCAAGGCAGCGCTGTATCCTCGGTTTGTGTATAAACTTCAATACACACATGCGACGGCTTGTTACCACTTCAAGACCACTATTTCCAATGATAAACCTATTGTAGGAAGATGGACCTCTGACACCCACACCCCATGTTTACACCGCTGTCTCTGCCAACCCTTAAGTGCTGTGGTGGCACATATACAAATCAATAACACACTGCCCTCAAGGTCTTTAAAAGCTACAGGGACGCCATAGCAACCATATCACCTTGGCCAGGGATAAAACACCCCCCGCCAAGCTTCCCAATATGCTATCTTTAGACAATATCTCACCACCAACCAATCCAGGCCAGGATAACCCTAATTTGCATATGGGACCGTACAACCCCACTTGCATCCACCAATAATATTTGGCCTACGCCTCTTTCAGGGCAAGACATACCACCTATGGGAGATCTCAGACTGAGAAGTAGCCAAACTCAATCTCAGGTTTATAAGCGCTTGCCCACCCACATCTGATCACAACACAACCCACAACCAATACCACCACACCTTAAGCACGGCAACAAGTGTCTGGGAAGGGACCATGGCAGACCCATCATGCAACCAGCCCAGGTAGGATTATCTTATGGGTCTATTTTAGCATTTAGGATTTTTAACAGTCGTTCTAGCATTGTACATGATAGTAGTTTTATTATCATGGTGCCCAGGTACCCCTATTAACCAATGGCGGTGTGAGCCTTAAGTGTGTGTAAAATGTGGAAGAACTTCTCCACTATCCTATAATTTTTAACATTGATAATCCAATTTACTAAACCTCTTCAGCCAAGCAAATTCCCCACCTTTACCTCTCCCCCCATCCACAGCCCACTTAGACCCTTTTTCCTTTTATGACTTACAGCCTGGACCCACCGGCAAATAAGCACGGCCCAAATGCTACATGGACCATACACAGCCTCCTTGGACCACATGGGATCAGGAGTGATCTCATGGATCCTTTTGAAATTAGGAGCATAATCATGGAACAGCAACACCTCATCACCTTCCTCGCCCAGGAAGATATTAAGCATTACCTCAGCAGCCCTGTGCTAAGACAGGAGCTGGACTTGAGCAATCACTCCACAGCAGCAACCATCAAAGCCTTTATGGTCGCTGTAGCTGGGGATAATCCCCGCCGGCCTCCATGGGGCAGGTTTAATCATAGATCTGCATCATACATAGCACTTTTATGTGCTCGCACGCTTATAGCGTCGGAACAGCCCCTCAGGGACTTACCCCGCCAATACTCCAGAATTGGACGTGAACTGGCCATAAGGAATACGGCCAGCATAGTATTCCAGTTTGCTGTCTTCGAGGTAAACAGACTCCATGCTCAAGCTCGTGTGCCGCCCCTGACGGTGACAACAGGCACCAGTCCATCTGCATAAAACCTTTCATGTGACAACAAAACCCTACCACCCACAGATTCCCCGACCTTTGTAAATACTTGACCATACTAACATCCCATTTGTGACTGGGCTAATGTTATTTTTTAAAGTGAACCCCACCATCAAAATTTTCAAAATCCTCAAAATTTTCAATTTCTTCTCATTTTTCTAGAGCAGCAGCCATCCTAGCAGTCTGTATATTCCTACATCTGCTCCTCGGCTGCACCTCAACATCAGACAACAATCTGAACACCATCTTCAGACCCAACTATGGCGCACTGTTTACCAAGTTACCCCAAACATTACTAGCCAATTACATGGACTATCCATTGACCTTTAGCCTTAACTTGACCTTTGATCAGAACCTAAGTCAGCCAAAACTACTCAGCCCTCTCATCAGCACTGATGCACCCCAATACATTAAGCACACAGCCCATGCCCTAGATAACATGATACAGAGCCTATTCTCCAAGTCAAAAACAACACTAAAAACTTTGTCAAAATTGATTTCACCTCCAAACATCAGAAAAGCCAGAAATGCCCCCGGCCAAGTCATTGGTGACATTTTAAGAGCTTCAATAGGCCTCGGGACTCAACCAGAAATTGATATTTTGAATTCTGAGATGTCTGACCTGGATAAAAAGTTAGCCACCAAAATGCACGTGGTAGAATTAGCCACACATTTCTTGTTAAATATTTCGGAATTTAATTACAATTCTGTCAACATCTTCTCAAAATTCCAAAACGACACTGATGATGCTCTATCTTTTATTTCCGGAAAATTAGAGCATTTAAATTCTAACATCTCATCAATATTATTAAAATTAGAACTCCAATCCAGACAGGACACCTTCTATTCAATGTTATTCACAGCAGCAAATTCTCAAATAGAGTCTTTAATTGACCTCCAAAGCGACTTGGAAAATCTGCTCTTAACCATTAATAATCTACTTGAGGGCACCCTACCCCAATCCATCATCACACAAGACGACCTCAGTTTAGGTTTAAACAATTTATCCAGCCTCCTGCACGAGGCACACCACGGCATTATTTTAGAAAACCTACCCATAAGTTATTATTATCAGCGCCGAGTACATGTGCACTGGAGCCATAACTCGAGCCTGTTAATAACCATACCAGTACCCATAACCAGAGGGGGAAGCACCTTTTCTATATTTAGAATAGAAACCTTCCCCGTGCCTTTCGACACCTCCGACACTAAGTCAGTAGGTCACACCCAGGTGGAGCCACTTCCCGGCTACTTGGCTATGTCCAAGACCCACTCACACTATATACAGTTTACACAAGCTGACCTGGATATGTGTGACCTCGGCCACCTTATCAGCTGTAACCTACCCCTACCTCTGTTGTCGGCCACACACCCCACATGCACTCTATCCCTATTTTTAGACCTACCAGAGGCGGTGCACCATACCTGCAGTTTTAAAGCACACATGGCAGCACCCATACCAAATCTTATCCAACCCCTATCACACAGCACCTTCCTATTAATAACCGACCATCCCACTTCCATGCTCCAATGCACAGATTCAGGCCAAGTCAAAATTAAGAATAGAGCATACTCAGTCATCTCAGTCCCATGCCTGTGCTCCATTAAAAATGCCGGCATGATTTTAACCAATTCTGATTTATCTTGCACCCAAAATTTCACCCTAGAACCCATATCAATGGCCTATTTCAACTTACCACTGTGGCGACATTTTGGTCAACCTCCAGCCAATGTTTCCGGCATCACCATGGCAACCACTACCCAGACCCTTCACCTGCCCAATTTTGAAAAATTAAAACACCTACACAATCAAAAAATAGCACCCCTCTTCCAAGACACCCTAACCCTTAAAAGAGCCGCACAGGGACTTAAAGACCAATCAGCCCTCCTATCCACTAACTCCCTGATGCATCTAGGATATCACCTCCAGTTCTCACCCTGGATACATTTGGTATCACCCCTCCTGGCACTACTTTGCTGCGCATTAACCCTTAAGAACCATCTTCGTGTCAATCAATTGGCGCGCTTTATCACACTAGTCTCAGCAACCCGAACACCCAAGATGGCTAATGCGGAGAGTTGGGATCGTTTTAAAGATCTGATACGCCAGGCTAACAAAAACTGGCCAGCTCCACAAACGACCCCAAACACAGATCTGGATTTTGTACAATCGCCTGACCGCTACCAGGACATGTTCACCTGGATCCTAATAGCAACCCTCCTGTACATCACATGGAGTACCGCCAAGAGGTGCCTGCGACACTGGCCCTACTGCAAACAGGACAGCCACAGGACACCTTCGATTGTGGCCAAGATCCATGCTAATGGTCAAACCTTTGATTTCACCGTTGGCAAAATGATCTATGGACAGAATCTCTGGGCCCCCACCATCACAGCCCCTAAGGTCTCCCCAGCTCGCCTTACGGCACCCCTGGGCAGACACCTGGATCTCCATTGGAAGTCTGACATCAGGACAATAATCGGGGGACAAGTCCGGCAGATCCCGCTGCAGCGCTATCCTCCGGTACCACTTCTATGGAGAATACCGCTGTACAGGGTCTTAAAAGGAGCTCACCACATGACAGTGGTCATCTCCTCAGAAGGACAACCCGATTTTCAACTTGCCTCTAGTGACACTGACCCCGCCATACAACAACCTTGTGAGTCCTGGCCGGCTGATCGCCATGACTCCCCGGCTGAGCTCACAAAGTACACCCCACTCCGGCATCAGCCAAAGAAAGACAAATACATGTACAAGCAACCGGAGATGATGCTCACACCACCCTCAACATCAACCAGCGGTAAGTTTTCATCAGAAACCTACTTTGATCCTCATGTGGGGATCATTTAACCGCCGGCCACCCCCCACATAACCTGGTAATGGACTCTCCCGGTCGCCCAATCCACCGGATAGCCCAATCTAACACCTTCATGTGGGGATCATCCCCATCCTTAATAGCTCTAAATCCGACCCCACCCACAAATAAAACCCTCTTTAACAACATCTCCAGTACCACAGCACAGTTTCGACCCACAATAACACAGTTATTTCGACTCACTGTGAAGGCCCACCGCACGATGAGACGTCGCCATCTTGTTTCTGACGTCGCGTCTGGTTCCCCGCCAAACGCTGCGTCAGAACGCCGGCGCAGCGTCTCACCACTGCCGTCGGCCTCCCCAACGTCAGATCTCTTTCATTTTTCCCACGTTGGCATGACAACTTAACGTCAGTCATGACACCCGCAATCAATATCTGCGTCAAAACAATAACATAAGCACGTGTTAGCAATATCACTAGACTTGTTTTCGACCCAAGTTAACAATAACAACCCGCATGAGAATTGAAAGCCCGCCCTTGCCAATTTAGAAGCCCAGAACAGACAACATAACTTCTAACTGGTGGTGGACTTTCAAATATATTATTAGCACAATCACAGTAAAATCAGGCTCGTGGCACTTATAATGATTATCACAGTCTTTTATCACAAATCAGCATAAATCACTCTTGATCGCATTTGGCTGTGCCACCTTCTGGAACTGGTCCTTTTCTTTCCATCTCACTGGCGCCACAATCCTGTCTAACAAGCAGGTACTTTCTACGCCTCAATTTCTGGAAAACACAAGTAATGGGCCCCTGTAAGTCACCACTCTACCTAATAAAATCTAAAGTGAGATCAAAATCCAATCTTCTCTTAACAAGACTCATTTACTTCAAAACAATTCCAACCAACTCGATCAAAATTTCACGTACCAGCCAGGGCCATCAGAATACAACACAGGGCCCACTGGCCCCTCCCTCAGGGCCATCGGGCGGCCCACGGACCCGGTGACATAACATTGGCACCTCACCGACGTGAACCCAGACCAGGACAATCCTGAAACAAAAAGAAACATGGCGTCAGACCACCGGCACCACACCCAAATACGCGAAAACCCCAAAAAATCGAGAAATTTGTACAGGTACTCACCCAAACATCTCCACCAGCACCAGCAGAACAAACAGACTCCCTGAAGGCATCACTACGAGTTCAACCCGTGCAATCATGATCCCGAGGTATTCCTTCTTTCGAGCCGCAAATAATCAAAAATCTATGGCTCGTCTCGTCGATCATGTATCGCCTTCTAATGCTGAAAATAGCTCCACATCCCTTTATAGCAAGACCCACCGCGGGAGCATAAGGTTAATTTTTGGACCTATTTTTCGAAAAAGCGCATCCATCAAAATTCAAAATTTCAGCCAACCAAACCCACCCTTGGGACCCAGAATCACCCAACCCAAAGTTGAGACAACCCTTACACATGAACCCAATGAGTCCATGGCAAGTCTACACCATTGACCATGCCATTTGACCATGTCCTTACACGAACGCTGAACAAACGCCAGCTCAGTGGCGCCAGCCAATGTTTCTCGCATGAACTAAATAAGAACAGATCCCCATACAGTGGCGCTACCCGTGCCGCGCAGCAGAACTAACCTGGACCCTGGATATTCCAGTTTCCCGCTCACATTTGGCCATGAGTCTACACCGGCCCAATGACACTGCACATCAATATGCACTGCCTAATTCACTGCCTTACCTGTCAATTTGGTATTTTTGTTGGTCGCCTTGTAATCCATGCACTGTTATCAACCCCACAACTAAAAATCCCCCTTCTCTTGTTCTGATTTTTCAATACAGAGGCCAACGACCTAATCGAGGAGGCGGAGACCGCATTGACAGGCCAGCAGGAGATAGTGGCAGACCAGGCACGCCCATACCAACCGGCCTGCCCCATTGGAGCACACGATTCTGCTCTCCAGTAGGGCCACCTACTAGATTTGCCACCCTGGGTAGAAATTGTCCCCACCTAATGTATAGCTACAGCTGCCCATGCAGCATGAACAAAGACAATAGACCAGAAACTTTCAAAACAATTGGCTCGACCCAGGTCTGGAGACCCCTACCCAAAACATACCAAGCTTCATCTGAGGAGGACAGTGACTCTGACACCTCCCTCTCAGCAGAACCAATAGACATGGACCCTGCATACAGTTCCGATCTGAATTTGCAGCCTGACTCAGGCAAGCCTAGCAGAATGCATTTCAGCAAAATTGTAAACTTTGTCCCCAACACCAAAAAATCCAGATCCAGGAGAAGACCCTCACTAGGTCGCTCCCTCAACCCACATGTCTTTAACCACCAAGACCCACCACCAAAGGGTCTTGCAAACCAAAGTCGCCATAGAAGGAGAAAATAATTTCATTAACCATCCTCTATTTATTTTATTTATTTTTGAAACTGTCTTTAATATTATGGACTAAAAGTGTAGAGACACACTTCACTCACCGACCGCCCATGGACACTATGAACACTGACTCAGTCAGCCTAGTCAACTGATTTTTTAAAGCCAGTTTTTCTTGTTTGCATAAGGCTATGATACATAACCATGAAAGCACGCTGCATTTTTACATTTATTTTCCTTTATAAGAACATTATGAAGAACACAAGCCAGGCAGCAGGTTTTTGTGATCTTAAGATGCCATAAAGTTCTTTTTCTTTTTCACACTGTACCTTTTCAAACCCAACCATGTCAAATATTTATGGGTTTTAGCTAGTTTGTATTTTTCTAAAAATTTTACAAGGAAGCCCTGGCAACCAGTATCTTTGCAGGATCAATTGAGATCCAAACTAAATATCAGCCAGAGCCTCCATTTACCTTTGTATTAACCTCATCCTTTTTCAGCAAATTATAACCCCAGGTAGACTGAAGGCTAAACATGCTAAATTTTCCATTGACTAAGACAAACCTTCTACAAAATTAACAGAAACTTTTACAGATAAATAAAAGACCAAAAAACCAAAAATTTTTTTCAGAAAATTCCTTAAACATATCACCTAAAAGCCTTCAGACTCCCTAAGCCTTACCAGTATTATAAGGAATGATTGATCGACTTGCCAGTCATCAATTACCTTACCTCTGTTTTTATTTATTATATTGTATTGTATATTGGCTCAAGACCTAAATAATAAGTGCCTACCGGTACTGAAACAAACTTCAGTATTAACTTATCTACCTCAAGGTCTGCCTTAAAGCCAATAACTGCATGTTTTAGGATAGTTTTTGTTTCCTTTATCTTGTGTGAACTTTAGTGCTAGATAATAATCCAGCCTTTGTATCCTACCACGACCTGAATTTTTCATATTCTTCTTGTCAAAATTACAAACAACACCTCTTTGGCACAGTTTCGTTTTGTACTGTTTATAAATTATTCATGTTCAATCAAAAACCAATATTAAATATCTCCTTAATACTGCAAACCTTCAACTTAAATGATAAGATGTAATACCTATTATTACACATCAAACATATTGTCAGTAGACCTTTTCTCACGAACTTCCTCCTTAAAACCTCGCGTGGAATCGAGTAGGAATGTGGGGATTTGTCAGTAGACCGTTATAGGTATTGTACTTATCATATTTATTTTTCACCTTTGACTCTACCATGTAACCCAGTGTCCGAGTCTACCCACAAGCCAAACCATACCAAAGACCAAAGGCTGGCGGCGTCAACTGCACTCAGTGACCCCGCCTCCTCCCACTGGAGGATACGCCGTCAATCACAAGCAGCTCGCTGCATGCTGGAAATTCCTAGCAGACAATGTTTAGAAACAACTCCCCATGCTGGATGACATGCCCATTGATCATGAGCAGCTCACAGCATACCGGGAGTTCCCAGCAGCTATATTTAGAACCACACTGAACTCTGTGAACCCCAGTGCTATGTTTGGGATCTCCCCTACATACCTGCACTGGAGTTCCCCAGTTACTATATTTAGCTCACCTGATACTATTTTTAGGATGAGCTGGGTGAGCGGCTCCTACTACAAATACCTGTGGAGGGAGCAGCTCACTCATCTTTCCACCTTCATACTTCATACCTCACACACTCACGTGAGATCGAGCCCTTGGCTCAAGGGCTAGGCTTGGACACTGTTGGGCACCTTTATACTGTATCACCATCTATACCGCGTGGACTTCTATGAATAAAGTGGATATCAAACTGGATTCCTGATTCGTCTGTATTCATCCTTATTCAACATTTACGGACTCGTTGACAGGGGAATGAAACAAATCTAAGAATCACGGTGAACCTAGAGCCTAACGGTATATGTACTGGGAAGCTGGATAGTGGGAGGACGTTAAGAATTGTTAGCGTCAGGATGTCAGATGACCCCCCCCCCCAAATACCCCAGGAGGAGCTTCGTAGACCTTCATCAAGCCTGATACAGCGACAGAGGGGATCACAGCGTCCACATACTCCAGGGACATATCTGTCACTGGCCGCCAATGATCCCACAATTGGCAAGGGTGGCGCAGGATATAAAGGCTATGGCTTGCAGGGTCAATACCTGTAAAGGGGTCTGAGGGGTGAAATAGGAGATGGGATGAAGGACTGAGAATCAATACAGGAATTCTCTGGGTATGGCATTTAACCCACATGGGAAATGAAAGCTCAATATACAATCTCAAGTTTGATAAGTACACTTATACCAATGGTGCATTTAAAACCTGAGCTCCATTTCAGAGGAGAACAATAGATGCCTGCCAAATATAGTAGACCCTGTATACACTTTTGTTGCATTATAAGAGACATGTTAAAGTTTGGGGAATGTATGGAGCGGTAGGTAGAAGTGGGATGTTGTTATGCATGTATGATCAGAGAAAATAAAGACCCTGGTGAGAAGATGATAGCTTGTCAGGAGGGTGAATCCCCCAACAGGAAATGAGTGACAACCTTTTGCATTGGACTTGCACGCCATCTGTGGACAGCTGTAGATACGACTAGAAGCTACAGTGTATAGCTTCAGGCTGTAGAAGTTGCTCTGTGAGCTGCTCTGCTGTATGATGGATGGTGCCTGTGTCCTGCTCAACTGCACCCCAGCGGTCTGACACCACATGGGGCGGCGACAAGTGGGCCAAGCCTCCACAGAGCTCTATAATAGTCCGTAAGCCAGGGTGCCTATCACAGCTACTAAAACCACACTTGTCTAAAGTATTTTGAGCCATATCCATGTTGAAGGTTATTTGGACAGGCTGTAAGTTAGTTCAACCCACACACCACTATATATATGTATCTTGAGTCAGGGTGAAATCTAGGCATTTAGCCTCTTAAAGCTACCCATTATCCAGTGCATAGTATTCATAGGCTATAGCCAGGCATGTATTATTTGCCAATTTAGAGGTGGCTTAATGAACTCTCACTCTCTTCAAATATCACAGTGAATGTTGTTTTTTACCACTGTATTCAGGTATCATCTGTGTAACTGTAAGGGCATCCTTCAATTGATATCATCTCCAATAAACCAACTTTGCATGGTTCGCACGTTAATGCATTACAATGCGCCTCCAAATACCAAGGGACCTTGTAAGCAGGTAACTCTACCTCTCCACAATCACAATGCCCATCAATGATCATGTAACGTCCAATGTAACTTTGTATAAGAGCGTTTTCATTTCAACACCTCACAGGCTTCTATGGTTACTATCAAACATCCACGAACATCCCCTCTAACCCGTAATCCAGCATTTTCACCAAGTCTCTTGATAATCCATCTCTTGAAATGAAAGTATCAAGGTACCTAAAAAGCATAATTCTAATCATGCATAATATTTAAAATGAAGGTATTCTGACGATCGTATTGCCTACCAATCAGGACAAGACCAACCCCAGTGACTACATGGATTAGATCAGTTAATACGTATTTGTGAGTTAATCTAGTGTTCCTTCAATAAGTAAATGAGAATTTTCCTGTGAGTGACATGACTCAGAAGGTGCATAGACCAAGTGGATTCTCGTGCCAGCTCTGCCAGAGTAGAGTTTGATTAATGATTCACAGTAGAAACACACCAAGTTTCTTTTACCCTCACCACAGGCAAGGGGGAAACTGGTATCTCAAGCCCACACTCACCACTTCAGACATTAAAGAACGCTTAAAGGTGTACTTAAATAAAGTGGATCTTAATTGAATGTACCCTGTAGTTCGCAGATTGACAGTGTTGTGACCTCTCTGAAATGTCAGGTGAAGCTTTAATCTTTTAAAATGCAGTGAAGTTATGTTCAGATAGACCGACCTTCGAAACGTTTTAGCCAGTCCCCCAAGGTTCTTGTCTTTTCTTTGGGACCAGAAAGAAGAGGGAAAACATTAACGGGGAGAAGATATAAATATCTTGAAAAGGTCGTATCCCGTCACATTGGAATGAAATGTGAGGAGTTATGGCATGATTGGATGTTGTAGGTGGGGGATGGGACTGATCAGTTCAAATATACACATTTGTATGTACACATCGACTATGCTTTTCTCTGGGTACGTGTCAACCCTGTATGGACGTGTTTCATGATAACCTGTATGATCAGGCTTTGATAGTGAATAGCCAGCACAAGTGCTAGTATGTATCTGTGAATAAGAATCAGCCTCAGGGCATATCTGTCATATTTAGATATGCATGACAGGAAGCTGGGACAGGGAAGTAGGAGGGGGTCAGTAAAGGTGATACGACGTTGGGGTAGGTACATTCCTGGGGAGCTGCTCCCGGGAGCTGCTACTCTATTCATAACACATGGGGTTATGAGCAGTCATATATGTGACAAGCATTCCCCATATTCTCACATGGCCATTCTGTAACTTGATAGTTCCCTTCCCTGTTCTCTATATATTCACACACTGTTGAATCTATACCAGGAATCCTCGTGAAACTGAAGAGTCACCCACCATAATGATATTGCAATAAACCTGTGTAGTCTGTGCAAGAACCCCCAAATCACTGAGGTGGCAGTATGGTGATACAGGAAATTTCTGTGGAAAATATAGGGCAGCAATGTGCATTGCTCGTAACACAAAAAGAAATAAAATTTTCATTTTTTCGGCAGATGTTATGTACCATAAATTCTTTGATTTGAGGTTCAGATAATATTTGAATCGAATCAAAAGTGTAGTTTATTGCAAGCTCAGTAATGCAGGTAATGTTGCATGTATCAGAGAATTTAAGGTAATTGCAGTTAGTTAGACTCTCTGCTGTCCCAAAGCTCAGGCCCTTTTATACTTGATAGTCTTTTCCATTACATTGTTTCTCCAGAATTAAAATCAATAGCTCTGAGCAAGTCTAGCTTGTGGTCTGACATTAGCACTCCCATTCACAGACAGGAATCAACTCCAAGCAAGTCACAGAACACAAAAATCCCTGAAATGGTCGAATATTCGCCCCAAAAACCTGGGTTTCTATATGAATGTACAGGGCCCTTGAAATTCAAAATCCCTGAAATCAGGGAATTCCCTGAAGACTTACATCCTTGTTAAATAGTCCTATACTTTCACAAGACATCTGCTTGGAGGACCAGATGCTACTCACCCAGGTTATTCACACCACCAAGCCACTATTCACATAACTCCCACCAAAACTGCCCTATTCGCACCACACTTGCAAAAAGAGCAGGGAAATTGATCCTGGATCAACATTCCTATACCTTCATTATTGCAAGCAAAAAGTGTCTTATGGCGGCTGACCAACTGACTGTATACAATATAGAGAATTACTCAAAATTTACAAAACTTGTTACTGAAATGCATTTTCCTGCAAGACCCCTGCATCTCCTCCTGCAATACCACTACAAATTCCTGAACTAATTCTGCCTCTTATACATAAAATTTCCATCTTTTTTTTTTTACACTTATTCGCACCACCCAATGACTGAAAGCGAGGGGCCCATCCTCACCTCCTATGACTCTCTTTTCGAGTTAATTATTTGAACTGTTGTCACTCACCTCGCCGTTCTTGATGGGTCTGACGATGCCTCTGAATGCAGCCATTCTATACAACGTCTCAACTGCCTGAAAAAAAGAACAGAGTTCTTAGTAATTGCCTACTGGTAGTAGAAGTTGCTCTGGTCTAATTGTGCTTAAACCTTAGTCCTAGTCATTAATATGGATAGGTTTATGTGTGTTACAGTGCACACGCATTTATATCAGATACATATATGACGTTTGGTAACTTGAAATGGACAGGATTGACAAGGAATTGCATAGAAGTGTAATGGGTAACCAGACTAAAGTAACTTTCTCCGAAATCAGTCGGGATACCGTATAAACTATCATATAAGTAAACTGTCGATAGTAAATCCTGAGACACATACAGTCCGATATTTAACACAGGAGTTCAAACTTGTCTGAAAAAGGGGTATGTCAAATGTATGACATTATTACACTATACATAAAAAGGCATTGGTTCACGCTGGTCCCAACCCCATTAAAATAAGCTTGACTGCTTGCAAGGAACAGATAAACCAGAAGAGGCTAGATACAAGTATGTATCTACTTTTTTTTCAAAATTTACTTAACTAAATTTCTTATATAATTTTAGGGAAAAGAATCTTGTCAAATAAAATCTCTCATCACAAAGTGCATAACAACAAGAAACAGAACAATTTACAGAAATCCGCCATTTTGTTTTGTTTTTACATACTTTTAAAATAACAATTTCACAAAGAGAGTATGCACAAATGCTACAGAATAATGTTGCTGTTTATCGAAACCATGTCCCTAAGAAATTTGAAATTAAACTTGGTCAAAATGACTTAGATATTGAGCCCTAAACTTCTGAACTGGACTCTTCCGTGAATAGCTGCTTGGACAGTGTTGTTGCTACCCTATTTTTGGTGCTATTTCCCGTCACTAAGCAATGTCACGTCACTAAGCAACGTCACAAAATATAACAAGTAGGTCCAGTTATACGTAAGGAAGTACTGCACATGTTGCTATAAACAAAAAGGGCACACTTTGCTGTGAAAAGTGGGCACACATTGCTGTGATCAGGAGGCACACTTTGCCATGATCAGGAGGCACAATTTATCACTGATGGTATTGCCCCAATCTCTAGTGGCGAAGCCACTAGTTTGTTAATAAATGCTCCCTTTACAAAGAGGAACGGGATGGTGTATGGAGAAGGAACAATATATTTTCACTTCAGGCCTATGCTGCTATTTGTATGTTAATGTCAGCAATCAGCTAAACAGAAACTTGTTTAAAAATCACCGTTTTTCAACCAATCTATTATCCCAGTCTACAATCAGAGACTACTGCTTAACATATTAGAGCAGGTAGCACTTTGCTGGCCTTTTTTCTGGTGAATCACACAAACTCCTTTCACTACCACTGATTCTCCCCCTAGAGAGCTGAGGTTGGAAATCCATGTTTAATTGACACTACCAGGGGCATTTCTGATGACGGAGTGTGGCTGTTATGGAGTCTGTGTGTGTAATTATGGCCAATCATGAGGCTTTTAACGTCACACACAGCATCAAAGTAGGTCTGGGGAAGGTCCTTGATGGGAAAGGTTAAATATTCATCACCAAAACTGCATGCGTAGGATGAGGAATGGTTGTCGCTATAGTGGAGCTATTCTGCATGGGAAAGTGATGGCTTGAACAGAAATTTTTAGTGGGAGATGCATGCACATGTTCTATCAGCTCTAAAGGAGGGACTTATCTTAACCAACTGAATTGAAGGAGTAAAGAAAGTGGTTGGCATTTATATCATTGGACTATTCAAAGTACAAATGTATACGTATAATGTATAAGTGCACGGTGGCTAGTGTCCCTGCGTGAAAAATAATTGCAAAATTCTGTTTTAATTTCTGATATTCAGATTTTGAAGGTGAACTGTCTGCCATACATGCTTCAGTGGTTGATATTGCCAAAATGATATCCCGACTTCAAAAAGTTTTGTGATCCCACACTTCTCATCTTATAGTCCTCTTTTGAGATTGCAGTCAAGGCTGTACTACAATGAAAAGAATAGAATTAATAGATGTTATAGGTGAAGCGAGCCTGGGGCTGCAATCCTAAAGCTTTATTTGTGACCTCATCTATTGGTTATAGGTACTGTCATCAGAGCAGTCACTTAGCGGCTGACAGGACAAATAGGCACCTACCCAGCTACAGTCACATCACACACCTTCCACCAACCCCTGACACCTCATGTCATGCTATGAGCAATGTGGAAGTGACGCCTCACTGTTAACTCTTTCGGCATATTGCATGATTGCAATACTGGTCAGTTATATAAATGCACTGGCATTAAAGTCAGACAGTAAATACAGATGAGCACTGTACGCACGTATTAGAGCAATGTGCTGCATTAACCCTTTAAGGGCAGAGCAAAAATTGTTGCCCTGGCCATGGGGACGGCCTCTGAAAAAGGTATAGTTCCTAGAGGACGAATCCTTTATAATGGGCGTCGACTATAGTCAACGCTAGGCCTGCCATGGTGTCGACTATAGTCGATGCTAGTCCTGCCATGGTGTCGACTATAGTTGATGCTAGCCCTCAATGGGTTAAAAAGGCAAGTGGGCGTCCACTTTGTTACCAGGTAAGATTCCTTAAAACGGGAGTCGCTTGCTGTTCCAAGTCTTACGCCAGCCTCGGCCAGCGGCTATCAATATTCAGTTTAATACTGTCGGGCTGGAGGGGGCGAGCCTGGTCTTACGCAGGCACGAATATGTAGGTACTTGTAGTAGTATAGGGAAAGTAGGAGTTGCACCACCAGCCATTTCTGCATTCAGCTATGAACTAAGTATGGATTACACATATACTCCCATAGTTTGTGTCAAAGGTGCACCGTGATTGCCAAATAAGGATAATCCAAAACTGAACTACTTAATAGATGTAACAGCACCAGTCTGATAAATGAGATGCAAACCCCAGATTAATTGAGGTATATGACATAATGCTATTTACATTGCACTGACCATCGACTAGAAATGTCCAGGTTTGCTAAATTCAACTAAATTAGCCCCCATTGACAATTTGGCAATCTGACTAATTAATAAATTCAATACTGCCAGATGTCAGTCCACAACATAGACATGAATTATCAGATCATATATACTTATATGCCCATGGCTACGTGACACATGAATTCCATTGTGACAGACAGCCTATGGCGATGTGTGGGGACGGACCTATACTAGTCGTATGATGCAAGAAAGGGTGGACATTCATAAAACGTTGTGTCTAAGTCTGTTCCATCAAATTACTTCTGGCAATATTCAGAGATGATTAACATTTAAAATAGTAGAAATAAATTTCTCTTCAAAATGAACCATCAATATTTGACGGAATTCTTAAATGGAATCCGCTCTATCCATTTTTCTTTAAAATGGTAAACACATCTTTCTGTAAGTCAGATTTTAGAGGCAATGTCTTGATTCTGCATTTTTTTTCACTACCATCTACAGAGCCTGTCTTCACAAATTTATATGTAAAGTAATATAGTTTTAGTTTTCATTCTCATCAAAGGCTATCAGATATGTATTTCAACTGGGGTTCATATACGTACATGTAGTATTGACCACAATCTCTTTAGAGAATATCTGATGTCTATAATCGGTATTAAATCTAGTCATCTATATTCTATTTTCATGATATCTTCTCATTTACAACTACCCCCTCCCAACTACCAACTACCATATGCACAAACGGTAAAGACTCGACTTGTTACATGTATTATCTCCAGTATATTCCTCTTCCCCCTTCCCCTCTTCTCTACAGTACTCGTATCTAGTTATTCTGAGTGCTCCATGGCTGTATCATTGTGCCAAACCACGGAACCAAAGCATGCAGCTCTCCATTAGGCACCTAATGAATACTACTCTTTCAAGTAGGCGACCAGGCAGTTGCACATGAAAGCAGAGATAGCTGTCTAGCCAATACTCCACGGCCTGGTCCATCGCAAGCCCCATTCATTGCCAGCAGATTTATCGTTGGCTTACCTGGGACCTTGATCATTGATGACTCACCCCCCCCCCCCTTCCCTCCCCTCCGTGCAGCAGCACACCTTTGCTCTAGACCCTGGCCTCTTCCTCCAACTGCTGCCCGGAGGCGGTGACTCATAGTACTGACCTTTACACTTAATCTGGCCCTACACAGTCTCTATTTATAAGGTGTCTGACACGATGAGGGTGTGTTGACTAGCAATTCTACCATTGTGCCAGGCATTAAGGGCCAATTGGCTCCTGGATAATGCTTTACGTACCTCTACTATAACCATAGTAATGAGTAAGTAATGATTGTTGAACGCCATTTTGACACCAAAGGTCGTATCATAGACATCAATACGTAGATCTTTCGTCATATTAGTTGCCAAAGGCTACATCACACACACTACAGTATGGTGCTAGACCCCTGATATGGTGACATAGCCATTTATTAAAATCCGTTCCACCGAGAAATATGTTAGTGCCCGGACATGTGCACAAGACATAATGATATATGAGATTAAAAGCCATGAAAGCCTCACACGTGTAGATTTCACAAAGAGAAAACAAATGGGCATTTTCATTATCGGACCAAATCCTTTTCTTTGAAAAAAGTTCAAGTGGGTATCATCTTTTCAACTCTCACAAACGAGTTTTAATCAAGATGAATTGGGTTAACTTGGGTTATACATCGGAGGAGGCTTGGTTTAGTAAAGTCTCATGTGCTCTCATTTCCTTCCTGTGCTGTTGCCGCCCTTCATATGTCTAAGTCACCCCGATATATTATGAATCGACGAGTCCAGAAGGTGCACTCTTTTTCAGTTGGCTCTCTATGAGTGTGAACTGCTCAAAGAGGATCCACTAAATAATAAAGAGTTGAAAATTAAACAAAGATAATGCACGATATATGAGGTTAGTTCCTCTACATATTAGTGGCTGTGCCGTAGCAATCTCTGATGCAACTTCAGCAATTAATAGGGTTTATCAATGATGTTTTATTAATAGATAGGGATGTAAGTAAGGAATGGGCAAACATCAGGAAGCCATACATTTAGTTGATAAAAATGCCTTCTATTTTTAGCCAAACAGCACTCCTTACAACTCGTATAAGGAAAATAAATGTTATTGAAAAATTTCAGAAATCAGGAAATCCTGATAAAACCTGAAGACTTACATCTCTGAATAGATGTGTCGATTTTGTTTGTTTGTTTGTTTAGTTTTACGTGTCGAGTATAAACATAGCTAATACATGCTCTATCTCAAGTCCCACCTAAAAGCTAGACTAAGAACATGCATCTTTTTCCTCATTTTTTATTTGCGAGCTAATCGATCGGGTCCATTCCATACAGCCTATAATCGATAGCCCAATGACCGAGCATTCAGATGTAAGGAACATCTCAGAGCTGCTCACGAAGTAGGCCCATTACAGTGAGAAACGAGTCCTACTGATAGGGACTGCAGATGTAATCAAGAAGAGGGCATAATGTTGAGGTAGAGGTCCGGTGATATAGCTTTGGGACAGTCTATAAAGGGTCTCAGCCAAGGACCATACTGATGGCATCACTTAAAGCTAGTGATGCCATCAGTATGAGTGGGCCTACCATATCAGCGGTAGCGGTAACTGAAGCAACTTGAGTTGGATGGCCTTCACGCCATATACATTCCGACGTATTCACTCTTCCTCCATTGAGCCCATGTTAGCTTACGGTTTTACTAAAGGTTTTTTTCTGTTTAGTTTCCCAAAAAATAAGATAGTAGGCTTCAGTAAGTCAAAGCTTCAAGGAAATTTTCGAAAAATTATACACGATTCATGGATTCTTTTGGTATTTGGTCCCCATAAAGGTCCAGAAAGCTCTCAGCATACTTCTAGTTATAGGATTTACAAGGAAAGGTGTACGATTGTCAGTCTGGTCGGTATGGTGAACATTTGGACCAAGGCTTGGTCCAGCTGAAAAAGGTAACTCGCCTACTGAGTCTCATATAGTGTGCTAACTTAGAGTTTATGTCACAGTTTGCACCCATCACCTAGCCTCAACATTCCTATAGACATTTTACACCAGATAACAACTGGTCTTTATCGATACCTGCGAGTCCCATACCCTTACCATATGACAATCAGCATTCTGAGTGCCAGATACCTACTAAAAGTAAGTCCTCAAGAGAGGGGTCAGGAGGATGGCAATGGTGGGGAGAATGGTAATAATGGTGCTACAACGTGGTCTATCTTGGCAATAAATTGTCATAGTGATACCATCCATATATGATAGCCGTTAGATGATGGTTGCCATATTTGATATGATGAAAATCTACCCATCTATCAACCAAGATATAAAGCTGGGTTATAGTTTCTGCCATGTCACCTCCAGAGACTGGAAAGCAGGTTTGCCTATCCAGTATTGTGCAAATCTTCAGTACTTTAAGCCTCACTAATAGGACAATTTATCAGATCTTTTATCAATCAGATTTTACTATCATCATGATATGTAATTGTGAACCTTCTCTGAAAAGGTGCTGGCAACTGCCCATGCACGGTAAACATATGAAATTGGTGTTTAAAAAAGTGCAAGGCATTTTGTCAGTGCATAAAACTTGGTTATGTTACAGTTGATATATCAAATTTCAACTCCGGCCTCCAGGTAGGAACCTATAGAGTACTGCGGCCACACAGCAAGACCTTGCTGTGCACAGAGACAATCAAGAGGCTCAATGTGTGCAATCTGCGCCAGAAGCATTGGTGTGAGAGGATGCAGAGGAGGGGATTTAAGGGTGTTTAACAATACATCTAAGGCCGCTGTACCTGTTCAATCTCTGTCAACTCAAGCATAGAGCCCAGTGAGGGGGTCCTCTATTATTCAGTTTCATAGTCTCCTCTTTGTATAGTGGATGAAAAAAATGAAATCAGCCGTGCATAGGATGGTTCCCAACAGGATTGGTTCAGAAATTCCAGACTGGAGAGATGGGGTCATTGGTTTGAGGTAATCACATACAAGGGGAGAGAACTTCAACAGATAATTCAGAAGTTTCAGAATATTTTAGACTTAATCCATAGGTCAAAACATAATGCAGCAATGTAAATTGCTGATAACTCGAAAAGTGAAAAGCCTGTGATTGGCTCCCGTGGGTTGTGCACTCATCCTGTTGCATCAGCACTCCCTTACCCAGGTTATTTGCACCACCAAGCCACTATTCGCATAACTCCTGCCAAAACTGCAATATATGCACCACATTGCCCCAAAAGGCAGGAAAGTTGATACATGGATCAACATCATATACCTTCACCATTGGAGGCAAAAAGCGTCTTATGGCTGCCAACCAACTGAGTTTGTACAATATTGACAATTTCTCAAAATTTACAAAACTGTGTAATGAAATACCTTTTCCTGCAAGACCCCTACATCTCCTCCTTTAATGGCACTACAAATTCATTAAGTAATTCTGCCTCTTATATACAAAATTTATCTTTTTTTTTAAACTTATTCGCACCACCAAAATGACTGAAAGTTCAGGGCCCCAGGGTGTCTCCTTATAACTCACGTTTCGAGTTAATTAGAATACTGTTTTTCCTTGAGGTAATACATGTAGCGTATATGAGGTGAAGCCTCAAATCGACTGAACAACTATACAGCTGATCTTGGTTAGTCATGTATCTTCCGCCATGCCACCATTCAGCGTTATATATCACTAGCATGTACATGTATTGGATTAATGAAACTGTCTATGGATCTTTAGCCCCCCCCCCCCAAAAAAAAAAAAAAAAAAAAAAAAAAAAAACAGGGTCGCCCCAATATTTTTTTCTTCATATCTGAGGGAATTATAAGTTTTTGGACCAGTTTTCAGCCAATTTAGTCTTCTGCTAGTCGCTGTGTCTCATCTCCGAGTCACCATGTTTTGCCGCGAGTCATGGTGGCAGTTAAAAAGAACTTGCAAAATAGAAAAAAAAGTTCCGACCTACCCTACCTAATTTTTTCAGCATGTTACCTGAAACTCACAACTTCTTTTTGGCATTAACTATAAAAAGAGAGTTGTATCTATATGAACGATGGCAACAGGTCTACAGTTGATCAAAATCATAGGGCACAACGATTTCATCGTTCAAAACTCTGAAAGAGTGGTCAGACTGACTGGAACAGGAGCTCCTAACAAAGTACCTACATACGGTGAAGGGGGGGGTTGTTCTCCCATAAGGAGTCCCTCCCAACAAAGATACAATGAATGTACTACTTCACCAGCGAGTAACAGTAGTATTTGGAACATTGCAGAGCCCAAAGGGTCGCCCCGAAATTTGTTGGTCATATTTATTTTTCTAATTTTAATATCTCTTAAATAAACTTGATTCCCACTTATAATCTTTAGTCCTGCAGGTGCTACGAAATGTAACACATATACACATTGATTTGAGACCACCAGAGTGGCAGTTAAGACGGGGATATATATCATCCATCCATGTATTTCTGATATAATCCCTCACTGCATGCTCTCACTACCTCTACCCAAGTACCAGCACCTTCTATATTGGCATAGCATCACTCAATCTCAATGGATCTTCACGGAGATCTCGAGCCATAAAACCCAATTTGGCAAACCTATTTCACGGTTTCACCGATCAGAGTGCACCAACTAACACTTTCTCCGATTCCTCCATTCACCAATGCGTGAGAAGATAACACCGTTGCCATGGACACCACAGACAACAGAAACAGTGGATACCTGCACTAGCAATGCTCATTCCCTGGACTGCATGGGGCCCTCTCCCTCACCCCCCTCCCCAATTTACCTGAGTTCACACTGTGAGCTGGCCTCCCTCCAATGACAAGCGTTCCCATCAGGTGGCAATATGAGTCAGGGGTCAGGGGTTCCTCACATTGATAATTGAGTGATTAGAATGGTGGAAAGGTAGGGGGTGTAGTTATGTGAGTGAGTGTGTCTGTTTGGTTAGTGTATTGGAATGCAGACTGCCATGTTTCTGTAACTGAATCAGATTGCTAGAGGAGCAGGCGTTTCTCAAGTTTCAAAGACTGAAGAGAGCATTAAAGGGATCCCTCAATTATTAGGTTTTATTACACGATTTCTTGGATTTTGGGTGCTTTTTCTGGATATCCCCATGCTGATACCTGTCGATATTGCACACCATGATGCATGCATCATGACTTTTGTAAGGTGTGCCTGATATCCATGGATAACAGGCACTAGTGCCTGATATCCATGGATATCAGCACACCTTACATGTCATATGTCACATGTTAAAACCCACGAAATATTCCAGGCCAGGGTAGGGATCAAACCTGCAGTCTCACATCCCAAATCCAACTCCCTATGCACTGCGCCACAGGGACTGACGAGATACGCTCGGTTCGAACCAAATCTGGATATGATACAAAGCCGTGTGCGCTGTCGCTGTCCGCTGCCGGGCGAGGAGGTGTATTATACACAAAGATAACCGCGAGATGCAGTGAATGGAGCAGACGCGGTGGTCTAGCAGTTAGCACGTCGCGCTCAGCCGTGAGAGGTCCGCGGATCGAATCCCGGCCCGGACGCGTCTTCTTTCGCCGTGTGCGCCGTCGCTGTCCGCTGCCGGGCGACGAGGTGTATTATACACAAACATAACAGCGAGACGCATTCAAAGCTTTAGCTGTCCGCTGCCAGGCAGGAGGTGTATTTTATACACAAACATAACAGCGAGACGCATCTTTTTTCGCCGTGTGCGCTGCCGCTGTCCGCTGCCGGGCGTAGAGGTGTATGTACACTATTTTTCGCCGTGTGCCGCTGCCAAGCCTAGCCGAGACGGGCGCTGTCGCTGTCCGCTGCCGGGGTGGAGGTGTATGTACCGATCGTGTACACACAATGGCTGGCTTCGAGTCCCGGGGAAGGATTTTTGTTTTCAACTTGTTTTTATTGATATTCTATTGATTATTTATTGATTTTTTATTGATTAATCGTGTAATAAAGACAGTAAGGAATGGGCTATCGGGCACCAAGTTCAGTGTATCGTAGGATATCGTAACTCGTGGCCTACGGCCACTCGTTACGATATCCCGATAGCCCATTCATTACTCTCTTACTATAGACAGTTAAAGTTCAACCAAACCTAGATTTGTGCCACACATGTGTACTGCAAACGTGTACTGTCCTGGATATTTCAGTCATTATTGCCGATGGCATTGTGTAGTCACGAGTCACATTGCCAAATCTTCAAAATTGGGTCACCATAACGGTGACCAAATGTACTGACCCTGGGTTGTCATAATAAGCCTCCCTTTCCGAGAAATGATGATAAAATGAATCTATGAAATATTAAAAGGTTATTGAATCTATGGGATAAGACCGAAACCTATTACTGGGGCACATCCTCTGCTCCTTTTGAAGGATTCCAAGCGAGCTCTTTTATCTACCTGGTCCCATAGGCCAGCCAGACAAACCATGACGTTTGATCACTCAGACATAGTTCACTGAGGAGTAACCCCATGGCAGGAGGCCAGCATGTAGGCTTGTAAGCTCCACACATATAGCTACATATGCAGATGTGGACACCAGTTCCCACATTCCTCCTGCAGGCCACGATTAAGAAACCTTAAGTTTGTCACCTTTATACAATTTCGGTATGCCGGCGCAGGGGCGGATCCAGGGGGGGGGGTCCTGGGGGTCAGGACCCCCCCCTTTTGGTCCACCCATAACATGTCCAAATAGGGGTCCTAGGAGGTGGACCCCCCCCTTTCGGCCCACCCAAGATGTCCACTTTGTATGCCCCCTTTTATGACCCCTATTTCTATCTGATATACTTTTTATTGTTTGCAAATTGTGACATTTATGACTACAGCATCTAAAATATATGAAAATTTCTCAAAATTTTCTAACACGAGGCAATCCAGAAAAAAATCACCTTCATATCATAGATATAGATAATGCTTGGCTTAGGCCTATATGTAAGGCATAGCTTATACCCTAAACCCATCCTCGATTGGTATAGGCTATGGTATAGGAATGGGTCAGGGATGTAGGGTATAATAATAATCACATTAGATTTTGACTAAAAAAACATCCCCAATGTGCACCAGTGACCACATAAGCATCTGGGCATTTGGTGTGCCTTATGAGTTGTATACTATGTGGGGTTCCCCAGATACCCAGGTAATCTTCTATCAGATTTATAAGTTAGGGTGTATAAAAAATACTTTAAACAATGAGTTGACATCTTTGATTGACACCAATATTTTAAGAATTTCCTTGGGGAACAAGCTGTCCAAACCCTATCAAAGAACAATCGTTACAATTTTTGGTATCAGGACATAAATTTGCATCCCTTGCTGAAATTACTTGCCTACACCAAAATGCTTTAAATATAAGTTTGATGAGTATGTTATAAGGTTTTCTTTAGGCATGAACCAAAACTCTCTTAATCACCAGTGAATAAACACACTCCTGAAGGTACACCAAAATGCTTTAAACTTCAAAATTTGACATCAATTCTTCAAAGATTTTCCCAGGGGTGGCGGCAGGCCCCCACACCCCCTTAAACAACAATATCTTAAAATACTAGATTCACTTCTGAGACTAGTTGAATCCCTTAAACTTGAAAGTTTGACATCTATATTTCAAAATTTTTCTTGAGGGACCAGCCCCCAAAACCTCACAAAGGACAAAGCATTACCACATAAGATTTGCATCCCCTTTATGGAAACCCTGCCCACCCCAGGTTCACACCAAAGTGTTTAAAAATTTGCCCCCAAGCTGCCCTCAACAGTATTGTCTAATTAAAATGTAATAAGATTTTCATTCCCTGTTCTCATAATTATTGATTTACTGCTGATGGTACACCAAAATGCGTTACTGGATTGGGGTCTAGAAATGCATCAGAATGCACCATTTGATGTCTAGATTTCAAAATTTTCTTTGGGCGGGCATGCCCCCAAACCCCCCCTAGATATGTCGCGGTGCTGCGCTTGCAATGTTGCCGTGCCGCACTTGCGATGGCGTCGCACTATGCTTGCAACATTGCCATGATAGCTCCAATGGTAACTGAGAGTTGGACCCCCACCCCCTTTCCAAAATCCTGGATCCGCTCCTGATGCCCACTGGTAGTATGGAAGTCCTCTTCTCCTTCATGGACCAACGAAGAAGCAACATCTCATTTATGTCCTCATCATGGGCCCCACCCTATGGCAGATTTGACAGATGAAAGGGTTTCAGCAAGGCAATGGCTGAACAGCCATCCAATTGGCTATACTGGAGAGAACATTATGCTCTCGTGATGATTTACTAGGTAAGTGAAAGAAACACTCTGTCTATGGCATCTAAACATTTTTGATTGGCTGCAGGAAAACGAACCCCCCCCCCTGGAAATCTCTCATCCGACCCCCCCCCCCCCGAAAACCTCCCCCATCATGCCTTTGTATAACGGATACGGTCAGAAAATACGGAATATTGCATCAGTGCCAAGTGTTACTTGCCCAGAGCAGTAAACAGTGGTATCTAGGTCAAGGTTGAGCTACTCAGTGGCAGGTGCTAAAGAGAGGGTTGCATGTAAAAGACCCATGCCACGAGTGTTCATGTAGAGTGAATACCCGGGAGTGAAGTCAGGCATATATATGGTTGTGGAGAGGAGATGAGTAGATGTTGATGCAGTGAGGGTGGACCAGAATATGCATGTATAACGCGGATGCCTCTGAAATCGAGGAATGACAGGGGCGAAAGAGCAAGGGAAAGTCCCCCATAGGCTATACAAGCCTATTTTAAAGTATAGCCCCCAACCAAGACCCCTAGGCCCCCAATAAATGTTTGCTTCTATACGCCTGTGCCCACAGGCAGAACCGGATTATTAATCAATCAATACCAACACTAATCTAAAGTACGGTAAACTCCATAGAACTCAACCACCTGTTTTTTTTTTCAGAACTACGTAAGTAGACCATTACAATCTTGGAGCGACAAAAAACAGATGTTTTAACTTTTGGAAACTCTTTGCTGTTGTGATAGGGGTTGATTCACGACTTCTGACCAGTGGTTCCACAAGGGTACGTGGTCGAGCTTTGGGTCGTCTACCCTATTGTATGTAGTTCTCTTTGTAGCAGCTCATTTTGTTAAGGGCCACACTAACACCAGCGGCTCAATTCTACTAATTAGATAATTCCGAGTTGGGGCCAGCTAGAGTAAAACTGTATTGATGTACCACATTAAAAACAGATCAATTTATCACTGTGCTAATGGGATACAGCCTGGTCCTGATGGCCGGTGTGACTGGCCTCTAATCATTATAACCCAAACCAAGCAAGTGTTTTGAACGTTCACCTAGAATGTTAATCCTTATACATATTCTCATATGAGTGCACGCCAAATGTTATAATCATGGTTTTGTCTATTGTGCCAAAAGTTATGGCTGAGGCAGGTCAATCCAAACACACAACTAGCATACCATCTGACACAATTCTCTGGACGATTCCCAGCTTGTATCTTGGTTATGTAAAGTCAATTTTATGCCGACTTAAACCTATTGATTCATTCCTGGATAGAGGTCAAAGAGGAGAAATTAGCAACTATAACAACTGAGAGAAACCTTATACCACTCCTAATCCTGCTCGGTCGGTAGTCTGCCAAGGAGGGATTCCGTAACACAGGGAGTCATCAAAAATCGATATGGACGCATAAATCAACCACATTCCGTTAAATCTCAGTAAATACCCCCGACTGTGGTTGGATAATATGCGAAGGGGGGGGGGGCAAGGGAAGTGGGAAAGCAGTGGTTAATGAAGTAATGGAGGCGAACGCGCGTCTACCGCACGCGGCAATGTGCGCACGCCCCCGGAAGTGACTGCACCGCAGGGGTAACTATGGAGATAACAGAAGAATCAATCAGATGTGTGAAAATGAGTGGGTACCTGCTTTAGGGGCATAGTCAGAGTGAAACGGGTACCTAGTCTATTAAAGTGGTGGGAATAACGTAGGGTATATACATGCCATGGGCATGGCCCTATTAACGGACAAAATATAGCATAATGGTTTACCACAGTGAAAAGGGGACAATGTGCATTTGACAAAAGGGCTGCCTGGGATTCCATGGGGCCGGCATATACCGCATATGGACAGACAGTAATATGACTAGAGGTAAGTGTTAAAAACGCTGATAACTCGGAAAGGCTTTCTTCTGTATCCATGTAAAAACTTACCCCTCCCCTCCCCCATCACATGCACACAAAATTTGATGTAGCTTTTGAACAAATACTGATAGGGCCTATCTTTAAAGGTTGAGATCATGCTCATGGTCTGTCAATTATGGGTAGTCTACCTTCCAATCTTCATAGAAGTGTGTAACTGGCAGAGAGTGTGCCAGCTTGGGTATGCAGTCTGACATCATCATGGTGCTTTGGTTAACACAGACACAGAAAGGGCGGGAAAAAAGGTTTCCCAATGGAATGGCTATTCCTTACCATTGGAGAGCCAAAGGGTCGCCTCTCTGTGCATTCTAGACATCATTTTGTTATCCCTGATTTCTGCTAACATCACACTTTCATTCAATAACTTACTATGATATTCATGATCTAGACATGCTAGTCTTCCAATATATGAATTAATTATATATTTTTATACAATTTGACTTCTTTTTTGCTCTGTTTTGCTAAAATTTGGGCATTTCTGTCTCTTTTTGGGGACCCACAACTAGAGGAATGCGCCATAGTCGCACCTAACTCGGAAGAGGAGGGGAATGAGCAGACCACTCAAATGTCATTATTTCCAAAAGTACTGGTGTGCAGAGCAGCACATGGTATCACACTTGAATCTGGGTAATTTTATAGTGCTAATTCCGAATCTGAGGTGCATATATCTCGATATCTAGGTCAGAACAAAGTCAAAGGTCACAATACAATTGCAATGCATCCTAATCAACTTAGGATACATAAAAATGGGGAATCCACCATGCACTAAGGACCTTTAATTTGACCTTGTTCCGGCCTAGATAAGGAGATACACACCTTAACTTCGTAATCAGCAACCTTAATTTACCCTAATTCAACCACCAAACCTTCTGCTACTCTCCACACTAGGTACTTGCCCTGATTCCATACTGGCCCCCAACTATGTATGACGTCAGCACTGCAGCTGGTTAACACACCAACCACAAAAGGGCGGGAAAAAAGGTTAACAAAGGTTTTAAATGGAATGCATATACTTTAACATTGTAGCAAAGAAGCGTCGCCTTACAATGATGGCTGTTATGCCTTTACTATCTCTCTGATATCACCTATCTAAACCAAATTATGTTCAGTATCATATACCTCTGTGATCTATACATTCCAGGCTACATCTACAGCACAAAATCTTTATCAATAAACACGGGGAATACCCCTTTATTTGATGATGAATGTGAACTTTTGCCCCGATTTTGAGGGGTCTTAAACGTCTTAATACATGGTGGCTCCTATAACTCTTCCGAGTTAAAAACGTCTCAATCCATGGTGGTGCCTATAACTCTTTCCGAGTTAAATATGATTGTATACATGCACACTGGAACAATACTGTAATGCCCAGCGTATAACTATAAGGCGCACCCCTCATATAAGACGCACTCTGAGTCAAAGGAGAAGCTCTAGGGTGCAGCTAGGGCTTTATTTTGAGCAGTTTAGTCATGTTCTATATATATCCATGTAGATTCCACACAGTCCAGAATGACGGGGTAATTCCAAATAGCTCTTGAAAATAAAAAGACTAAAGAGAGGCTTAAGAACGATAAGTGCATCAAAGCACAGAATGTGCAAGGGTGTGGGTATAGTACAGAATGTATCTTCACAGTTCGTGTTGCTCAGGAGATATTATATTTGACAGTGAATGTGTGGAACAATGAAAGAAAGCAGTCTAAAGAGATAGCCTTGAACGGGATACCAGGGTAAAGGGATGCCCTGTTTGTATTACTCCGCGCCAACTGGTTCATACCTCATGTTGTGTTATTCCAACTGATCAGAATCCATTTGCCTCGAGGCTAGAAATGATACTTGCCTCGAGGCTAGAAAGGACACCCAGCGGCTGGAGATGGAGTTTCAGTAGAGTACACACAAACTGATGACGTAGCACGAGGACGCCGATGTGGCGGCTTCAAAGAGAGGTTGTTTATGGAGATACAAATAAATATGCAGACGACAAATAGACCCCTCCTGTTGTCATTTTATTTCCTGGTATTAACCGGGGTTAGGAAGTCATGTACTCTTGGCTACGATAGTTGCTTGCCAGATACAATCCTACATTCCAATAAATTCAAATTAAGTACAGTCTGTATTTCTATTATTTGTCATTGTTAAGGTCTACCTAACAACTACCTAACAACTCTCTCTCTCTTCTCTCTCTCTCTCTCTCTCTCAATCTCTCTCTCAATCTCAATCTCAATCTATCTATCTCTCTCTCAATCTATCTCAATCTACCTCTACTAGTATGCCTGAGCGATTTTCGGTCATTTAAATGTTAACTCACCCCCACGTAATCCATATTGTCTACCACCATTGGAGTTCTCAAACATCTGGATTCTTAAATAATTGGCTCCAAGGGTTAATGGATTCATAGATGGGATATAAATGTCTGAGAAAAAAAAGAAAATATGTATATCTCTATCGGCTTCAATGTAAAGTAGACTTTTCTATGTGGTCAACGTGCTCACAAAGCCATAATTGAGTTTTCAATTGCAAGATCAAACCATTGAACCCTTCCTATATAGACGGACAGTGTACGTCATATAAAATGAATGTTATTATTTTGAACACAAACGACATTGGAGGCATGTGTAGCCGGAATGAGCAACTCACATGAACTCAGACACATGCCACTGCCTGAGGCATGTCAGTCAGTAGACATGTGAACCTTTGCATACCTGGATATCACTAGACACACCCCATCCCCAACCCAGGGTTGGGGCATGTAAGGGAGGGGTCATGCTGTGACTGCTCGCTCAGGAGGGCATGTATAGCCCCAGGCTGTCCCCAGTGCCCCATGCCCCCAACCCACCTTTTGTTTGTGCTATCTACACATGGACATACATGTTCCATCTTCCTTTTCCCTTATTTATCTTCCTCGTCTTTTCAGTTCTTTGATGGTTGAATCTCTATGTCTCGATTGTCCTTTACACCCACCGGGTAAGTCTACTGTTTAACTTCTCGACTGCAACACACTACACTCCTTGGGTTTCCTGGATACCATTCTTAAAGGTGGGGGGGCGCTAGCATGGCAAAATACAATATGGGTACATGCTGAAAGATCGTTCATAAATTCGCGGGACCCAGCGGGAAATTGGCGACGATCTGGTGGTCACGTAATTTTTAAAGCGGGCGTGCATTAGCGTGCTAGCCCCCCCCCCCCCCCCTTTAACCCCGCACCCCCCCCCCTTTGCCTAAAAGTTAAGATGGTCTCTGGTAATACCCCCATGTATTTACCTCCAGATTCATGTTTGTCTCAATCTCCACAGTGCTGTCCTAACGCTCTCGGGTTTCCCAAAGCACCTTACGAAATTCAAACACCATAATTATGCTCCCAACACCCTACAGTTCACCCAATTTCCACCGTTATCGTCTGACCCTTCCCCATACAATTCTCATCTCAGATACTCTTGTTCTGCCTCCAGCCATAAAATAAGATTTACGTTTGCTGCCATTATTTCTCTTCCCTTATCCTGCCCCTTACATTTCCCCATTGTTAATTCCCTTATCCTTAACCATTCCCCCTCACAACCCCGTCTGTATCAGCACAGGGAGAAGGCCGCCATGTTCTATTCCAGCCCCAATCAGTTTGGCCTCCAAAGGTGGTCGGTACCACTGCTTGCAGTCTAGCCCCTGGAGGAAAGATTTAATGTGTGATATATATCACATATGGCCCAGGGTCTACTATCCCCCCCCCCCAATATAAAAATTGGGTGTTGTGCATTGAAGCACAGAAGGCTCAGGGTAGGTACCATAAAACCCTCTATCAACCCTGTAGGGTCACAGGAATCAGCACTTGCGAAATATTGACTAATTACTTACAAATAGAGACTATTATCTATACATGTACTGACACCAGTCTGGCATAATCTTCTCTTACTAAACCCCTTGGACCGCTGGCCCCCTGGTGTGCTGGCCCCCCGGACACCTGGCCCCTGGACACCTGGCCCCTGGACACTTGGCCCCCTGGACACTTGGCCCCCAGACACCTGGCCCCCTGGACACCTAGCCCCTGGACACCTGGCCCCCTGGAAACCTGGCCCCTGGACACCTAGCCCCCACAGAAAACTTTATCCTTAGCATGCTTAGTTTATCCCTCAGTCCCCAATGTGTTATGTGTATAGCTTGGACACTGTAAACATTGCCTGCTGAAAAAAAGTGTCTCACTTGGTGATTACCCATAGGACTCCATGTGCTAATTTCATCATCAAAATCTATCTGACCCATAGACCCAATGGTTAAAGAACTTGTAGTCAGTATAGCTCCCAAAAACATGACGTAAGTACAGCAGCTTTTTTCGTAGAGAAAGACATCACTCACCATAAAGGACAAAATGTTGTCTGATAGATGAGATTTGAAACTTTCCTTTGGCTTTTGAAAAATGTGTAAACTAACAGTATATCACTGAATGATTACACCCTAAAGTTGGTGATTGCAAATTTGTGGATCTGACTGAAAACCCGGCTCCAATAGCCCAGGGGATACCCTGGGCCAATTACCTCTTGATGAGAGGATTTGACAGCATTCTCACACCATAGCCTTCCGAAGCCACAGGTCCCCTACCACAGTTTACTTGGAGGAGTCATGTTCCTAGTACCTCAATATCCCTCTATAGTTGCATGCATTTAGTTCCCCCAATTACTTGTAATAATTCTCCAAACACCAATATTTGTTCCTTATGTGCTGTTGCGGTGTGCTAATGTTATAACTATAACTACCGCCTAATTCTATTTAAATGACCTTGTCATATCCCCGGTCCCTGCACTTCCTACACCTTCAGACACCATCCTCGTTAGAAAAAAAAACACGAATTTAGGGTAATATTTCAATGAGTTCACATGTCTGTGGTTTTTTCAAAAAAGGGGTAATTCGTGAAATCTGAAGAAAAGGGTATGTATTTTTCCAAGCTTTTTGTGGGAAGTATGAAGAAAGGGTTAAGGGCCTAAGACAGCCCATGTGTATGCTACATTCTCATAATAGATGATTTGATACACATTTAGATCTATATTGATTTATAAAACATGTACACTTAATCATATACAAAATGTATAAAACGGGAAATGTTCCCAGAAATATCAGCGTTTTTTAAGAAAAAAACACCACCAATAATATTTTTATTCCTTAGTTGGGGGTCATAGCTAAGATTTCCATATGGTTTGGGTGGCTCCTGGTGCATAATTTATCTTCTATATGCATTCAAACATGAATTTTACACGATGAGGCATGAGTGAATCTTTTTTCAAAGTGACCATCCAGACCCTTACAAAAGAGCACAGTTTTTCTTATTATATACAATCAAGATGTACCCTGGGGGGGTAACCTCCATAGAAATCTTTTTGATGTACTTCGAGAATTACCCAAGCCAGGTAGATAATAGTGATTTTCAATGCACACCAAATTCACTCACGCTTCACCGAATTCACTCATGCTTCATGGTCTTTTCCCGGTCAGTAAAAGATGGGCCTTATGTGTGTATAAATGACCCTAGATAGGTAGTACAGTCCCTTTATTTGTTCTCTGAGTGTTCTTATTGGTATATGACATTGTATAATGAGCTGTGACCATTCTTGTAAAGGTTGATAAAACATGAAGTGTGAGTTAAGCATGAAGGCGTTTTGGACAGTTAAAGGTAAAGTGTTATGAGGTGAGCCTATCATCTTGTATGGTGTTTGTATTATTTCTATTCCACAATAGACCTGTTTGAGATATCAGAAAAATGAGTAATTGTTGTATGTTAAGATATATTTCTCTACCACATGGTATGCACACATTGCGAGAAGTGTAGAAATTCTGTGATTTGTTTTTTCAAAGTCACAGTAGTGAGTCAAGATGGGTCTTATGTCTGTATTTAAATGACTCTAGATAAGTAGTACAACCTCTTTTCTCCTTGTTTATGTCTCAAAGTAGGTGCTGAAGACACACCACTGATATTGTAAAGGAGGCAAACTGCCATTGTTATATGAGGTACACACACTGGAGACACACCCAGAGCTCATGGTGACCCTATAAGCCACACCAAGGGGCTGAAATGGTCTATAAACCAAGGCTTATGCGCGGGGTTTTACGGTAATCTTTCCCAGAAAATGGGAACCATCATGGCAGGGTACGCACCCCACGTACAAGATGCACCTGATGCAGACTCAATGGGTTTGCTGAAAAAATCAAAGTGATACAACTTCTGTACAAATCAATGGTTTTCGAAATTAGAAAACAAAATGTATGCATAGCTACAGCATACCCCGTTTTGGGAGATTTTACTCTCAACTTTTCCTCATCCTATAAGGGGCACCAGGGGGTCATCCTCGCATAAAAGATGTGCATTGAAATTACCTTTCTTTTGATATATAACATTCCTATATTGGACAGGAGGAAGATTCCTCCGTGGCCAGGTAAAGCTAAGCTTATGAAAAAAAAAAATTCGACCTACCGAACCTAGCATTTCAGTTCATGTAACTGGAAACACACCTTTTCTTTTGGCCTGATTGATACTTTGTCTGTTTAAATTCTACAAGTGCCCTTGTTGATTGATCCAGCGGTCCCTGCTCGGTGTATTGGTTATTTTGACAGTTTTAATGACTATCTCTGTTGTTTATGATTTCTCTGTTTATGATATTACTCTTGCTATCATTTATTGACGCCGCTACTGTGTTATCAACGACTGGAACATTTATTTTTTGTGATTATACTGCTCTGGCTGCTGTTTAGTATCCGGAAACTGCTCCTCATTTATTGGGTACTAACATTATACCTCGAATATAATCCGAAGCTTATACGCGAATATGAGGCTTATAGAGCCATATAGAAATCCCCCCCCCCCCCAAGAAAAGGTTGCACCTTGTAGATCGGGTAAACTAGTATCACCTAGTTCAAAATCAAGCCTCATGTGTGCCTTATACAATTCCCTTCAACTCAGGACATACTACAGTGTTTTTATTGTTCATTGACAATTTCTTTCACTTTTGCTGTTCGATGGCAGTCCTGCAGTTTATATTTCTATTTCTGGTTACTATTTCTACTCATACTGGTATTACTGATCTTGATTTATAATGGCGTCATTCTTTGTATATGCCGGACTAGGGAAGCCCAAGGGCGTGGGAAAAGGAGGGGCCAGGGGGGCCTGGGCCCCCTCAACCATAAAGGAGGTGGGGCCTGAATATGTTTGGGCCCCCCCAAAAAAATTTGCCAAGAATTCATATTGAATTGAACAAGAAGCTAAAATTGTCCATCTAAAATTAGACTGATATAGTAATGGGATGGGGAAGATGGGGGCCTGGGCCTCAAATCAGATCTAAAGTTCATCAAATATTACTTTTCTATACAAATTTTATATAGGTATGTATAGGCCCTACTGCACTTGAGCCGGCAATTCAAGGTGGTCAAAGTGGGGCCCCCGCTGGGGCCCCCAATGAAAATTTGCTTCCTACGCCAATGTGTAATATCAACATCAAATGCCATTGTTCAATATTCAAATTAGAACTGAAGTTATGTTGTGATTCCAACAGGTCAGGAGAATATTTTCCCAGAAATATCCAAGCCAAGAAACTGCTGGGAATTATCAGGGTTTATCAATGTTGGGGCCGGGGGAAGGATGATTTGCCACCTCTCACCATATCTAGTGACCGTTTGGATACATGTGGAAGGCAGTAAAGGGTGAGAAGGAGGCAGGTGGATGGAAGGAGGATGGAGATATACTGCGGTTGGAGAATGAGGTAAGGGAATGATGAGACTGGGGTGGAGGAATGATGATACAGGGATTGTAGAAATTGTGGTCCTGGGGGAATGCCAGCCTCTCACTTTAAATCTAAGAAAACAGGACTAGTCAAACTAGCCTGAAAAGTGAGCCAGGACAAGCAGGCAATTAATACGACACACAGGGGCGGTTGCTGTTGGAATATCAATATATCAGCTTCGTCCTTCTCACACCTTTTTCATGAAAGCATAGCAGCAATTTCACTTTCCATAGACATCATTTGGGCAAAAGTGTTTCAATTGCTTTTTAATAATTCAAATATCTTATATCCAGTAACATCTCCTTCGTTTCCAATCCGCAAGGAATGAATATGGTATATCTAGATGCCTTAGATTCTAACCGTTATACATTTAAGTATCATTACTTTTCTCTGAAGGATTGAAAAATGGCTGCATTTATGGATGGGTCACGCCTATAACTCTTTTGGGAGTTAATGTTCTATGGGGGGGGGGATGTGTGTTCCCCTTTCTCAAAATCCTGGAAGGGCCGCTGGTCTGTGATGAACTATTCATGCAGAGGGGAGATTTAACCTATTCTCAGAAAATATACAAGATGTATTCCACTTACCAGGTTTGCAACATACATGGCAAGTATCCCTCGTCTGAAAAAAAGGTATTCAGATATCAATGCAGTGCAAGGCATATGTATGTATCTTGTAATAACAGATGCATAACTATGTATAGGAAAGTAAACTCTTTTAATGACGGAATGCTATCTATTTTCTAAGCTTCGATGAGAAGGTATAAGGCATTTAAGGCACTGCTTTCCTTTCTCAATTCATAATTAGGCTTATGATTTCTTTTCGATCCAAACAAAGTCTAAAGAAGAAATCCCCTTGACCAATTATGGGAATTTAATAATAGAGTTCACAAGTGATATTTGTAAGGATCAGTGTAATAGAAAATTAGATCTAAAGTTTTAAACTGTGAATAAAGTTTATAAAGTTGTCACTGACATTACACACACTGAAAGCGGCATATCAAAGGACATTATATTGTCAAAATGAAATGAATGATCAATCAATGTCAATGTCAGCTAGACTAGACAGTGTCCTGAATCACCTATCTTAGTGTATCAAGTGAAAAGAAATTACAGACTGTGCATTGTCTTACAGACTTATTTACATTACTTCTGAAATATGTTATCATTGTTGCACATGCATGCGAATTTATAAAACATTGTATATCCTAAAGTTCCTACAATTTTTATAACGTCTTTCAATCCATGTAGTTCCCGACACATGAACTGCCAATTCAATTCCTAATGATACGTTTACAGCATTATAATCACAGCTATAACATATAAAACACAAATTTAGATCTTTTCTTCTTCTTTTTTCATTATGTCATTATGTACGAGGTGAATCTTAAATGAGCTTTTTAAAAAGGGTACAGAACTCTTTACAAATATAATACTAAATATGGTCTTAAGTAATGACCATTTCTACTGAGTGGGATAAGAGTGTCGCTATGGTGCTGCAAATCTAGTTTCCAGATGAGAAAAGTCAAGTTCTAAAACATTTTTAAAGTTAATGTGGTAATGTACAAATAAAGGTGTGCGGGAGATCTCAGACTATTTTGATAGTTATAAATGTCTGAAAATAGTGAATACTGCACCCTCTCTAAATATTTCCTTCAACCCAGATGATGCTGGACAATGTTTTAGTCTAAAAGAAATGTTGATAGTGGCTCAATCACGCTACCTATGGTCAAGATTGGAGCCTCCTTAAATAACAATTATTTTATGCCCTTTCTTGAGTTTCCATCAAGGTCAAAATCGCAAAATGCATTAAGGTGAGTAGCAATAGTGTTTATGAATGCAACATATCAGTCTGGTTGCCAAGGGCTGATTTTCCAGGCAACCTTGCAGAAAAAAAAAACCGAGGAGGTTATGAGTGATTTGGGTACAGGAAGTCATATACTTTAAGAATCTTGATGATGCCAAACTAGCATCGTTGGGCAATTCGAGAAATCAAAGATGGCTGCCATGAGGGCCACCTAAAACTGTTTTATGCCATAGTTCTGTCAATATTCATGTGATTACCATGTGTAATATATCAAAATTA
The DNA here is from genome assembly GCA_949317995.1 of Acholoe squamosa. Taxonomy (NCBI): domain Eukaryota; kingdom Metazoa; phylum Annelida; class Polychaeta; order Phyllodocida; family Polynoidae; genus Acholoe; species Acholoe squamosa. Next base: position 40,654,584 of record OX439037.1, on the reverse strand, counting down.
GGGTTTTTGGGTATGACAAATTGATTTAAGGGGTCAGATCAACAATTTTGTTTCCATAGCAACCAACATGCTATTTCCAACTCAAAACTTTCATTTCAAGTCAATTTCTCACACAACCCAACAAATTGTCGTCACCTGTCGCCATGATTGGTGATCCCTGGTGAGGCCTTTTTGAGTGATCACCCATGTCACTAGATGAAATACACTGTCGTAATCACGCATGGCATGGCCAATCGTCCCCGCTGTCGTCACCAATTTTCTCACCCAGCTTGTGACTCTTCACAGTTGTTGCCAACATTGTCCTCACTCATAGTGTCATCTTTTGTCACTCACAGTCAACTCTCACTCATAATGGAGAATCTCCACCACTCTGGCCATCATGATTATCACCCAATGGGTGACTGGGTGCCACTTGTCGTCAACTCTCACTCAGTGTGGTGAAGCCTCACCACTGTCGCCAACATGATTCTCACACACTGTGACTATATAGCCCTCACTTTCACACAAATGGTGGAACCTCACTCATTTTCCTCCTTTGGTGTTCAGTTAGCAGCAATGTTAGATGTCTGGACCATTACAGAGGTGTGAGCCTATATCACTCCCAAAAAGTATCCAATGTGTGCCGTGTTTCACATCAAATTCCATGTCATTATTATGAGTTGAATGAAAGGAGACTACAGAGAGGAAGTATCACTTGAATTTACATAGAGGTTTCTCTAAAATGAAAACAACTTTTTTTGTTTGTTTGTTTGTTTGTTTAGTTTTACGTCCGGGGGGCCATCGAGGAACTCAGACATTCAAGAATTTTAAACTATTCAATAGTAATGGTAGGCTGCGGGCCTACCTCGGGTTTGCGCATATGAGTGGGTGTGTGTGTGTGTGCGCGCGTGCATATAATCCATAAACACCTTTTCTCTGGTTAGAGGAAAAATACATAGGGAAATATCAACATTAACACCTTTTCTGTGGTTTGAGGGAAAATATATAGAAAAATACTATTTCTGGCAAAAACATAATTTGACCTGGCAGATGTGAGGTTGCATGATTGCCAATGTCAATGATCATGTGATCATGAGTTTTTCATATATTGAGATGAGTGATCACCAGCGTCTCCATCGCCAGTGAGTCTGCGTGGTCACCACACTCACCATTAATGGTGAACCTGCGCTGTGACAAGGTGCAAGTTTCATCTAGCGAAGTGAGTGATCAAACACATTGCCATCCCTGGTGAGTGTGAGTGATCACCATCCTCGCCAACCATGGTGAACCTGCGCTATGACAAGGTGTGCGTTGCATCTAGCCAGGTCAGTGATCAACCACATCGCCATCCCTGGTCAGGTTGAGTGATCACAATCCCCGCCATCCGTGGTGAACCTGTGCTATGACGAGGTGGGAGTTTCATCTGGCGAGATGAGTAATCACCCACGTCGCCATCCCTGGTGGGTGATCACAATTCTTGCCATCCGTGGTGAACCTGCGCTATCACAAGGCGGCGTTTCATCTAGTGAGGCGAGGGGTCACCAGCGTCACCATCCCTCGTGAGTCTGAGTGATCACCAATGTTATCATCTGCAGTGAAACCATGTGATCACCACCATGGCTATTCCTGGTGATCCTGTGCTATAGCGACGTTGTGTTCCATCTAGCGACATGTGTGAGGCACTTCACAAAGGGTGACAAGGAGTCACGACAATTTGCTGGGAAATGTACAGAACTTTCCATTGATAGATTAGCAGATTTCCCTCCATATTTGGCAGCAGGCAAGAAGGAAGTTAAAGATAAGTGGAACAACTACCTGTTTTTAAGTGGTTTGGGCTCAGAAATGCTCCATTACATGACGCCCACTTGTTACATACACCACCAAGATAATGATGGCAAATGATGGAGTGGACTAGACCTGCACAAACTTTGATTTTAAACTAAGGTAAACATGGGGGAAGACTCAGTAATTAGGACATGAGCTGACTTCATTCTGTAAACTGGGTCAGATCAAATCAACAATTTGATACATATCCAGGGAGTTAGACTGTTTCCATAGCAACCAACATCATGCTATTTACAACACGCATAACCAACTTTTCTTACTCAGCATCCATCTCTTTCCCGTCTATATTGGTTCCATCCACAATATTGTCATCCATAGACCCATTTTGTTGTGATTGTGGGTTGCCAAAGTTCAAGGAGTCTTTTATTTGGCATATACCGAACATTGTGCAAGACATCCCTGCTTGATTACAAGAACATCACTTATTTGCACATGGCTCTGATGAAGAACAGTTACAGCAGATTAGCTTATGGAGCTGTAGGTCTCTCTTTTGGCAAAGTTGTTGAGACAAGAAGCCCTGTTCTTGGATCTTTTGACATCAAATTTCAAAAGAGGGACTTCTTCCTTCTGGAGGCCCTGAAGGCATAGCAGCACTCCAGATGTATGACTGGTAATGGTCTCCTTTGACATTAAGTTTGAAAGCCTCCTTGCTTGGGGGAAGGGATGCCACACAAAACCTTTTGGAAGTGTTTCTGCCTGTTTATTTTTGCCAAGCTTTAAACCTCACATCAGACATTGTTCCATTACAGTTATGTCCATAACACATTGCTACAAAGATTGTAGCTTCCATGACTAGGGCATTCATATCCATATTGGCACCCAATTTTGTTGGAACAATGCCCTTTTCAAAAACATTTAATGCTTTCTTCTTTCCAATACCCTGTACCCTGCTAACATTATCACACCTAGAGAGTGAGTGTAGAAGGATAAGAGGTGGTATCATGGCCGTTTGATCTTTGTAGGTGGCAGCTATATCAGTGGTCTTTCTTTCGGGTGACAAAAGCAGGGACTAGTAGAAGTGGATCAGTAGTACAAAGACATCAATATTATCACTCATAACATCAATACTCTGATATCCTGCAAGTGCAGCTGTCATGGCTTGAGTTGTGATGATGCCATCTATGTCATAACGTTAAGGCCAATAAACTTATTAATCAATTAATCAATCAATCCTCATGTTTGATACTCATGTCATACCTAACAGTTTGAACACTCATGTCGATTTCTACATGTGTTCATTTTTTACCAGTGATTAGTAACTTGTGTGAGCATCCTCAGAGCTCTCATATATTATGCCATACATGGCTTGCCATATTTGAGGAATTTTTTTACCTGACCCAGTTTGTAGAATGAAGTCAGCTCATGTCCTAATTACTGAGTCTTCCCACATATTTACTTTAGTTTAAAATCAAAGTTTCTGCAGGTCTAGTCCACTTCATCATTTGCCATCATTATCTTGGTAGCGCATGTAGCAAGTGGGCGTGCAACATGTAATGGAGCATTTCTGAGCCTGAACCACTTAAAAACAGGTAATTGTTTTACTTATCTTTAACTTCCTTCTTGCAGGCTGCCAAAAATGGAGGGAAATCTGCTAATCTATCAATGGAACTGTACATATGTGTGAGAAATTGACTCGAAATGGAAGTTTTGGGTTGGAAATAGCATGATGGTTGCTATGGAAACAGTCTACCTCCCTGGATACGTATAAAATTGTTGATTTGTCATCCCCAAAAACCCTAATTTTGATATATAACACATGTTAATCACATGAATATTGACAGAACTATGGCATAAAACAGTTTAGGGTGGCCCTCATTGCAGCCATCTTGGATTTCTCGAATTGCCCAACGATGCCAGCTTGGTATATATTCACGTAACCTGGTTTACCCATAGTTTATCTACTACATGTACCGGGGTATTGTGTCTAAGAGGGATACCACCTAACCTGTCTTTTAAGTAAAGTTTACTGATCACACTGGATTTAATAGTATTATGAATAATCTACTGTTATGCAAAGAGCTCAGAATGATGTATAAATATCAGCAGTTAATGCTGATTGCCATCACATTTCAAGGCCAAAATATTTATATAAAATTCACATATTTAGAAGCATGCAACGAATTTCAAGAATTAACCGATTTCACTGTGAAAAGAGGTAATTGAGACGTTCTCCATCTTTTCATGAGAACCTTTAACAAATGTTTATTAATCTATCAAACACACAAAATAATGAAAAATACAATTGAGGATTTTGGTTAGGTGAGTAACTATCAATCTCTTTTCAAGTCAGGAATACCCCCACAGAATTTTTTGTTTAATATGTAAAGAAATATATACAACTTATAGTTCCTATATTAATGGAGCTTATCTTATAACTACACACACAAACATATACATTGACTACTTGGTTTTCTGTAAAAACCTGAGCTATAAGGCGCTCTAACTGATAAGCCAAGTGCTATGCTATAAGTCAGGCATGGGTTAAAACATTTTTGCTGTTAGTACATGTACTGTTTGACATTTATAATCCCCTGTTGGGCACGTAAACTATGCTCACCAAGGGTTCATGGTAGAAGGTGCCCAGACTATAACTGAGAAATGTGTAATTGGTTCTTTAATACCGTAATCTCCCGCGTAGAAGACGCGTTGCGCGTATAGGACGCACACCAAACTCAGCAGAAGCATTTTCGCGTATAAGACGCACCTCTTAGGGCTCAATTTTGTAAATCCAGTACTGTTCTATAGTAAAATTACCCCTCGTATAAGACGCACCCTGATCTTGAAAAAATCCTATAAGACACACAAGGCTTTTGTTTGGCCTAGAGGACGCGTCTTATACGCGGGAGATTACGGTACTTATTTATGTTAGAAATTTGATTTCCTACTAATTAATTTCCATTGGTCTGATTTCATCCACATTTTCTCAACTTATAAAGGTTCCTTTGCCTGACCTTCGTGAGGGTTGTCTACTCTCTAATTCAGTCAGTTGCTTCATTAGTTATAATTCCTCAGATTTGCAGCAACGAAGCCTCTTTATTCAGATTTCTAATGACTATGTTCTGGGTTAGTGTGTGGGATATTTCCCAACATATACCTATCACTGTTCAATACATTTTGTCTGTCATAAAAGCAGATCAGAAACTATAATTCCTACCTGTCTTTACGCTCGAGAAGGATTGAGATGAATGTACTGCAAAGTGCAGGTACGAATCCCCCAGACGGAAAAGATATTATTCCAAGAAGGTGTCTGAAGGAACACAGACAAAATCATTTACAAACTTTTCATGTATTTCCAAAAGTCAACTTCATTTTTTGACATTATGCCAAATGAAGGTAGCCAGTGTTAGGCCACAGGGTGAGTAGCAATAATGTCCTTAGAAAATGCGTTTCGTTCCAATGAGGGGGGTACTACAAAATTTTTGTGGATTTGCATAGGGAATGACACTAGTAATCATATACCAAAAGTTCTCCGCTGACATTCCTGCAGTTTTTGCGTAGGTCAAGGTCAAAGGTCAGGAATTTCTCTCTATATTCCTATATAAAGCTGTTTAACCCAGGAATTGACTGCATATTCTCTCTGAACTAGGCTAAAGGGCTAAAAGGGAATTTTAAGGTTTTGTCTGGACCAGAAAATCATGCTGATTCCAAATACATTTTGCATTCTGGTTTGAGTATGCTGGAAGTGGCAAAAACTTGGTGTTCAAAAATAAAAATAATATTGAAAAATATGTGAAAATATCAAAAGTCAGTAAAACATGAAATAAGCTTCGACCAATGCACAAAACACCTAATTCAGCTAGCTGGTGGGTGAGGATCATAATAAGTATGAAATGATTATGTAATTAAGCCTTGACCTACTTAATTAGGTCAAAGGTCAGAGAAACCATATATGTCATATCTCTGGTTCTAAGAGGTCTTTCTACGCACTTTTAAGTTCTAATTAGGGGTTTCTCACATAGAGGAATTGATTGGAGTAGGTTTAAAACTCATAGGATGCATTGTTTTGTGCATAAATCAGAAATCATCATTGATTGTCCATGCCAGTGCAGATTTACGAGGGAAAGTATTAGCCCCATATTATCCGAAATAATAGTGGATCACCTGCCTATTGAAACAATTTGTATTTGGGTAGGAGGCTTACATGAATTAATGCAAGTGTCTGAACAAGGTTGCAGTAATTAGTTAGATATACCATGACATATTCAATTAGGTCAAAAGTCATGAAAACCATTTTACAGTTCTAGCAGGACTTTGCCAAATTTTAAGTTCAAGATTTCTGACATAGACAAAATGGAGGGCTAGCTTTAAGCAACTCAGTGTTGTGTATTGAAATATCAAACATCAAACTCTGACTAGATTATTGTTGTAGAAGTTGAGTTGTACCCTGCAAATAGTGTTATGAGGAATAATATTTTGACCTCCTAAGATGCATTGTTGTGTGTATAAATCTGAAATGAAACCAACTCCTGGAATGTCTGCACTAATGTAGATTTGTGGAGTAGGGGGAATGAATCAGCCAAGTAAAAGGAATTGATAGCGGGATAAAGGGGCTTGAAATATTCAGATTTAGGTGACTGTTATAACCTTTATCATGCGTTTTGCTTCAAAACCCCATATGTGAACCATGACTTATAGGCAAATCAGATTCCTACTGTAGCTGATAGGATTCTCCTGAATGCTTGCTGCCACGTTACATTAGGGATTTACACAGAATAATATGGTAGTAACCATTTCCCAGCCCCTGCAAGACTTGTGCTGTTAGTAATGATAAGTGAGATTTGATGGGAGGAGTAAATTATTTCACAAAGGAGCAATCCTTACTATCTTGGGCACTAATGTTTAAGAACCCCTTAGCACCTTAGACTGCAAAACTTTCCCCCTACAATGCCTGGATCACCTCTCAGCTCCCACATTCAAGCTGCACCCACTTCGGGAGAAGGTAAAAGCATCAACTAGGGCTTGAAAACTGAAGGTTTAGTACATTTTTGTACAGATCTGCCTTTAAGGTGCACCCAGTGAATGAGGCATATTGTGGCTTACAGCTTCTTTCCGAACTCAAGATGTTTTGTATTCCTGACAAGCATTGCCATTGCTTGATGTAGTGTCTGATAAGATCGGTATCAGTTTTACCTAAACATTTTGTGCTGAATGGATGGAATACTTTCATTAATAAAAAGTATCATGCTCAGAGTCTACGGGCAGAGAAGAATTACAGATTATGCCTAGTATAACTGCTGAAAATCAAGGCCAGAATGTGCCTTATAGGATCTCCATCAACTAAGCGTGTGCCTCATCTGTGAGGTCTGGCTTATGCAAGACCTTCCTATAGTATGTACAGTAAAATTCCAGTACAACGAATCCTGTTACAACGAATTTTCGTTTATAACGAACAAATTCCCTTATACCAAATCAGCTCCATACATTTCTATAGTAAAAGAGTCCCTTTATAATGAACTATACATGGCCTGAAATTGTTTACAACGAATTATTTGGGCTTATACAGTAGTTTACCTGGCCTTACAATGATTCAAAAGTCTCCATTGCAGCTGAGAGGGAAGATCTGAGTGGAGTCAGAGTGTGTGATAGGGCTTCTACACCTATCTAGCCTGTTGTCTTAACGCCTGTATAGGCGGGATGGGGTGAGCTGAGAAGTGTCACAGTGTGTGATAGGGCTTTTACACCCACCTAGTCTGTTGTCTGAACGCCTGTATAGGCGGGATGGGGTGAGCTGAGAAGTGTCAGGGGGTGTGATAGGACTTCTACACCCGCCTAGCCTGTGGTCTAAACACCAATAGGCAGGTATGGGAAATATCAGAGGTGTCATGGGGCCTTAATTGCATGGTTTGGTTATAACGAAATTCATTTATAACGAATATTTTTGCTTGTCCCAGTCACTTTGTTATAATGGAATTTTACTGTAACATTTTTTTTTTCAAATGGCTGGGCAAATGTTCCCCAGACCTAGACACCTATTTACCACATCCTACCATAAAACCCTGTGTATTAACTGCTCCCACATATATTAGTCACACTCTGACATTAACCTTCTTTATACACAAAACCCCATGTGTAAGCCGCAACTATACTTTAGGCAGACTCTATAAGCCACGGTAGGTCTCTGAAATGGTTTATTAACCACTGCTTATATGCTTGGTGTTACCCTACACTAATTTTAAGCCCTTACAGAATTGAGAATCTGACAGATTGTACATTCACTTTCCATAGAAATTTGCATTGGCTGCCCCATATGTGTGCCTTTTCTTACTGCCTCTGCAGATATGAAGGCCATCCAAGGATGTATAAATCCAATACAAAAATTATCAGTTTGCAACCGGATCCTGTGTAACTTTATTATATCATTTTTGTGATTATTTACAATTAAATCCAACTAATCTTATTAGCTAGCCTACCAGTAGGGCCTATCAACCAATTGCAGTTAAATTCAGAACTAGAGGCAGGACAATTACAAACACATCTCTTGGGAATTTGACCAAAGAAGAGTTACCACTTCACTCTTACCTAACCAACTGTAAATGTCAATCTTTCTTCATAACACTAGTTACACACCTACTGTTTCATTAGGGCAGGGGATCAAGTATTACTTCGGAAAATATGTGGCTAATACTTCCCCTCATTAATCTGCATTTGCATAGACAATCAATGATGATTTCTGATTTATGCACAAAAGAATGCATCCTATGAGTTTTAAACCTACTCCAATCAATTCTTCTATGTGAGAAACCCCTATTTAGAACTTAAAAGTGTGTAGAAAGGCCTCTTGAACCAGAGATATGACGTATATTGTTTCCATGACCTTTGACCTAATTAAGTAGGTCAAGGCTTAATTACATCATTATTTCATAATTATTATGCTCCTCACCCACCAGCTAGCTGAATTAGGTGTTTTGTGCATTGATAGAGGCTAATTTCATGTTTTACAGATTTTTGATATTTTCACAGATTTTTCAATATTATTTTTATTTTTGAACACCAAGTTTTTGCCACTTCCAGCATACTCAGACTAATATGCAAAGTATATTTGGAATCAGCATGATTTTCTGGCCCAAACAAAACCATAAAATTCTCTTAGCCCTTTAACTTAGTTCAGAGAGAACATGCAATCAATTCCTGGGTTAAACAGCTTTACATAGGAATATAGAGGGAAATTCCTTACCTTTGACCTTGACCTACGCAAAAACTGCAGGAATGTCAGCGGAGAACTTTTGGTATATGCTTACTAGGGTCATTCCCTATGCAAATCCATAAAAAATTTGTAGTACCCCTCTCATTGGAACGAAACTTCATAATTTGGTGCCTCACCCTGTGGCCTATGTATAGAGTTTTCGCAGTAGACGTGGTACCGGGGTATAGCAACTGAAAGAAACAGGCCTTTTGACTAACCATATTATCACTAACAAACGCCATTGCCACCTTATGCCTTTAAGTATCCGCTTATATTTCTGATTAGTGTAGCTTGCAAATTGCATTGATTTCGTACATCAATTTTGTATATCTAATTGCTTTTACACCAATTATGCTAGGTTTAATATAAATGGTGGGGCCTAAATAAACATAATGTAAACTGCGCATGCTAAAGCAATTGCTTTGTAGCGTTTATTAGCGAAAATATGCCCAGTGCGCAATCTGTTATGATGCATTCCAACCCTAAACGGGTTAGGTTTTTTTTTCCGTAGCGTGTTGCCTTTGCAGATCTTGGCCCCTCCCTTAAGTCTAAGGGTGAAATAAAAGGTAGAAGACAAAGGTGTTAATTTCCAACTGTGAACAAAGTGAACTTTGTGAACATGTGCCTTCTCAACCTATCCTCGAGTATCAAACCAGGGGGGAAGCGAGTGATACTCCAGCCAAGCATACAAAACAATGTAATAGATTATTTTTATATTAAAATTGTATTTGCAATTTATTTGTCGGTAATAGAACTTCAATGTCTTTATTTTTTACTTTGACAGCGATCTCACGAGTTATTTGTATTGCATCCCACTGCTTGTGTGCTTGGCTTGAAGATACCTGATAGAACACACGTAGATATGTGAAAGAAGAGGGGAATACACAAAGAGTATGGCACGCTATCTCAGATATGTTTACCTGTCCTTTCGCTCTATCGACATGGCTAAACCACTTGCTGGAATACCGCATATGAAGACATTGAAGAAACAATATATGCCTGTCATCCAGCTGAAATAATGAAATAGATTAAACTATCTGCAAGAAAAAGACAATACATATGAAAAATTATGCCCTTGAGAAAAAAGGGCAATCAAATGAAGAAAAATAAAGATGTATGTTAGATAAACCTGTCAAAATTATACATTACAATTTAACCATCTACGGCTACGGGTGGTACGTAAATAAGTTGCAGTGTATGCTAAAAGCAAGTGCAAAAAAAAAGTCCATGTGCAGATCTAATGATTACTACCAAGTGGGCACAGAACACTGAGTCAATGCTGACAACTCGTTGATATCGGTTGAAAGTGCAGATAACCTTGTTTTCAACACCTTTTCAAGGATAGCATTTATTGTAGTCAACTATTTCAAAATCTGATCTTAGGTAGACATATGTGTACAGTATCAACGTCGAAATATTGTTCTCAATTCAACTATTGAAAATCAACTTTCACAGATATTTTATCTACGCTACATTGATTCAACGCAAGTGTGCCCAATAGGTAAAGCTTTTTTCATCTGGCATTTCCTTCTTCTTCTTATCCACCACCAGAGAGAAGAAAATGGTATCAAAATAGATGAAGGCAATAAAGATCTGTGGCATAATATACATGACAAATATTTTAACCATGTGATGATCATGATATAGCAATCCAATATTCATAAAATAATCATTTACCAATTTTATCTATAAATTATAAAAAGTACAAGTGTTATACAGAACTACTCAGGATATAATTCTAGATAGAGCCTAAAAAAATTGCGTTTCTAGTTACTCGACCGACCTTAGCAAAGCATGCCGGACCCTTACCCCTTTTTTTTGAGATTTTTGAGAATTTTGGCCAATTTTTTTTTAGAATTATTTCAAATTTCATCATAAATTTTACTTATTTTTCCCCGTATTTTCATAGGTTTTTATTGATATTTCTATGGGTTTTGGGTCTAAGCTTAGTTTTATTTAATTTTCTCTTATGTTTTTTTTTTTCAGTCTTACCATAAAATGGACGAATATGACATATATACCCATACATGTTTTACACAAATTTGAAAAAAAAATTAATTGCGACCTACCGACCCTAGATATTTGACCCATGTAACTGGAAACACAGAATTTTTTTGGCCTAGGCTAAATGATACAGGGTCATCTTGAGGGCCGTTCCTCATACATGTATTCATATGAAAACTGGAAAAAAATGCTACATTTCTAAAAAGGGGTCCATGTGCTCTAGCCGATTATCTAAGGGGCAGTGTTGCTGAGAACATTTTCTCAACATAGGTCAAAGTGGCCTGCATCTAGGCATCTTACGCAGGCCGTTTCTTTTCTTATGCAGACAATGTTGCTGAAAACTTTTTATCTTGGCATCTTACGCAGGCCATTTCCTGCTCATGCAGGCCATATGAATGTTGATATTCTGAGGTACCCATATAAACTTCATCATAACTGAATAGACTGGAAAATACTCAAGTGTAAAAGAATTCCAAAAAAATGGCCCTATCTTTGCTTCTAATGGTCAGAATTGAAAAATTCTTTCAACTTAGCTGAGATTATGCCAGGCCATTCTGGCCTGCGTCCTAAGGCCGTACGCTGGCCAATAAGATTCTACAGCGGCAAAAGCCGGCATCATTTCAGCAACACTGTGCAGGTCATCTGAATACTGATATTTGAAGGTACATGTATAAACTTCGTCATAACTAGATTTGCACTAAACAAAAAGCCTCAAAGAAATTGGGAAATATTTGAATGTATATGTTTTTTTTTTTGGTTTTTATTTTTACAAAAGTCACCTAATCTTCAGTTCAGCTTGGTAGATTTGAAAAAGTTCGTTCACCATTAGAAGGCTGAGATCATGGCAGGCAATCCTGGCCTGCGTCCAAAGGCCCTATGCTGATAATTATGGTGCGACCATGCCCCGGATTACCACATACATATCTGACAGTAACAGTAACTCTACTTCTTTAGATAATATACATTAGTGCTGTGCTGGAGAAACATACTGATGTGCTCTATGCACTGATGTGGACTTAATGGGTGTTTTGACTTCCGTTGACACTTACCGCCATACACAAAATGATCCAATGAAGAAGAAGGCATTGGCACCCAAAAATAAGGATGATTGGAGTATCTCCCGAATAAGCTTCGTCTTGAAGTACTTTGCATTTTTCCTTCTGAGTATGGCTGTAATCTGCAAGTACAAATGTAGAAAGGATTGGTTTCAATTTCACTTTAAACAAGTGTTTGCCTAGGAATATTTCGCTGCTGTACTGATAAAATATTTTTCCAATGTATAAATGTTTTTGATAAGAGCCCTGTACATTCAACTCCTCAAGAAATCAACACCAGAATGATCACATTACACAGTGCATCATGAAGCAAATGAAAGGGATTCTTGGGTGCAGCAGTGACGTCATGGCAACCAGCTTGCCCTTATCAGCCTTATCTCCCTAGTGATAATAATCCTGGTGAAGGGTTATTTTAGATGTACAAGAAAATGGTGTTAAAACCCTTATCAGAAAAGATGTAAACATCCCACAGCAAAATGCATTTTGAAAAATCTGAAAGATATTAAAAATTTGCAACATATACTTGATTTTTTTTTGCACCCCAATATAAGCATAAAAACAGCAAAATATTACTTTTTCTAGTAAATTGACTGTATAATTTGAACCATTACCAGGTCCCTAGCAATCAGGATTCAGAATTGCGCCCAATGAGAGTACTTTTATGGATTTCTAATGGTTGTGGTGACCTTAATATTAAAGTACACCATATGCATTTTTTTTCTGTACATGAATACATGGGGGATATACTACGTCTAAGTAGGACTGAAGCTGGTTTCTGGTGACATACACTAATAAGAGCTGATATGATGGGGACCAGCTTATCCCTGGAAGTGGGTGTTATCCACGGACAAGGTACCCATGATGAGATGTCTTATCAGTGTGTTTTGCCACTTTTAGGAGAACCAGCAACATTCAAAATCGTGGACCCACTCGGTATGGGTGTAGACTCTTATGTACTAATCTTTATTACAGAGCTTAAAACTTTAAGGTTATATGTTACACCATTATCTACATGTATATTGATTTTCTTATCAAAATGGCTTACCGTAAAATCTTTTCATAACCACAATTTACAGAACTGAACAATTAAAGGTTCTGACACTTTGTAGATCTTACTGTCCAGTCTTAGTCAGTCTTGACCTTATGTTATGAATGATGAATCATCATTTATAACATAGGTTCATTGTAATAAATGTGCATCTATCTAACCATAGTTAAGAGTTTAATTGTGATCCAAATTTTGTGATCGACCAAGCTGGTATCAAGAGTCATTTAATTACTTAAATGCCTATTTCTCATGAATTATTGAAGCTAGAAACATGATTTAAAAAGTGGATTGAAGGTCATCACAAGGCGGATGTGACCATGCATGTGATGACCTTTTCCAAGGTCAAGGTCATTTTAAGGTTAAAGGTCAATGTTGCAGAATTAGGTAAATGAATACTTCCCATGAAAAACTTAAGCTAGAAACTTGATATAAGACATAGTTGAATGTTTTTGTTTTCATTGATTCAGTGAACAGGCATGTAGTGACCTTGGCCAAGGTCAAGGCCACTCCAAGGTCAAAGTTATGAAATTGGAGTAAAATCAACACATCTTGTGATATATCAAGGCTAGAAACTTGAGATAAAGACTGGGTCTAAGGTCAGCAAAAGACGGAGATGACCATGCATATTGTGACCTTTTGGTGATCTTGGAAAGATCAAGGTCATGTCAAGGTTAATTTTATGAAATGGGAGTAAAATTGCCATATCTCATGATATATCAAGGCTAGAAACTTCAGATAAAAAGCGGGTTTAGGTTAAGCAAATAACAGAGGTAACCATGCATGTGGTGACCTTGTCCAAGGTGAATGATGTATTGCTGTCCTCCCCTCTATATTTAAAAGGGCCTACTCAGATCCTCTCAGTCAGAAAGGTCCAACCCTAGGCTCAGGCTAGGGAAATGGTCAACTGACTAAAATGCAGCTCACCCTGTCCCAAGGAGCATTTCAAGGGGAGTCCTCTGCCTGGCCCCTCCCCCCCCCCCACCCTATGAATGTTCAAACTTTAAAGAAAAGTCCTACTAGTCAGTCACAGAGAAGCCCCTCCCAGCCCCAGCCTGGGCCCAGGGGCACCTCCAGGTGGTCCCTCCAGTGGTGAGTCTATAGGTGTGGTGCAGTGGAGGAGGTGTGAGTGCTAATCTCTCACTCCCCCTCACATTGCTAATAGGTCATGGTTTTGTTGTTGCATAGAAAACATACTGTTCCCTATTGGAAATACAAAAACTTTTTTAGACCTTATTTAACCAGGGAACATGTGAGTATCATTTTTATTAATGCGAGATGTCCAAATCCACCAGTAAACAACTTCAGAATCAATAAGTAAAGATATGTCAAATTGAATTCTGCTATTTTTGCTCTATCACACTTTGGGCCTCCGCGCATGGCAGACCCGCACACGGGAGTTGCGTCAGTGCCTACCACAGTAGAGATAAGGACACTGATACTAGTGAGAGGAAGTGTCTCCAGATTACCTTTGACCTACATATTTTCCATAACAATGGACCCTGGACTTGATTATTTCAAGTTTAGTAATCTTGGCAAGTTAGACTACTGTTGTTTCAAAACTCCTATAAGCTACATCATGTTTTCAGAAAGACCCTACATAAGTCACAGTAAACCTCTCTGCAGCATCTAAGTGGGGTTTTCATGGATAATTATTCTCAGGAGCAGAACCCTGGTTGCTAGGGACCTTGTAAAGGGTCAAATTATATAGGAAATGTACCTTTTTGCTATTTTCTTTTCCAATATCCGGATTAGAAAAAAGTGCACCAAGTATATGATGCAAATTTTTAATACCTTTCAGATTTTCAAATTTGTAATGTTTTGCTGTGAGATGTTTAGATCTTTTCTGATAAGGGTTTTAATACCTTTTTTCTAGTATATTTCCAATTCAAAATAACCCTTCATGAGGATTCTTATAAGGCTAATAAGGGCCGCGCTGGTTGCTATGACGTCACTGCTGCACCCCAAAATTAGTACCATAATCCACTATCAACCTTACATATCCAGGTAAGGAGTTTAGACCAATCAAAGATTCACTGATCAAATGAAATCATTCCCACCATTATGCCACTCAAAAGAAGCTTCGAATCACAGCCCTCGTCAGAAAAGTCGTCATTTGAGGGATGTTTTTAAAACATTTTCTTCAAAAAATGCAGCCTTCTAAAAAAATGAACAAAAGTACCAGTAGTCAAGTTTAGTACATGTACCAGTATCAAATTAAAGCTCATGGTCCATGGAATGCAGCTGGATAACAATGATAGGTACTCTCACAATTTTAAAATGCCAATGCTAACTTCAGGCTTGTTATAATACAGTTTTTCTTATGCACGGCCATCCACCACGGGCCTGCAATGCATAGATATCACGCCCTAATGAACTACTCAGGCAAAAAAAAAATACCCCCTCATCACCTTTTTCATGACTTGGTGATGAGAAACAATTTTTTTTCAGTGGCCATACATGGGCAATTTTTAGGCATAAGGTCAAGTAAAGAAGTGGTTATTAGGCCTATGCCAGGGAGGGGGCAATGTCTTGGTCTTCCATCGAAATACCGAAGATGAAAATCTGGATGGATTACAATAAGCTGGCCCCCTTTCTGACCCCCCTCCGCAATAGTGACAGTAAGTACGCTTTTAGAAATTGACCATTCCTTGGCCCAGACCTGAGCCTGAGGCTTGGATAGTGCAGAAATTTTACCATGTATGGTAATCATAAACCTGGCAAAGACAAATGACCCCAACCACATTGCTGGTATTTTCTTTAGGATTCTTTAGAGTTTGATGATAATATATAAGGGACTAGCACATTGCTAGTGTTAAGAACATCAGCCAGGTGGCTCAAGTAGTCGGGGGCTAACCCTACAATAAACCTCTTTGTATAGTTTACTTTGATGGTTTGATAGTCATGTACTATCTGTAGATATTTTGTCAAATTTATATCTATGGATAGCAAAAACCTTCAACTTCTACTAGATAAGCATATTATAAATCTAATACTTTCAATACAAGAGAAATACAACTTAACATTTCAATAAGAGACATCATGTCACCCACATTGAGTACATCCAGTCCATTGTCTCATTATCAAGCTAATCCTCTCCCCTCACACCTGAAACAATAGGGAGGTACTTAGGGTGATTCAGATAGGGGCAGGGTGCAGCTTATCTCCCCTATCAGTCTTATCAGTGACCATCGTATTGTGATGGATGAGGGTGAAGATAAGAGATTACCCAGAATTCCCTGACAGAATCCAAGATGGCATCGGGGGTTAAAAACAAAGATGGCGACCTCCATAGAGGGATAGCTATGTGTGTATAGATCTATATTCAATTGTCACCATCGATCATTTATATTATGTCAAAAAAAAAAAGGTTTACCGGTATAGACCCAGGTAGCACAGAGACATTGGCATAACGTTGGGCCAACGTTGGCCCAACCATCGGCTTTACATAGGCTGCCCATCCTGCCTACGTAGGCCCGACGGTGCCAACCAAATGCCAATGTAGGCCCAACGTTGGCTTTTGGTCGGCAAACATTAGCATCGGCAAATGGTCGGCCAGGGGCCGACCATTTGCCAATGTCCTGCCAACATTGGGCCAATGTTGGCATTTGGTTGGCAAATGCCACTGGTCGGGCCTACGTAGGCCCGATGGGCAGCCAACGTTGGCCCAACGTTGGCCCGATGCATTGGGCCAACGTTGGCAAATTGTTGTGTGCTACCTGGGGAGCCTATTGAGGTTCCCGGAACCCTAGCACTTTATCGCCTCCTTTCATGGAAACGGTTGCATTCCGGTCACGTGACCCTTGTATTTTATGTTTATTTGCAACAAGGATTACAAAGTAACAGCAGATATCTAAACCCTGCAGCAGATATATTTTGTAAATGATAGTCTCTTTAAACAATATCAACCAGCGTTTCATGTAGAAGAGGGAAATTAAAGTTGCAAATTAAGTTCCAAATAAACATGATACACAAGGGTCGCATGACCGGAATTCAACCGTTTCCGGGAAAGGAGGCTAGAAAGTGCTATGGACTTACTATGGTTTGGGGAACCTCAATAGCCTGAATAGGCTCTATGAATAGTTATCGGCATTGTATGACTAAACTTCTAATGTACGAATGGCACTACCGGTAGCACCGATGCTTTTTAGATGCATAACACTTTGCTGTGGTGCGGTAGATCGTGTAAGTCTGAGCTTGTAGAGATCTGTAAGTTCAGAACACACAGTCACACTGCTGTTTTGGTCAGTGTGTCAAACTAGTCAAGTGTGCCACTGTGCGGGCCACTGTGAGTGTGATTGTGTGACTGTGACAGGGTCACTGTGTCAGCGGTAAAGCTTGGTGTTATTCAAACGACAGCAACAACTCACCAAATACAAAGGGGTGTAGATCTTTAGTGCTACTTTAAGGCCATGAAATCCTATCTCTGAAACCGATTTGAGACAAGAAGGATTCCAGGTATGGCCAACTTCGTAACAAGTGTGTGTAGAACAGTGCAAAAGTTTACTGTAGGCCGCCATGTTGTCATTCAGCAGATAAACACCAACAACGAATTTGGACCAATCAGCGTTGAGTCGAGTGTTCCCGCCGCCTCCAGGCCAGCCTCGGCCAGCGTCTATTGATACGTAGTGTGACGGGCTGGAGAGGGCCAGCCTGCCTCCAGGATGGGTCTAGACCCCTAAATTCGACAGGGTGACATGGCCATTTCTTAAAATCGACATGTGACATGGAGCTTAGTGACAAGGACATGGAGAATGAAAAAGTTAGTGACATGAGACATGACCTTTCCTTAAAATCGACATGTGACATGGAGCTTAGTGACAGAGACATGGGGAAATAGAAATTTAGTGACATGTGACATGGCATTTTCTTAAAATCGACATGTGACATGGGGACCCCCCATCTAGACCCCCTCCAGGCCTGCCTAGACCGCTACCCCGTCCATCTCGCTCGGCATCCAAGCGGCGCCGTGGGAAGCTAAGGCCTGCCCACCGCGTGCGAGGCTGCGGATCTCAGCCATGGAAATACTTTTTCACTATATGTAGCTTGGCATGATGCAGGGCTGTCAAGGCTCACGCCTTGGGCGTGAGAGTCACGCATTTTGACACTTTCTCATGCTCTCACACATAGACAAGGCTTTCTCACGCATTTCTGGCATCCTGGGCATTCCAGAACTGAAAGAATTTTTCAAATATTCCAACTAGAAGCAAAGTTATAATAGTGATTCTCAGAAGTCACCAGAATGCATGTTTTGACACAGAACCCGGGGGGGGGGCACTTCAATTTTTTTTGATACGGGTGTGTGGCTAAACCCCCGACTACCCTTACCCTTGCTAGGGCACTTGTTTGCGGGTTTTTTCTTCCAAACCCTACCCTTTCTAGGGAACTTTGTACATAATAGTCTTAGATTTTGCTCAAAATGTCTTAAAATGAACGTGTTTAGGAGAAAATTGTATTTTGTTCATGCTATTTTCATGAAAACTTGGAAAATGTTCATGAAAATTCTAAATTTTCCGCCTGAATCGGGGTATTTTGCCAAAAGTTGACCCTTGCTAGGGACATTTTGCTCAAAAGTAGACCCTTGCTAGGGACATTTGTGGCTGAAACTGGAGGCTTGCTAGGGACTTTTCCTTGAAAAAGTACCCTTGCCAGCCGCACATATGTGTATACATCACATAGAGAGTGCCACCCCGGGACACAGAAACTTTCAAAATTAAGGGAGTGATGATTTTTTAACAGGGGGGGGGGCTGATGGGTTTGAGGGGGGGTCAGAATTTCACTTGTTTTCAGTGGAAAACCCTGCGCGTTACTATAGGCTAAAAGGGGTCGTTCGCGCGCGATTTTTGTCCCTTATGGGGGGGGTCGTAAAAAAATTTACCCCCTCAAGAGGGGGGAGTCGAAATTTTTTTCGCGCATCTGCGCGCAAACCCAGTAACCCCCCCCCCCTGTTGTTAAAAAATGATCACTCCCCCCTACTGCTGCTGGGTTACTTCCCTTGCGATTCATGTAGCTTGCACTGCGATGTGGTGCACCGCGCAATATTTGTCCATTTTCTCAAAATCTCACTCATGTCCATTCTCAGAACTTGACAACCCTGGGCATGCCATAACTAGTGTGCCTCGGAGGTATTGAGCAAAGAGCCCAAAAATGAATAGGCATATCGCTGCAATAATCATGTTTTATAATATACCAGCGCCTTCGGCGCTGGGGTAGTGTAAATGATTAGTAAATGGGGGGTCTAGATGGGGGGTCCCCATGTCCCTTGTCGATTTTAAGAAAAGCCCATGTCAAATGTCACTAAATTTGTATTTTCCTCTGTCCTTGTCACTAAGCTCCATGTCACATGTCGATTTTAAGAAAAGTCCATGTCCCCTGTCACTATCTTTATTGTCCCATGTCCTTGTCCCTAGAAGCTCCATGTCCTTTGTCGATTTTAAGAAAAGGCCATGTCACACTGTCGATTTTAGGGGTCTAGACCCATTAAATGGCCCACATAATTTTAGGGGGTGATCATTTTTTTGAGAATATGGAGGGTGGAAGATTTTGGGGGGAGGGGCAACAAAATCTCTCCTCCAGGTGGTATTGGAGAGCAAATTTTTGTGATGCAGGATCTGAAAAATCTAAGACCATTCTTTTTGCAAAAATATGATCATGCTTCCGTCTAGCAAAAGGGTTCCTGGCCCTCGGTGGAGACGAATGTTGACGCCGCCGCAGTTCCCGGGGTGCCCGGCCAAACGGGGATGGGGGGCAGAGCCCCCGATCAAGGATATATGCCAGATCTCATATGAATTTGAATAAGATTCAGATGAGATCATCTGAAACTTATGAAAACTTACATGGAAGATTATTATTCAGATGAGATCTCATCTGAAAACAGTCAGAAGTGTGTGACAGCATGGTCCCAGGAACTTAGGTGGCGTGAATGTTTGTCTCCAGTGTGACGTCATTCTACTTCCGGCCAGGTACAAATCCCCAGAAGTCACCCAGATGCTTCCGTCTAGAAATATGATGCATCTGGGTCTCTTCTTGGGATTTGTACCAGGCCGGAAGTAGAATGACGTCACACTGGAGACAAACATTCACGCCGCCTCAGTTCCTCAGGGACATGGTGGGACCATGCTGTCACACACTTCTGACTGTTTTCAGATGAGATCTCATCTGAATAATAATCTTCCATTTAAGTTTCCATAAGTTTCAGATGATCTCATCTGAATGTAATTCAAATTCAGATGAGTTTTGGCATATACCCAGGTAGCACACAAAAATTTGCCAACATTGGCCCGACCCTTCGGGCCAATGTAGGGCCAATGTTGGCTGCCCATCGGGCCTACGTAGGCCGACCAGTGGCATTTGCCAACCAAATGCCATCATTGGCCCAACGTTGGCAGGACATCAGCAAATGGTCGGCCCCTGGCCGACCATTTGCCAATGCTGATGTTTGCCAACCAAAAGCCAACGTTGGGCCTACGTTGGCATTTGGTTGGCACCGTCGGGCCTACGTAGGCAGGATGGGCAGCCTACGTTATGCCAATGTCTCTGTGCTACCTGGGTATCCTTGATGGGGGGGGGGGCTCTGCCCCCGTACCCCCGTTTGGCTGGGCACCCCGGGAACCGTGGCGGCGTCAACATTCGTCTCCACGGAGGGCCAGGTTAATTCTGCAAGAAGTGACCCTTTTGCAAACATGATAAACAAACTGGGGTAGGATCAAAATGAAGCTTATTTTTAAGGAAGAAAAAAGCATCCGGACCGAAGGGTGGAGAAAATTCTCTTTTTTTCCATAATGCTCAGGGGTCATCTCAAAATTGCCAAATGCAGATTGATGTCACTTCATATATGATCAACATTTGTCTTCTACTAATTTCTGATCAAATGCTCACTCCCTATACCACCACTACGTTTTCTTCGCTTTTCAGTTTAATCCTTCACCCCCCCCATACATGTTTTACCTTTTTTTCTGCCCTAAGATATCTCTCTCTTTCTAGTCCTTGGTCTGTAAATTTTATCCCCCCCTAAATTTTCATCTCTTGTTTTTTTCTGCCCTGAGATCCCCCCCCCCCCTCTCTCTCTCTCTTTTTTATCATTTTAGTCCCCCCCCCAGCCTTTTTACTCCCCTAAGATCTCTCTCTCTCTCTCTGTCTCTGATCTCTGGTGGGTAAGTTTCAGCCCCCCCCCTCCACATTTTCATATTTTTTCCTGTCCTAAGATTTCTCTCTCCCTCTCTTTCTGTTCACTTGTCTTTAAGTTTTAGCCACCCCCCCCCCCGCCACCCACGTTTTCATATTTACATGCAGAACCAGGAGGATGTTTCACCACATAGCTATGTATACACATACGGCCATAACATACGGCCCTTATGTGGAAAAAGAAAATATTATTTAAAAAAGTGTTTCAGATAGGTGACCGTGTCCTGCCCTTATGTTATAATGGAATTTCTGTATCTTGAATTCCACATATGGATTTTTTTGTTGTCTTAAAGGTAAACATGGGCAAATTCCAGTCAAATTCCAGGAAACCCCCTGGGAATTCCCTATATGATGTCACACATGCGGGGTCATGTGATCTATGTGGAAATAATCTTAAAAAAGTGCCGTATGTTGGTAGAAAGAGTGAAGGGGGGGAGGGTAAGTGTATATAGGCACAAGTGGGAGTGCAAAGACATTCAGGAGGGTGTTGCTCCTATTATAAAAAGAGCTGTGAGTATGTGCCCTCTTTTCTAAACAAGTCGTGCACTGCTTCACCTAAGTACTTGCACTCACCACATTAGTCTGAAAAGTCACCTGGCTTGTTTAAAATAGAGAGAGCTGCACTACCAGGTACCTTCTCACACAGAAAAATTAAGTTCCAAATGTTAGTCATATATGAGTCAAATTGTCTAACTTTCTAGCAATAGTTAGTCAAAACGCCGTCTTTAAACGTCCCTCTTTTTCTTAGTCGAATATGACTAACCATTAGACAAAGTGGCCAAATTGCCTTGGCTTGCCTGATTTTGACTAGGATTCCTTGGTTGTTTTGACTAAGTACACTTCTTGATATTTTTACTTCAATTCAACTGGTGATTGTGTTAAGCTCTATATAGGATTCACACCTGACAGATCAGAGTCTCCTCATTGAGGAATCATTTGAAATGCCTCACACCATATTCATTTAGAACCCCTGAGCCAAAGTACTCTGGGTTTCCAACAAAGAAACAAATTCAAATATGGATATTGTATTTATCTAGAATACCACAGAATAGGTGTTCCTCTCTGACTACCTATTTCATTTGACAAGGCATCAACCTATTTGGTACATTTTGCCAAGTGTAATGTTAGATTGAATTTTGAAAGCCTCAAATACATGTCGTTTCTGAAAAATCATCATAGTTTTGACATACATGGAGCTATTCATTGTACCCACCCATCAGAAAAATCCTGTTTAAAACCACAGTGCCATCTGGTGTGTAAAGGTAACACCATGTGTCTATCCCTTAGTCAAATTCACTAACGGACCTTGGTCACAATGACTAAGATCTCTTAGTGAAAGTGACTAAGATATGTTAGCTTGCCTGAAACTCCCAGCAGATACCCTGTTCAAGATAGTGCTCGGAGAGTGAAACTGATCTGGGTAGTCAATATGACTAAGAAAACTTAGACCTCCTTGGTCATTTGTTAGTCATAAGTACTAAGTAAGATTAATAAGTCACTTTGACTAAGTTTTCTTAGGTACGTTTTTTTGTGTGCATGTCACACGCTCTATAGTTTATTATACTGACTGACTTCTCCCAACTAGGTACCTACTCAAATCCCCCTTTTTCAGCACCGTACTTGATTGACCACTTGTGAGCAACAAAAGGGACAAGCTATAGCTACATGAAAAGAAAGGACTGGAAATGAGGGCATGTAAATCATCCCAACCCCCCCCCCCCCCCCTTCATTCCCAATATACCTTGTATTTCTGACATGTGGGCATAAAATATCTCCACATAGCTGATTTTTCCCCATATACGACATACAGGGTACCCCCTTACCCCTCCACATTCAGAAGAATATATGTGGCCTCTATGTGGAATTTTCAATTTCCGTATCTTGAACAGAAACAGGTAAAAGTCCGTATCCACATGTGGAGGGCCATATCCATGATTCTAGGATGTGGAAATTTGAACAGAAACAGATAAAGGGCCGTATGTGACATATGGGGGCCGTATATGACATATGGGGGCCGTATGTTATGTGGTGAAACACCCTCCTGGGCCCTGTTTTTCCCTATCTTACGGACACATACGGACGTCCGTATGTTACATACGACAATGAGGGAAAATCACATATGGGGGGGGGTTACCAGGGGCCTGTCTTTCCCTATGTTAAAATATATAAAAATGATACAAAATCATAGAAGATACGGACAATACATACAGACACATACGAACCTCCATATGTCACATATTTTGTATCATTTTTATATATTTTAACATAGGAAAAGACAGGCCCCAGGGGCCTGTTTTTCCCTATCTTACGGACAGATAAGGACGTCCGTATGTCACATATGGACCCCCATATGTTGGAAAATCAAATACGGCTAGGGGGGGTACCAGGTCGTATCCAGTGTGTAGTCTAACGACAGTGTAGACGTCCCAAACGGGGAGGTCACGGTCTGTTGCCCCCCGCCCTACCCCCTGCCCCACCTTCACACCAGGTGGGTGTAGTGGGGCTCTATACCTTTAGTAAGGTGGGTCCGTTTTTTGTTGTTTTTCTGTCAGTAATTACTCACAATTCGTCATATATTCGTCAATAGTGAGCAATTACTAACATATATTAACTAAATGCTGATAAAATGTAAGTAACTACTATCATGTATTGACTAAACTGCTGACAAAATTAATAGTGAATAGTTACTAGCATATATTAACTTATTGCTGACAAATAGTCCATAGATACTGACATAATTTTGACAAATACCAGTCAAGGTAGGATGCACAGGAGGAGGAATCAATGGCTATTTCTCTGTTATATATTGACTAATTGTTGACAGATTGTGACATGTATTGATAATTACTGACATAGAGTGACTAAGTACTGACATATATTGACTAATTGCTGACAAATTGTGAGTAAATACTGACATATTTTGACTTATTGCTAACAAATGGTGAGTAATTACTAACATATATTGACTAATTGCTGATAAATGGCGAGTAATTACTGACATATATTGACTAACATCTGCTAAATTGTGAGTAATTACTGACATATGTGGACTAAGTGTTGTTATATAATGACTAAGAACTGGCATATATTGACTGAGTGCTGACAAATAGTGAGTAATATATATTGAATAGTTGGTGACTAACATCCATCTGATAACTTTTGAAGATCAAAATTCACTATATATATGGCCTGGATCCCTGTGTTTCCAAAAACCAAGATGGCCGACACACATGGAAAACAATAGAATTGGGTAGTTGAGGTGTCCCTCCAGTCACTAACATCCATCTCATAACTTTTAAAGATCAAAATTCACCATACAGTAAAATCTCTTTATAACGAATTTCTTGGGACAAGCAAAATAATTCGTTATAAACGAATTTCGTTGTATCCAAACTATGCAATTAAGAAAGAATTAGAGCCTACCTAACACCTCTCAAACCTGCCCTACACTTACAGCCGTTCATAGCAAAAATGGTGCGAGTCTAGAAGCCCTTTCACACATTTTTACACCTCTCACATCTTACCTACACTTACAGCTATTCGTAGCAAAAAAGGTGCAAGGCTAGAAGCTCTATCACACGTTTTTACACCTCTCACATCTTACCTTCACTTACAGCCATTCGTAGCAAAAAAGGTGCAAGGCTAGAAGCTCTATCACACATATTTACACCTCTCACATCTTACCTTGAAATCATTGTAAGACCAGGTAAACTACTGCACAAGCCAAAAGATTCGTTGTAAACGAATTTAGGCTATGTGAAGTTCATTGTAAGGGAATTATTTTACTATAGAAATGTATTGGAATGATATGGGACAATGTGATTTGTTTGTTGTAAACGAAAATTCGTTGTAACAGGATTCGTTGTAAAGGAATTTTACTGTATATGGCCTGGATCCCTGTGTTTCCGAAAAACCAAAATGGCAGACACACATGGAAAACAAAAGAATTAGGGTAGTTGAGGTTTCCTAATGGTCACTAACATCAATCTGATAACTTTTGAAGATCAAAATTCACCATATATGGCCTGGATCCCTGTGTTACTTATAATGACTAAGTACTGACGTATATTGACTAATTGCTAACAAATGGTGATTAATTACTAACATATGTTGATTAACCACTGACAAATAGTGAGTAATTACTATCATACCATAGCACTAATACTAACCTGTTATAGCCTTAAACTCAATACATGTACCGTAAAAACACAGATTAAAACACAGAATGGCGTCAACATTTTTCAATCAAACACCAGAGAATGGAGAAATGGAAGGACATCCACTATGTCACTGTTTGTCAGCAGTTAGTCAATATAATTATTAATTATGCTAGTAATTACTCACTATTTGTCAGTAATTAGTCAAAATATGGTAGCAATTATGCACTATTTGTCAGTAATTAGTCAATTTATATTAGTAATTACTCACTATTTGTCAGAAATTAGTCGATATAATTATGTCAGTATCTAGTTAACATTTCTCAGCAATTAGTCAATATATGTCAGTAATTACTCACTATTTGTCAGCATTTAGTTATAGCATAGTTTAGCATAGCACATAGAACACAGTTGACCATAGGTATCTTAGAGCTGTGCCCTAGCCTTAACCATTTTTAATGCGGGCATGCATTACCATGCTAGGGTCCCTTTAAGATAAATCCATACTGGGTAACCCAGTGGCCACTAGTAGGGAGCCCCAATGCAGGTATCAAGAAGCTCTTATCTTTTCTTATCTCAGATGTGGGTGCTGGGTGGACCGGCGACCCTATCATAGCTCTGCGTTAGACTACACACTGTATCCTAAAAGTGACATATGGATGTCCGTATGTAACATACGGACATCCGTATGTGATATACGGACGTCCATATGTGACATGGAGGTCCGTATGTGTCTGTATGTAGTGTCCATATCTGATATTATTTTGTATCATTTTAATACATTTTAACATAAGGAAAAACAGGGCCCAGGAAATGTTTGGAAAAAGTGCCCTATATTGGAAAATAGTGCATTTTCAGGATTGTTTTTTTTTTTACCTTATAATAATATTTAGAATTTCCTAATTTCTTCACAACCTAGTAAAGTATATAGGGTCTTTTGAATATCTGTACCAAAATTATTTTAATCTGGAACAGTTTTTATATTTTCCTGAACTGCCATTTTGTAACAAATGGGTAAAACTGCCCAAATGGTGCCCCTCTTGGGCAAAATAGTTGCATCAATAGCTGTCTTAGCAGGTGTTACGGAACCAAACTAAGGATTTTTCTCTTTATTACTTAACAAATCTTTGATTTAATGGGTCAGGGACATCAGAAACATATTTCAGAAGAAAGAGCGAAACAAATAATCACACCAAATTCATGAATACCTGAGCTATCCACTATGTTGAAAGAACAAATAAATGTGATAGAAATATATGTAGTGTTATTCAGTGGCGGGTCCAGGATTCGGAAAAGGAGGGGGCACAGCCCAAAAAGGAAGGGGTGCACCCCCCATTTTTCAGCAAATGTTTGGGTCTAAGAATAGATATGCAAATAAACAGTCAGTATTGACAAAAAGGAGGGGGTGCACGCCCCACCGCCCTCATCCTAATCCGCCCCTGTAGGATCCAGTGGTGGCCCACCTGGCAAAAAAAAAAACGGTTTTTTCCAACGTTTGCATACATTTTTATTTGGTTCGGGTAAAAACGCAAACAAAAAAACAAATTTTCAACCAAATAAAAACGTTTTTTATTCAAGTTTCTTTCACGTTAAAAAAACGTTTTTAACCTGAAATGAAAGCGTTTTTATAAGAATGTAGATAGAGGGACCTTATCGGATGGTGGAACTTAGTAAAATTCTCTTCGAACCTACCTCGATCAGAGTAGGACCGAAAATGAATTTTAAATCTAGAAATAATGCCCTTTTAGGTAATTGTCTACTTTTACATGGTGAAAGGATTATACATATAGGTCACCCTTTTGAAGGTGCAAAAAATACGGCAACGAGTTAATTTACCTGAATGCTGACACAAGTTTTATTTTTCTCTCCAGATTGGATTTCACGATGGCATTAACGACCACAGAGAGGAGAAACCATTTTGTTTGTTTGCTGGTTTTCCCATTATAGAGTTGTGTTTGTTCTTTTTCTTATTTATAATCTATCAAATTGAGCTCTTGTATTAAGACATCTGCCTTAGCCCCTATAGATCTATGTGGCATGACTTAAGTTTAACTCTTTTTGTACAAAATTTTCCTCTTTTTTTTTACATATCCCTTTTCTCATCTTTTACCAACCATACGACATTTGTCTGTTCCACAGACACACATATTCTTGTTTATCCAAACGCCATGGGGCGACGTGCTAAGATAAACACGGCGTTGGACGAAGGGGCAGAGCTTGGTAAGAGGATCTGCCCTTCGGCGACTCCCAGCGTCGGCCTTCTTTCATGTCACTTATCCTACCTTTGATCCACTGTCGGCACCTTTGAAGTTCTGCTGGTCTCCTATGATTCCCCCGCCGGGTGCTCTGAAATCGTCCCAGGTAGCTCTTGACATACATAACCACCACCTCCTAGCAACTATAAATTTCTTGAACTGAGCAGCGGGGCCCCATCGACAACAGATACAGAAAACATGATTATTTACACTGAATGTATAGAAGACTCTCATGTCATCCTTTCAGTCGAGTTTCTGGGAGGAGCCATGGTTGAGATAGGATCTATATGAGAAGTATTTGGATAAGGAAAAAGTAAATATAAAAGTCATTCATCGGTGGTGTATTACATGTTGTTGTAGGTGGATTAGATCTTGTAGGCTATTTGAGTCGGCCACAATTTACATGGCTATACATTACACAAGGATATTTTGTAGGTATACAGAACTCTACACGCATCCCATATGTAGCCCAGTTCACAGGATGAGTTTACAAATGTGGGTGAGTGGTAAATCTGAAACCATGAAGAATACTGTATTTATAAACATATGATACATGCATAGTGTACATAGAGAGAACTAAACGACTGTGGCGTCCTCGGTGGCCGATCCACCCCTCGATCGGGAGTCGTCTCCCTCGTGGTGGATCGGCCACCGAGGACACCAGGTGAGTTTAGTTCTCTATTTATTTTATGTTTTTAGAGGCTTTAAATAAGGAAAAAATCAACAAAATCTGTTACCCTAGTTCCCCGTACGAGCGCCGGTCCACCATTTTGAATGTTTAAATGCACCCAAAACGAGGCTGCGGTACCGGATCGGCCGCTGTGGTGGATCGGCACACGTTACGCTACTGGGGGTGTGGCGATCGGCCGTGCAATGCTATCTCTACGGGAAGAAGTTATTCACATAAAATAAAATTTATACCTGTCAGAATAATTTGAGAGGTGGTTTTGAAGAGGCATTGAGTACTGACAGTGACAACATGTACAGGCTACATGTAGAAATATAGTGTACAGTTGTAGGAACCCCTGTACGTTTTATATTCTGAATATATAATCTTTCGAAACAGCTTATCATTTTAACGAGGATAAAATTTGAATACTGTTGTTCCTAATAACACAATGGCTGTCTGCAGCCTGCTTTTGGTGTCCGTTCCCTTTCTTCGTATTATTACGGTAATATAACAGAATTCAGTTAGGCAAAGTCATTCATATTATGGGGGCATTGTTACACAATCCTTCGTGTCCCATAATAGCGTGCACAGACTATAGGGATCTTAAAGATAGCTAGAAGTGGGCGACTTTTTTCCTAATCAAGTAAGGTAAACCATCGGATCTGGAAGGCATTTCTCAAGATGGTATGACTAGACATATCTAGTACGACTGGACCAGCAGTCATACCAGAATTTGCCTACGACTGCCTGGGTACACCCCAATATAGTGTCCAATTGTCCAGGCCAGTCATACCAGAAGTATCCCTTAGCCTGGCGCGACTAGAGACTGCTCCCTACTTAGGCCAAAAAGAAAAGTTGATTTTCCGGTAACATGGTCAAAAATGTTGAGGTTGGCAAGTCAGATTTTTCTTTTCTATTATTATTTTTATCGATATCTTAGGCCTCATATAGTCATATTTTGTTGGATTTTCACTGTTTATTGTAAGAAAATTAAATGATCGTTTCCTGTATGAAATATGAGAAAATGAAGGGAAAATACATGTATATATTCCGAATACAAGTTTTGATATAAAAACTTCAAAAGATTTGAAAATTGTTGAAAAAATGTTCAAAAATTTCAGGAAAATTTGAAAAAGATTTCCAAAAAATTCTGAGGTCAGCACCTTTGAGCTGAGGTCAGTCAGGTGACCGGAACCTTTTTTTTTGGCCTTATAATTGTTCCAGGCACCTCAGTCGTTCCACCTGTATTTCATGGCTTGCGTTCTAATTCAAGTAGGGACCCATCTGTGTTCATTTTATTCAAAAATAGTATCTTGAAGGTTGATTGTTGTTTGTCCATACTAGTTGTAGCAGTGTGCATGGTGTATCAACAGTTCTAAATTAGTACCTATATATTATAAATGTCGAAACAGAGGGCAAGTCTTTGGTTGCATTGCTCCTACTTCCACACATGTCACCAAGCATTCAGTCTGCTTTCAATGTGTATTTATTTGCAATATCATTACCATGCCATGTCTTACGACCCACTTGTCTTAACTTAAACACTAGTTGTATGAAGCATAGGGCTATGCCTCTGTGCTGCTTTGGAATAGGGGTATAGCTACCTAACCCTGTGTTGGGATTTGCCTGCAGCTTAGCACCCTGTAACATCGCATGGGTCTAAATATAACTTATTGTACATATAGTTGATATGATCGCTGGAGTGCAGCAAGGGGTTACTTACATTTTAAAATGTGGGACATGCTGTACTGGCTATATCTCTCATATAAGTGATACATGTGCAAAATCTGTTTCAGAAACCTTCATGCTCAGAGTTACATCACAGTGGTGACACATAGCTTTATGTACGAATTTATGGGTTAGTATCTACGAGTCATATTTATGTTATTTAAAAATGTTTTACCTTATAAATGTGGCCATCGCATATCCAATTTGATAAGACCAAATACAATATATCCTAAATGGTTTTATGATCAGTAAGATTATCTAGGGTGTAAATGGAACTAAAATCATTCTTTTATCTTATAGGCAACCAAATAAACAAAAAAAAGCCATAGATTATTACACCACGGAAACCTCACGTTCACAGCAAAATTATTGCAAACTCTGACTTACTGCACTGAAAACCTGAAAGATCCGAAACTAGTCAGTGGTGACGACTATTAGGTCCTCCAGTTGACGATACCTAAAACTACAGCTTCAGGTAGTCAAAATGATGACATTAGGTCGTCATCCTGACGACCTGAGTCGTCAGTTTGACAATACTGACAGTACAGAGTTGTCATACTGATGACTTAGGTCATCAGGATGATGACCTAAAGTCGTCATTTTGACTACCTAAAGTTGTAGTTTTAGGTATCGTCAACTTGAGGACCTAAAGTGGTCACCGCTGACTAGTTTCGGATCTTCCAGGTTTTCAGTGTGTTGTTACCAGGGAGAAAACTCTCGAGAGTGATTCTTGGCCGTAATGATGATAATTAATAGAGAACTGACATTGTAACAAAACTCTTCAATGTAAGGAAACTTCAATAAATGATGGAATCCTCTTACTTATAGATCAAGGAGTAAGCAAAAAGGAAAAGAAAATAACCTTGAAAAGCCAGTGATATAAAGGTACACTGGGCAGGTTTGGGTTTTCCAACACCTGGGAAAATCCAACACCCAGGTTGAAAGTGTTAAAAAGTGCCCCCCACCCCCATCTAAAACATTGTTTTCGCCTACATAGAAACAAGGTTTCCTCTTGAGATGATGAGTGCACCCAACAATTTCCCACTTTATCCCAGCCAGTACATTAGACCCTTCCCCACTACGACTAGCCTGGTACAATTGGGCTGTACGACTGGGGCTCAGAACTTAGTGGGGTGCAAGGAGGGAAATAGTTCATGTCAGTCAGGGCAGATCGGATCCTGGTACAACTTGAAAGGGCATAGTCATACCATCTTGAGAAATAGCCTTCTGGTGGAATAGAACACCCGCTTTCGAATGCAACAGACTAAGATGCAGAGATTCTGCAATCTTATATAGATTGATATCTACAGGGCCTAGTTAAGCAGTGATTTTTTTCGGAGTGAGTGTGGTAGAAAAAATACTCTTAGAACCCGTAGAACCTGAGTTGAAATCAGCAGTTTTGTAGATCTGTATAGAAGGTCGCTCCTTATATCGGTGCTTATCCGTAAAAGGGGTGGATAAAAGTGTGGGGACAGTGGATAGGTCGTATTCTTTTATTATGGATCTTCATGGTAGGATAGTGCAGATCCGCCGTCAGAGCGTCTGTCTAGCGTCCATTCCAGCCACGTTACGTAATTCACGCCTAGTTTAACACTTTGTTAACCCCACATAATGGGCCATGCATGTGGAATAAGCCCATTTATGTATCCGGTCAAACGGTCCCGGCCTGTTGTCGATGGATTAGGGGATCAGGGGGAATTCGGATGCCCAAGCTTGGGGTTGAGTGGTTGGGGGGGGGGGGGTGGTCATAAATAGGGCTGTGTCATATACTTCGCAGGAACAGAAAATGAAAAGACAAAGTGGGGTTGGGGTTGGGGACAGGAGTCCCAACCGGATAGAGGTTATGTTTATCTCTGTTGGTCTTAGTTTTGCCTGAGAATTATCTCCCTTTTACTATACTACTAGGGACTAACCTTATGCCCTAATTAAACGGCTTGAAACTTCCAGTGGCCGGGTGTCCGAGTCTGGAGAAAATGGTCTCATGCTTTCATGGACTCTAATTTCTCTCTTACACAGCCGTACCTTTCTATATACAAATTTGCATATGGGTCATTCTCATGAACTGTTGGCAAATGGCCTGAGGGTGACCTGAAAAGGGCTAATTTTTAGATCTATGGGCATATAAAAATCCTTTTGTCTTGAAATACTATGGATCTTGGCCTACTCATATACCAAATTGGGAACATCAAATCAGAGAACTCTGGCTATGGCACCTGGCTAAAGATACTATATTAATTATTGTAAGACTGCATGAGGCGTTGACTAACGCATTTACCATTTTAGGCACTACAAGGGTTTATTTTCTATAATCCAGGTATATTATACCTTTGGAGTTAGTTACTCTAGGTAGGGGAGAGGCTATGCCTCATATACACAGAATTTTCCTTTATATTATCATGTGCTGAGTTGCTCTCTTTATATATTCTTTATTCAGGTGGATTTGTGCTATCTTTGTTTGGTTAAGAGAATAAAGTAATCATTTTATTGTTATATCTTCCAAATAGGTACCCAAAGTTGAATTCCACTAAAAGATTTCAGTTCTAACATGAATGTATAAAGAGACTATCCTATTTCCAATGGTGGGTGGGTCTTGGGCCTTTTGTACTCTAAATACCTCTGAAGTAGCTATAAAGATGGGGTTCATAAATGCGTTAGTCAACGCTTCATAGACTGTACAAGAGCAGATTCTACCTTATTTTCAGAAGTAGGTGAGCTATTCTTTTGCTTTTTATTCAATCTTTTTTTTTTCAATTCAGTATCTTTGTAATTATTCGAAAGTTTGACTTCAGATTCTATGAGGGACTTAGTTTTAAGTTAGGAGTGTCACTGATATGCAATCTATTTCAATGATGATTATCACTATTACAATGGTGATTTTTCAAATATATCAATATTCAGAAAAGAATAATAGGACAAGAATGAAAGGACTAGTAGATTATAATTCCATTCCCACTCCTCAGCTCCTATATGAGTACGAGTGACAACTGATCCTCATCCTAGGGCAGTGGCCAAAAGTGATATCCCACTTTTCAGACCTGAGGTATTTTCAGCCACCAGGCAGTTGACTCATGAATATTCCATATTATCAATGGATATGGATTCCAAAATTGTCTTTGGCCATAACTCTGGTTCTATTTGGAATATTTTTAAAATTCTATCACGATTTAAAAGAGCTTGTGCTTGGGATAGCAGACCATATCATATTTTATATCAATGTAATGCTTTTGTCGATGGGATAATCATGAGTCCAGAAATGCTGATACATCAATTCTATTGGTATCAATGACACTCCTATTTTCAGTACTGGTATATACTCAATATTTTCGCTGAAAGGAAACTAGGAAACAAGTATCTTGATTGCACTATTAAAATGGATATCAAACACCCATAAGTAGTATAATTTAGCTGTTGGTTAACATCACCCACTGTACCATGACCATTTTACTTCAAAAACTGTGTACAGCAGACTTATCTTTTATTTGTTATTTTCTTGATGATGTGGCAATTCATGCATCAAATGATTACCACAACATTATAGCTGTAAGCTAACCTCATGTATACATGGACTATGACTTTGAAGGGAATACATTGACCTAGATAAACACAATTTAAATGAATTTTTTTTCTCTATATAAGGTAATACTTGAAAAGCCTGACCTATAGCCCAATTATGAGCATGTGGTAAATAATTGACTTCAATAATAATAGACATCAAAATTTCCAAAAAGAAATTGTATGTAGTTGAGGGTTTAAGGTAGTTAGATATATACAGAGCACTGGAACTGTGTAACTGTACATAACTTTGTTGCGTTAGTCAACACTTCAGAGATATTAAAGTGTCAGTTAACATTACGCACCATGCTGCATGGATTTATGCCACCCATTATATAGAGGAACTCTCTTGTTTAAGTATTTTGTTCTATTGATTGAAAGAGATAGTTTATGTGCAAAATAATGATGTAAATGCACACAATATGGGTGCTGTGTATACCTTTTCACTAGTCCAAGACGTGAAGAGTATGCAGAGCCGCGCGGTAACCCCTGTTTGTTGCATGGGGCTGAATGTACTGGATGGAAGGAGGAGCAGGCGGAGGGAAGTTTTGCTTGCAGATCACGATGGAAAGAAAAGACCAGACACTTTAGGTGGGGGGGGGGGGGTGTGTAAGGGTATCATGGTGGTCAGTAAACAGGGCGGTGGATGTTGAGGTGGTGTCAATGTTGACACCTGTGAGATGTGAGGGTGAGACCAGGGAGCAGGGCATCAGGAGTTCAGCAAGGACCCCAACTACAAGTAATTAACTACAAGGGCCTATATCGAAGACAATATAGTGTAGGGAAATGGATCCTTTGATATTCTTGCTTGGTAAATGCAAAGTGTGTGTGTATGTACGTATTACTCGAACAGGTTGAATATACGATTTTAAAATTATACCAAGGGATCCAGTTTGAAATATCACTGAGCAGAGGTTATAAAGATATTAGATCTGTTACGTATAGGCCTAGGTGACTTAGGGAGTGGTCATTATTTATCAACAGAGGGGGGAGGGTGGGTTTGAGGGGGGGGCGTAAAATTTTCAGACCCCTCCCGAGGGGGGGGCTAAAAAAATTCACCCTCTTTATAGCAAAAAAGCCCGTGCGCTACTATAGATCAAAAAGGGGCGCGAAAACTCTCCGCGCCTCCGGCGCGGGGGGGGCGCAAAAAATTTTGACTGCCGTCGAGGGGGGGGCGTAAAAAATTTCTGTGCGTCGGCGCGAAAACCCACCACCCCCCCTGTTGATAAATAATGACCACTCCCTTATCAATAAGAACACATCTTACAATCGACAGGCACAATAAATATTGTATTGCTGAAATGATTTATGTTATTGCATGCACCTCCCCCGACTCCTTCATTGGATGTGATATGTGTTTATTGATAAGAATGAACAGAATTCACGTGTTTATATCAACTCTTGTTTTATGAAAATAACACCAATGGAGACTGCATGTTCCACACCAATGATAAATGTTTGTATTTGTATACTACTCTTTAACCCAGTACACCCTCAGCCGCAATTGTAAATGGACTATAAAGACAGCTGTAGTGAGTGCAGTATCCAAATCATGTCATTGGTTTTGAACCTACAGCAACTACCACTATATTGCAGAAATAGGAGCACTCTACTGTAAAACCCTTGTCGCGGGCTGACAGTGTAAAGCATCTTACTGTTATCATCTACATTATATTATATTATTCTGGATGGTTGGGGGGATACAGCGTTTGCTGAGGGGAACAGGGGTAGGATTGTTTAATATAGTTTTACTGAGAGAGGAATGGTAGACATATCTATGATGCATGAATACATTCTGTTTTAAATTTGGGCTGATCCATAAATTACGTCACGCTTTTTAGGCCTTTTTGGACCCCCCCCATCTTTGGCACACTTTTACTATAGAAATATATAGGAGCCATGGACACCCCCCCCCCACCCCACCCCCTCCAGTGCACAATGTCCGGTGGGACATAAATTATGGATCGGCCCTTTCCAGAAAATGCCGTGAGAGGGCAGACACACACCGTGATAAACAGCTTTCCACATCAGATAACAGTAGATAGTTGACGAGTCATGCCACACTATGTCCCCCGGTAGCGTTTTGACCTTATTATTCTACCCTCTCCTCTTAATCTTCCACCTGTGATAGCTAATGCCAATATCTTATCAACCCAATCTGGTATCTTGACATTCCCAACTACGACCAAAACGGCCGATTGACGACTGATAGGCATATCTATAGTGTTACATGGTAAGAGGAGATTTGACAAAGAGGTATAGGAGAGACCAAGTCTCTATAGATAATGATATGCATTAATAGAAAAATAACTCACCGTACTGCAAATTTAAGTCAGTAAAAAAAAAACAAAAGCTCCGATGAAAATGAATGTAGCAGTCCCCTTCGCGTCAAAACACAACTAAGGGAGTGATCATTTTTAACAACAAGGGGGGCTGGTGGGTTTGTGCGCAGGCACATGAAAAAAATTCTGAGCCCGCCCCCCTCTCGAGGGGGTAAATTTTATTTTACCCCTGTGACGGACGAAAATTGCACGCAAACATTTACCACTCAAAACAGGTGAAATTATTTTGACCCCCCATCAGAGGGGTTGAAAATTTCTGACCCCCGGTCAAGGGGTTGAAAAGATTCTGATCCCCCCAAAACCCACCACCCGCCCCCGTTGTTAAAAAATGATCACTCCCTAAGATACATGTGTAAGATAATAGTACACGTGCCTTGGAAATTAACAACCCTTAGACTAATATTTTATTGCTGCATGGGCTAGAGCAAGTCCACCACGGGTGATGTAAGACAGATCTATACATCACAACGGCCGTTTTAAAAATGTAAAACTTTGATTATTTTGCAGGATAATACACATTTTGGAAGTGCCTTTGCAAGACTACATGTTCATGTCATGGTTTGAGCTAATCAGGACCCAGTCACGAGAAAGCTCAGAATCCTGAAAAGTGGGGGGGGGGGTGCTTAGGGGACACATGACAATAATTATCACAGATAGGAAATAAGCGTTAGAACATGCAATGGCGTTATCCATCCTGTGATACAGTAGGCGTTATCTTTGCTTTAACAGATACGTATACACTACTAAAGTACTATGTATACCTACAGCCTTTACATACTGTGTCTCCCGACAGTTCCCTATCAGCCACACAGCAACACATGTCCTGTGGATATTCAATCTATTCATATTTTTAGTTTTTGGTTCTGTGGCCTTGTATCAAACTCAGAGCATGAAGGGTTGTAAATTAAAATGATTTAACACGCTTTTAAATGGCAAGTTCCTAGTGTGACTGTCTATACCTTAATGTAAACTAAAATCCACACCTCTGCTGGTTGAGTATGTTTCTTTCATGTTAACCCCGCCCCCTTTTTTTAAGTTGCCCCCTGAGTTCAGGAATCATTTATTAATGATAGAATAGGCCTCTGAAATGACCCGTGAAACCTAGTCAAAAGCGGGCATATTCATTGGAAAATTTCCTAATGGCAAGTTGGCTGTGAAAATCAAGAGGAGTCAACGTTTTTTTACCCCCTCCCTCCCCCATTAGGAAAAGCAATAGCAGCAACCGTGAAAGATGTAAGCTCTGTTGTGACCAGGGGCAAAGGAAGCGGTTTCAGAGTGCTATGGAGGGGGCATGGGGATTTCGGTCATTTTTTTAATTGTCTCGGCTCGACCGTTTCATAA
The DNA here is from genome assembly GCA_949317995.1 of Acholoe squamosa. NCBI lineage: Eukaryota > Metazoa > Annelida > Polychaeta > Phyllodocida > Polynoidae > Acholoe > Acholoe squamosa. The sequence goes on along the minus strand of OX439037.1, from coordinate 40,617,244 downwards.
AGTGTTGGGGGGGTGGGGGGTCGTACACGTCTGTCTCCACCGCGTTTCCCCGCTACCCACTACTGCGTACTACGGAGCCCTGGAAAGGACATCTGTTTTCTAGACATTTATTTCTATAGTTTGTTTCCGCAAAAAGTATTTTCGTTTCCACAAGTAGTATTTTCGTTTCCGCAAGTAGTATTTTTGTTTCCGCAACTTTTTATTTTTGTTTCCGCAAGTTATATTTCATTTCCGCAAGTTTTATTTTTTGTTTCTGCAACTTATATCTTTGTTTCCACAACATAACATCCACAATTGATTGACCATGCACAAAAAAGCTATTAAGTTGTGGAACCAAAAGTATAAGTTGCGAAAACGAAAATAAAGATTGTGAAAACAAACTATAGGTACATGAAAATAAATCTTGCGAAAACAAAACTAAAACTTGTGAAAACAAAACTAAAACTTGTGAAAACAAAAATAAAAACTTGCAAAAACGAAAATAAAACTTTTCGAAACGAACTAAAGAAAAAACAATGTAGAAAACGGATGTCCTTTCCAGGGCTACGTAGTACCCTGACAGATGTGCGAGAGTACGATGTAATGGATTGAAGGAATGACGTTAAGAATGCCATGAACATTATAATGATCTTTTCACTTTTGTAGGCCTATAGAAGAGTTGTCTTTTATCGCAATTGGCATTTTCACCACCAGCAGTATCGCTTGGAGGGGCTGCATGACAGTTGCCAACATGGCAGAACGTGATTGCTTTCAATATTCACGCAGCATCTAATTAGCATCATCGTTATTCACTTCAGGGATTATTTAGGCCCATACTTCAATCTGGTTAAATATTGCTCATAGCTGTAGACTACCATGATTCATGCTGGAAATAACTGTAATTCAAATTTTGACCTGTTCCTTTTAGCTGTGTATAACAATCTGCTATTCTCATTAGAGAGGTATACCTTGTCTGAAGAAAAAGTTGCCAGTCTGGATACATTCAATTGAATTTTTGAATTTGTTAGAAATGTTTATGCAAAATTTGTATTCTAAAACTCATTTTACGATGGATTTCAAGATGTATTAAATCGTGGTTTAATTATTCTACCCGTCGTAGCTACAATATACCCAGGAACGAAGACTGAAGGTGGGAATGAACTAGATGTTATAGAAAACAACTTTAATTCCTCAGGCATCACGATCATGGCCACTAATGGCCAGTAAGATGGCAACAGCTTTTCCACCAGGTGGAATTGATTTCACTATGTGTACATATAGATCACAGTACTCCTGGAGTATATCTATACGATGACCAGTGTGAAGAGTTTGGGATTCAATAGAGAACTTTCTCCTGGAGCATAGGAGTGAGATATCCCAATATTCTCAACAGGTAGGAGGGTGTGGGAGGCATAATTTAACAGGTCTGGGTAAAAACCGTTTTTAAAAAAACGCGTTTATTACGTTGAAAAAACGTAGTTTTTTTAAACCAATTTTCAACCAAATAAAAACGTTTGTATTTTCAACCAATTTTCAACCTAATAAAAATGTCTGTAAATTACGTTTTGTTTATGTTGAAAAAACGTTTTTTGACCTAAGAATAAAAACGTTTTATAGAACTTTTAAAAAACTCTTTTTGGAGTAGGCTACATGTTTTGACGCTTTTTATTAAAAAAAAACGTTTGGCAAACTTTGGAACCAAATAAAAAAAGATTATTTAACTTAAAGAAAACGTTTTTTATGACAAGTGGGTGGCTTCAACCACACCAAGAGTTACCAAAAGGGCACCAATAGAGCTCTGACTGGGCTGGTTTCGGTTCAGAGTGTTCTGTATATAGCCAGTGTCGTAATGGCGCTTGAATAAAATATAAGTTTTTCGTTGAAGTTGAATTAAATTCTTGTCTTAATCCTTTTTATATTAATAAATCAAACATAATTAAAGCATTTAAACGGCCTAAAACGCTCTTTGGCTGAAACAAAAGGGGGCGTGGCCTAATGTCAAATGCTGCAATCCGAAAACCATACCAGTCGATCATTTGGTATGCTTCTGCATACCATACGCCCATACAAATAACTTGATGTCTATTTATTCTTATATAAAACCTCAGGGAAAACAGATTTTAATTGTTTGCAAGTTTAATAAAAATACAGATCTGCCCCAACTGTAGCGCCCCCTATATAGGTGGGTCACGTTATCGGGTTGGTCCGCTGTCCAGAGTCACTACCTTTTGGGCCGAAAATGAGGTTTTTGGCTGGAAATGTAGGGTCCTCATGCAAAAGTGCAGAGTCATAGGAAGCAAATCTTCATGGGGGGGGGGGGGCAGCGGGGACCTAATTTGAACACCTTGAATTGTCGGCCCTAGCGACGATGCCTATACATACCCATAATAGAATTTTGATAGAAAAGCATTTTTGGTGAATTTTAGATCTGATTTGAGGCTCAGGACTCCATTTTCCCTATCCCTTTAACATATTTATTGAATTTAGGATGGAAAGTTTTAGCTGCTTTAACATTTCATTATGAATTCTTGGTGCATTTAGTTTGGGGGCCCAGACATAATCAGGCCCCCCTCCTTTATGATTTGGGAGGGCAGCCCCCCCTGGCCCCCTCTTTCCCTACGCCTCTGTAGTGTCATCTCGGTCTGAGGCAGAGTGGAAATGAGGCTCTACATCTGTGGCCGAGACCACTTAGGGAGCGTTCATTATTTATGGCAGGGGGGGGGGGGTGCCAATCTGGCAGAACGAATACGTCAAAAAAAAATTACCCCCCCCCTGGGAATAGGTTGAAAAAAAGTGACCCCCCCCCTTAGGAATGGGTTGAAAAAAAATGACCCCCCCCCCCTTAGAACTGATTGAAAGAAAATGATTCCCATCACATTACCTTATACATTTAACCATGTTCAACAAAGTCTGTGTACATCAGGTCTCTTCATTCCTGTCATATTAGGAGAAATTGAGAGACTAATGCACTTTAGCCGGTGCTGAATTAAGTGAACCCTTTAGCTACCCTAATGCTAACCCTATGCTAATCCTAATGTGCAGCAAGATGTGCGCCAGCTAAAGTGTATAAAAGCACTTCTGGTCTCACTTCCTGTTTGTGGGGGGCTATTTAAATGTTTTTCAGGGTAAATCATTTTATGTATCAAATGATATTTGAATAAACCCCACGTATAAGATGCACCCTTAACTCAGGCTGATCCTATAAGGCGCACCTGGGCTCTGATTCGCACATAGGCCTAAGACACGCCTTATATGCAAGACATTATGGTAGTCAGGACTAAAACATTCCTAAATACAAACTTCATGCAAGAGAATACATTTTTATTACTGTACCACATTAGTTAAGTAGTACAGCATGGGAGCAATAATAATGGAGGATGAGAGTATCTCCCAAGAATGTTTTTGGAATTTCTGGAGCCAACTTCATATTCTCATTTGATCTTTTGAATTTGCTCCTACAGTGTGCCTTATCCACAAATCACACGTTATATATGGGAGGTACTATTGAATTTTAGAAATATAATCATGAGCACCTTTAAGCAACGTCTAAAGGAGCACCAGGTCTAGTGATGTAAGCAAGTTGTTCTAACACTCGAGTGCAGTTGGGTCGCCTTTCCTGCAATCTGATTGGTTGAGAGCGCATGTTGGGTCAGGGGACCCATAAAAGCACTTCCGGTCTCACTTCCTGTTTGTGGCTTTTCTGTCTTATTTGTGAATTATTTTAAGGAAAATCAAAGCTTTTTCTCGTGTCAGAACGTAAACAAAGGGCTCCGGTTTGTCTCTGTTCCGGAAACTCAAGGCCCTCGGTCCTCAGGCTGGGCTGATCGCCTTCGGCAATTGTTGGATACTCTATTGAGCAAACATTTAGAAGATTAGTTCTTGAAGTTCTTTAATGTAGAGTAGACTTGTAGTGTTACAAATTCAGTTTCAGCCACATGTTGACATGCTGATCTCCGCTTCCTAAACCCCCAAAGTTGTGTCCCACTCAACCCACTCACTTTACTTTTTAGTTCCCCACACAGTCACTGGTGGCAGCACCATATAGGCATACCGGTCATACCACATCTCCCTTTTTTTTTGAAAATGAGAAGTTCACTTATTAGTCTCTTTGTCTTGAAATGTTCATAGATGAATAATACCTATCGATCAAAATGAGTAGCTCACTTATCAATCTCTTTGTCTTGAAATGTTCATGAATGAATAATACTTATCAACCAAATAAGAACATGATTATAGCTAGTATCTTGCTATGAAATTATCTCTCAAGTTAAACTAAACTGATATCTCATTGAGTCTTTCACATGTTTTCAATCAGACGCTTAGGTGCAGATCTGGCTCTCCCAGACCTACGAGGCTCAGTAATATCAGCCCCTGGCGGGTCATCAGGTTCATTCACATATGAAGGGTACCCGGCTGATCAATCCTCAGTGTTGGTTTGTCAGGTGAGTCAACCCTAGGGGTGACTGCATGTGATGGTATGTCACATCTTGGTGTAGGAGGATGAACTGCTGGAATAGGTCCTGTATTAGGTGGACCTGGTATTGGTAGTGTAGCAGGTGGTAGTCCAACATTTCTAGTCATACGGCGGTTTTGCCTCAGGAGGCCTGTTGGGGTTGAGATGACATATAATCTCGGTCCATTGGCTTTGCCTACAATTGTGCCATGAGTCTTGAGATCAGGGAGCCACACTTTGTCACCTGCTGATAAATCTCCGGCTTCTTTCACACGGTGTCGTTGGTCATAGTTCAGTTTCATACTGGCTCTGTACATCCTCTCCTTTTTTCGTACAACAACCGGGTCTGGTGTGCTTGGTAAGAGTTCAGATGGATAGCAGGGGACTCTGGTCTTTAATTTCCTGCCCATATTTAGTTGCGCTGGTGAGAAGCCATTATGGACTGGTGTGTTTCGGTACATTAATAATGCTAAGTCCACATCAGTAGCTTTGTTGAGAATACCTCTGACTGTCTGTACGGCTCGCTCGGCCTCACCATTTGACTGTGGATATCTCAGCGAAGATGTTACATGCACAAATTTCCACTCATCTACAAAGTTTGCAAAGTCTCTTGCACTGAACTGAGGTCCATTGTCTGTAACAAGTATAACGGGGATGCCCTGATGAACAAATATTTTCTTAAGTTTGGCGACAGTCTCTGCGGCGTCAACTCCTTTAGTGACTTTGCTTGTCTCAATATCCCTTAAATAGTAGTCAACAACTACTAGGTAGTTTGTTCCAACATGATAACAGAAGTCAGCAGCAATTTGAGAGCAAGGACGGTCGGGGAACTCAGTTCCTTTCATTGGCACGATTCTTTCTCTCCTGTACTACTGGCCCAGCCCTCGGACCGAGGGCCTTGGGTCTCAGGACAGAGACGCACCGTCGCCCTTTGTTATTACGACCAATTAATCTGTTTTTATAGTTTGCACCAACATGATTAAATGGATATGAATGATAGGTAATAAGAAATTTTGGGCAAAATTGTGGCTGCAATCATTAACAAGTACTATTACTTGGTGGAGAATTGTGAACTTCGCGACGTGTCGCGAAAAAAAATCGTGTTGTGTTGTGAAATTTTACATTGTGTTGGCGAATACCCCAAAAAAAGGAATTGCGCCGCCCCTCAGGAATAGGTTGAAAAAAAATGACCCCCCCTCTCACAATGGGCTGAAAAAAAATGACCCCCCCCCTCTGAATACCCCTAAAAATTTTGACCCCCCCCCTCATTTGCTCACCCCCCCCCCTGCCATAAATAATGAACGCTCCCTTACCCTCTGCAGTGTTACCTAGTATTTATATGTTAAACCACCAGAAGGTATCCTTGTCCCAGGTAGCAAAAATGGTGTGGCCCGAGTCTGGGCCAGAGCGGGCTCCTGATGTGGGCCACACTGGGTTAACACAGTGAGCGCCTGATGGGTTTTGTCCTCAGCAAAGGGTCTGGGCCACACTGGGCTAACCGATTCGGGCACAGATCTGTTTGAAATTGGGCTCACCGATTTGGGCTCAAAGTGAGTTTAACATGGGTTTTGGTGTGGCCTAAAGTGGGATGCCCGATTTGATGAAAAATTAGTGGTGACATGTTAAAAATTCTTTTTGAGAAATTTATCCAAAATCTTTTCTTTTTTTTAAAGTCAACAAGCAACAAATCCTTGAGCTAATCTAACCCCCCCCCCATCACCAAAGCAGTAGATGCAATATCTACCCAAGTGGAAAGGCAGAGTAGTACCATTCATTTGAATCAAACTCATTCAGCCAACACAAGGCACTTTGATTCATTAAAGTGACATTCTGGCCTCAATCTTCCCCCACTAATTCCCTATGTAGGAGTAGAGAAGAGAGCCTTCAAGTTCATAATGACTGTACCTCTGCATATCTGCTCTTGTTCCAAGTTCAGTGCAATAGAAATGGTGTTGCCATTCCACTACTACTCAGATGACCTTGATTTGCACTTTTGACTAGAAACATCTAAGTATTTCCAGACTATGAGAAAGTCTGCACATTATTACTTCATATCTGATTTAGTAGTCTCTTCCAGTTGTCCTATGTCTAAAAGAAATAAGTTTGGTATGGGTAGTAGAATTCTGCCTGGAGTGCTGTGAAACCACTTTGTAGTGAGTCTGCCATGGACTGGCCTACAGGGGCAGGGGATATTTTTGGTTTCTCAATTGCCTCTATATATAGTCCTCTTATACCTGGCCAAGTGTTTGCCCCCACACCACAAATACACCTTGCAAGCCTACTAGTACAAAGAAAGACATGAAGCTGTTCTTTCCAGGACTAGTCAGTGTTGCCTTTTACATGAAATATCTGGATCCCTACTATGAACCTACCTGTGTATTAATGGTATAGGGAAAGTGTCCTACAGCAGTGGTGGAGGGAAGGGAGGGGGGAGGGCAGGGCAGGGTGAGAGGAGGGCAGGGCAGGGTGAGATGATGGCAGGGCAGGGCAGGGTGAGAGCAGGGCAGGGCATGTGAGCAAAGGAGATGCCAGGGCAGTGCAGGGTGAGAGTAGGACAGGGCAGGGTGAGAGGGCAGGGCAGGGTGAGAACAGGGCAGGGTAAAAGCAGGGCAGTGCAGGGTGAGAGCAGGGCAGGGCAGGGTGAGAGGGCAGGGCAGGGTGAGAACAGGGCAGGGTAAAAGCAGGGCAGGGCAGGGTGAGAGCAGGGCAGGGCAGGGCATGTGAGTGAAGGAGATGCCAGGGCAGTGCAGGGTGAGAGTAGGGCATGGCAGGGTGAGAGCTGGGCATGGCAGGGCGAGAGCAGGTCAGGGCAGTGTGAGAGCAGGGCAGGGCAAGGGTGAGAGCAGGGCAGGGCAGGGTGAGAGGAGGGCAGGGCAGGATGAGAGTAGGGCAGGGCAGGGCGAGAGCAGGGCAGGGCAGGGCGAGAGCAGGGCAGGGCAGGGTGAGAGCAGGGCAGGGCAAGGCAGGGTGAGGGCTGGGAGTGAGAGTGAGTGAGTAATAGATGTTTAACGCCATTTCGACAGCTAAGGTCATATTCATGGCGAGATCCTCATTACACAAATTCATAGAGGAATGTGTCAGTGCCTGCACATATGTGCACCACACACATCCTGAGGGGATAGGAAAGAGGAGAAATAGACCCTTTTAAGTGGGCTAGGGAGGCCCAGGGAGGGCAGGGTGACAGAAGGGCAGGGCAGAGCGGGGTGAGAGGGGGAAAGGGCAGGGCAGGTTGAGTGGAATGAGGAGGAGATGGAAGGGGTAGGGGATGGATAGGGGAGGGACGAACAAAAAAGAGAGAGGGAGGGGGAACACTCATCACAGAGTTTAGAACAGTTCAGAAGATGAGGCTGCCCTGTCCAAACCCACTCTCACCCCAGACTGGGAAGACTTTATGCAGCTAAGTACCCATCTTGGGATGCCCATTTTGAAACCATCCTGGGCCCAATGTGGTTGCCCATTTTAAAGCTGACCAGTGCCCAAATCGGGCGGCCCAATGTGGCCCAGACCGTATGCTGAGGACAAAACCCGTTGGGAGCCCAACGGGCTCAAGTGGGTTTGCCCGATTTGGGCTGCCCTGTGTGGCCCTGACTGGAAACCCAGCATCTGCCGAACCTAAAACCCATGTACTGAATACTGCCCGCTTTGAACCACCTTATCCCGGGTAAAACCAATTTGGCCCCGAGCGGGCTTGCTACATGGGGTAATAAGAAAAGTCAACCCTCTACTTTTCAAGACTAAATTATGTAGTTTCTACAGGGCATTCCCTTGATACTTGGTACATTATTACTATACAAAGGCCTCCAAGGAGAGCTTGAGATGCCATATGTTGCTAAACAATATATACATGTAGACCTATCGCCTGAAGCTGCTATGATGTATGAGGGACAAAGGCCGATGAGGTGAAGGGCCATAAGTGACAGCTTAAGAAGACAGAGAGCCCACTACGTCAGTGTGTGTGGCGGGGAGGGCCGGGGGGGGGAGGGGGTATAGATAGGTTGTGCTCTATCTATGCTCGGCACTAAAGGTCCTCCATCCACAAAGTAAGAATGCAAGATGGCGGCGCCTTGGGCCTCTCTGAGATAGGGAGCGACTACTTCAGACAACCGAAGGGTCTCAGGTCAAGTAAGTACAGAAGCGAACAGATGCCTTTATAAGAGTGAGATAAGGCCTCAGGGCAGGAGGGCCAGGTATGGGGTTGTTGGGCTTGAGTGCTGGAACATTCAAGTATAATTCGATTCTTTATGTATAGCCTTCAACAGTCATCCATGATTAGGCCAAAAAAAAAAGTTTGTTTCGGGTAACCCGACCGACCTCAGATCAAAGGGGCCGACCTCAGATTTTTTCCCCAGATTTTTTTCAAATTTTCTCCCAATTCTTTTACCATTTCTGATTTTTTTTTTCAAACTTTTCAAAGATGCTCTTCCAAAATTGTTGTTTGACATGTATGTACACATTTCCCCATCGTTTTCCATATCCCAAGCAGGAAATCAACATTTCTTACAATTACTAGTAAAAGAAAAACAGCAATATATAACACTCTGAGACCTTGGATACAAAAAAGAAAGGGAAAAAAAACCCTACTGACCTCAACTTTTTTTACCATGTTTAAAACCGGAAACACAGTTTTTTAGCCTTATGGACTGGACTAAGCCCTTTCCAATAAAATTTCATAACTTCTCATAGCGCATGTTTCAATGCAATGGTTGTCAAAGACCCTCATATGTTCGGCGTCGATTTTAGATGGATTTAATGAATACATAGTTAAAAAGCTAAATCTTCCATTTTAGGTCCATGTTTTTTCATGTGACCGCACTCATTAATTGTACTGCTTAAAACATTCAACTCTAACTCTCTAACCAGAATTGTGCTCGCTTTGATAAGGTACAGACTATACTATTGGTAGACACTAGAAATAGAAGTCTCTCTCTTTCTTTTTGTTGTTGTTATTTTGCTTTTAGGTTCAGAATTCACCAAATAAAAGATAAATAAGTTGATAAACCATTAACTGATTGAACGAACAAGTATGAAATGTGCAAATTGTCATATGATCAGTTTATATTCCCAGTAGTAAATGATATTTGCTTCATTTTCATCATTGAAGTCACAAGTTCCCATACCACAGACACATAATTTCCTTGAATAGTGTTACATGGGTATCCATATTGGAATCGAGTGACCCTAATGTTATTGCCATGGTTACATGTATCATAATATAAAGGAACTGTGTGTTCCATATACATCACACATACATATATGTCCTTTATTAAGTATGTAGAAGTACAACAATAGCAGATTGTGTATTGGCCATGGCCTGGAGCAGGGTGGCAGTCGGGTTGATTAATGGGCTGGAGTCCGGCTGAGTCTATCCTAGCTGACATCAAGCCTCCTTGTTCTTATCAGAGTGTCCCCTGCCTGCAAATACATCACTTGCCTGCTTCCAACTCGACTTGTTTAAGTCTCTAGATTTAGGCCACTTAATTCTGATAACTTGGATTACGGATTTTTCCACTCACCATTTTGGTCGGCCATCGGTAGAAAAGAAAAAAAATAAAAAGTTGGCCCAGGCCACAATCTGACTAAGAATATATCCCATCAGCCAGAGCAAAAAAAAAAAGGCCATGAAAGAGTCACTTTTAGTCAGTTAAAAGTGTAAATAATGAGAATTTTCCCTCCTTGAGTGGCAGAATATTGAAGTTTTAATGCTGACAATATAACCTCTTTTTCACAAAAAGATTTCTTTTGGCTAAATTCACCATAATAAAAATAATCCTTCTAAAAAATAATTTTTCTAATTTGGCCAAAATCTCGCCGCCGGATCCGTAATCCAAGTAATCATAATAAAATGGCCTTATTAATGAAAAATACAAAATAATAAGTATTAGTTGTAGTCGTATTGTCTCAAATTTGCATTGCACGTCTTAACCATTGTACCCAGCAAATTGTCGTGACTCCTCGTCAACCTTTGGAAGTGGCTCACAAATGTCACTAGATGGAACACGACATCGCTATAGCACAAGATCACCAGGAATAGCAATGGTGGTGATCACATGGCCTCACCTCAGATGGCAAGGATAGTGATCACTCAGACTCACCAGGGATGGCGACGCGGGTGATCACTCACCTCCCTAGATGAAACACGCACCTTGTCATAGTGCATGTTCAGTACTTAGTACTTCAAATATAAGAGAAATTAAACCTTAAAAGTTTTCTTAGAAGACACATATAATCCAGGCTGAGTCAAACCAAGCCATTGTCTCCCTATCAGGCTAATCCCCTCAATTGACACCTAAAACAATGGACAGGTACTTAAGGTGATTAAGATGGAGGCAGGGGCAGCTTATCAGTCTTATCAATTCCCATCCATTGTTTTCTGTGGGTGGAGGAGAACAGTGTGTAGTCTAACGCAGAGCTATGATAGGGTCCGGTCCACCCAGCACCCACATCTGAGATAAGAAAAGATAAGAGCTTCTTGATACCTGCATTGGGGCTCCCTACTAGTGGCCACTGGGTTACCCAGTATGGATTTATCTTAAAGGGACCCTAGCATGGTAATGCATGCCCACATTAAAAATGGTTAAGGCTAGGGCACAGCTCTAAGATACCTATGGTCAACTGTGTTCTATGTGCTATGCTAAACTATGCTATAACTAAATGCTGACAAATAGTGAGTAATTACTGACATATATTGACTAATTGCTGAGAAATGTTAACTAGATACTGACATAATTATATTGACTAATTTCTGACAAATAGTGAGTAATTACTAATATAAATTGACTAATTACTGACAAATAGTGCATAATTGCTGCCATATTTTGACTAATTACTGACAAATAGTGAGTAATTACTAAAATAATTAATAATTATATTGACTAACTGCTGATAAATAATGACATAGTGGATGTCCTTCCATTTCTCCATTCTCTGGTGTTTGATTGAAAAATGTTGACGCCATTCTGTGTTTTAATTTGTGTTTTAATCTGTGTTTTTATGGTACATGTATTGAGTTTAAGGCTATAACAGGTTAGTATTAGTGCTATGGTATGATAGTAATTACTCACTATTTGTCAGTGGTTAATCAACATATGTTAGTAATTAATCACCATTTGTTAGCAATTAGTCAATATACGTCAGTACTTAGTCATTATAAGTAACACAGGGATCCAGGCCATATATGGTGAATTTTGATCTTTAAAAGTTATCAGATTGATATTAGTGACCATTAGGAAACCTCAACTACCCTAATTCTTTTGTTTTCCATGTGTGTCTGCCATTTTGGTTTTCGGAAACACAGGGATCCAGGCCATATAGAGTAAAATTCCTTTACAACGAATCCTGTTACAACGAATTTTCATTTACAACAAACAAATCACATTGTCCCATATCATTCCAATACATTTCTTTAGTAAAATAATTCCCTTACAATGAACTTCACATAGCCGAAATTCGTTTACAACGAATCTTTTGGCTTGTGCAGTAGTTTACCTGGTCTTACAATGACTTCAAGGTAAGATGTGAGAGGTGTAAATATGTGTGATAGACCCAGTGGGCACACAATGTTGCATCAACATTGACAACCAGTTGATGTTATGTTGATGGTGTTGATCAACCTGTTTTCAACACTTTTTCAATATTTGTATTTCAACGTTGTCAACCATCACCATTTCAACATCCGGTCAACAGTTGACATATCAATGTTGAAATATTGTTGTCAACTCAACGTTGATTCAACATTGATTTGTCAATGTTGAATCAACAATATTGATTTCAATGTTGATACAATGTTGATTCAACGTTGATATGTCAACAAAACAACTGTCAACGTTGTTTCAACATTGTTGAAATAATGTTGAGTCAACATAGAAACACAAACATTGAATCAGCGCTGATGGTTAGATGTTGAATCACAGTTGATTTTGAGTATGTTGTTTCAACTTTCAATTTCAACTCTATTTTAACCCTAAATCAATGTTGATATGCAAACATTGCAAATGTTGTTTCAATGCTGAATCAACATTGATGTGCACAGTCGAGCTTCTAGCCTTGCACCTTTTTTGCTATGAACGGCTGTAAGTGAAGGTAAGATGTGAGAGGTGTAAAAACGTGTGATAGAGCTTCTAGCCTTGCACCTTTTTTGCTATGAACAGCTGTAAGTGTAGGTAAGATGTGAGAGGTGTAAAAATGTGTGAAAGGGCTTCTAGACTCGCACCATTTTTGCTATGAACGGCTGTAAGTGTAGGGCAGGTTTGAGAGGTGTTAGGTAGGCTCTAATTCTTTCTTAATTGCATAGTTTGGATACAACGAAATTCGTTTATAACGAATTATTTTGCTTGTCCCAAGAACTTCGTTATAAAGAGATTTTACTGTATGGTGAATTTTGATCTTCAAAAGTTATGAGATGGAAGTTAGTGACTGGAGGGACACCTCAACTACCCAATTCTATTGTTTTCCATGTGTGTCGGCCATCTTGGTTTTTGGAAACACAGGGATCCAGGCCATATATAGTGAATTTTGATCTTCAAAAGTTATCAGATGGATGTTAGTGACCAACTATTCAATATATATTACTCACTATTTGTCAGCACTCAGTCAATATATGCCAGTTCTTAGTCATTATATAACAACACTTAGTCCACATATGTCAGTAATTACTCACAATTTAGCAGATGTTAGTCAATATATGTCAGTAATTACTCGCCATTTATCAGCAATTAGTCAATATATGTTAGTAATTACCTACCATTTGTTAGCAATAAGTCAAAATATGTCAGTATTTACTCACAATTTGTCAGCAATTAGTCAATATATGTGAGCCAGCAAGCAGAAAGGACAGTTACTGCGGGATTTAGTACCAGATTTAGCCACCAGGGGGTACCACTATGGACTAGAATAGGAAAAATATGACTAAAACTGTTATAGGCTACTTTTTTATGGAGAATTCAATGGTTTTTGATAAAACGTTCTATTTTGGGTGGAAAGGTTCCAAATTTGGCATGTAAAAAGAATGTTTTTGGGCCAAAATAGGCATTTTTGTTGATTTCTGTTGCCATGGAAACATGATTTTCATTCTAAATAGGAAAATCAATGATTCCATTTGAAGGAACATCCCACAAGGTTTACTATGGCGAAAACAGAATGAAAATACCATTTCTAGATCAAAAGTTATGGGCAAAAGAATAAAAATTTATACGAATTTAGCTAATTAGCATAAATTATGCTAATTAGCTATATATCTCATGACCAATTAGACATAGAGCTTATTAACATTCTTGAAATGGTCACACCTACCCATATCTAGCAAGCCATTCCTCCAAAACTAACAGGAGTATCTTCTCATGCTATGTATCACTGTAAAGCTAATGATTTGAATTTTAAAGTTGACTTTTAGCACGGAGCACCCTTTCTCCTTGCCTCTACACATATGTCAGTACTTAGTCACTCTATGTCAGTAATTATCAATACATGTCACAATCTGTCAACAATTAGTCAATATATAACAGAGAAATAGCCATTGATTCCTCCTCCTGTGCATCCTACCTTGACTGGTATTTGTCAAAATACAGGGTTCTCCGCAGAATGTAAAATCACACCTTAAAATCCTGCAGCGAGCTGGTGTAAAATTTTATTTGGTAACATCCGAAGGCTAAATTTGGTTGTTTAGTCTCTCATTCATGACAGTGTGGGGATTACAGATGGGAATTTAACAAAAAAATTGAAAGTATTTTCATAAATATGGCCATAACTTCTGTTCTAATTGGCCGATTTGCAAAATTCAAAAACCTATATGAAGCTCAAATGACACAGGCGGTGATTCTGAGATGAAATCATACCGGCGGCAGTAAAAATCATGCCGGCGGCCCACCAGCGTCATTCCAGTGTGAGGAGAACCCTGAAGTATGTCAGTATCTATGGACTATTTGTCAGCAATAAGTTAATATATGCTAGTAACTATTCACTATTAATTTTGTCAGCAATTAGTCAATACATGATAGTAGTTACTTACATTTTATCAGCATTTAGTCAATATATGTTAGTAATTGCTCACTATTGACGAATATATGACGAATTGTGAGTAATTACTGACAGAAAAACAACAAAAAACAGACCCACCTTACTAAAGGTATAGAGCCCCACTACACCCACCTGGTGTGAAGGTGGGGCAGGGGGTAGGGCGGGGGGCAACAGACCGTGACCTCCCCGTTTGGGACGTCTACACTGTCGTTAGACTACACACTGAGAAGATAAGAGATTACCCACAATCCTCTGCCAGATCCAAGATGGCTGTCTGGGGCCAGTTACATAACTAATTTCAAGTTGGCCACCTCCATACAGGAATGGCTCTGTTCCCTACACTGTAAAAATATTCCATTGAATAGACAGAGATTCACCGTTTAATTTTACAATAAATCTCCGTAATTTCAATCCAGTGAAGCTCGATAGATATTGACCATATGACAAGGAAATTCTGTAAACCAGTACAGAGAAACACCCTTGTCCTGAATACGGTGAAACTGAGTATGGTCACAAATCATAGAAAGTGTGCATATGGGGCTTACATGTCATTCGCCCAGACATGTGCCAAGAAAAGGAATTCTCATAAGTATGCTTGTTTTACAATAGCAAGGACACATCTGACATCAATGATAATGTGATTTTCTTAATCTACAGGTCAAAATAGTCTGGACCTGAGACTTTCATGGAGATATGAAGATTGTTTCTGTAGAAAGTTAAGCCCTCAACATGGCTTGTAACTCAAATGGCATTCTCCCAGACACAATTTCGCCCAGACAATTTTGGTCATTTTGGGCAAATTTTACCCCCCTAGAGCCCAAAATATACATATGGGACCATCAAAACCCATATGTAACATGAAGATCTCATCCAGCCTGACACTTTGAGCCAAAGAAATAGAGGGGGAAACTAAAATTCCAAGAGTATGGGCTGGAATACCTTCAAATTCGTCATATGCAAACCTTCTATGATTTTCGACTGTATATATCAAAGAATTTACGGTAATGCACATTTTAAATACTTAAAAAGAATCTCCATAATTTCAATTCTTGCGAAACTCTGTAGATATTGATCATATAACAAGGAAATCCTGTAAACCAGTACAGAGAAACACCTTTTTCCTTAATCTGGTGAGACTTGGTATATTTCAAAACATTGACCTTGAATCACAGTATAGCATAACTTGTAATTCTAATCCTGGTGAAACCCTGTAGATATTGAGCATATAACAAGGAAACCCAGAAAATATGTTTTGAAAAATACATTTTCCTGAGTAGTGTGAAAGCTTGTATGTACCAAAGCACTTATAATAATGCATAGTATATTTCAATTTCTCAAATTTAGAGTAGGTGGTGCCATAGAAAACAATATCTTACACATATAAAAAGGTTTGATTTTTGTATTGATTCAGTCCCTGTGTGTGTGTGTGAATCAAAGATGCTTGTGTGTCTGTAATGTATTTACGCAGGATCACAGTGAAAATTACGGTGAATTAGTGTAGTGACTAATTATCAATATTGAATATCCGTAATCTACCACAACGAAACACTGTTTATCAATTTACGGGGAATTTGTGTTTTGATTATTGTTTAGTTTGATCACACCAGGTGGCAGCCTCTTTCATGAGGAGATTTCCTTGAGGAGTCTACTCTATAAACACTTCTTAAGGTTAATGTATCAAAAAATGATAATGATTTACAACTTTTGAATTAAATGCAGCATCAATATTGATGGCTAATTATGGGGCTGTGAGAATATGGTTAATGGTATGGCAATCTACTTTGTGAGATATTTTGTTGAGACAAACACCTATTCTGTGGTGATAAGAAATATATATGTCCACCTAGTCATGCACGTTGCTTTGTAGCAATCCTAGGGTGCTGTCTGCCCCTAGATTGTAATTACAAAGTGTGATGAACTATTCTATGATGCTTTCATGGAACTAGGGATTGGAGCACAAGTGAACTGGATTATAGAAATACCATAATAATCCATCCTTTGATGCCATATCAAAATGATGGTGATTTGAAGTATTCCCTTGAAATAACAATGATTCTCTCGGCACCACTGGGTGAAGGACATTCTCCGTTATAATAACAGTAATTCCAAGAAACCGGTGACCGTAGTTATTACGGAGAATGGCTGGCACCCAGTGGTGCCAGAGAATCTCTGTTTTTTTGGGTAACTGAGAATTACAGTTAATCTAAGAACGGTAAATCAACGTTTTTAGGCAACTGATAAGTACCTGTTATATATATATATATATATATATATGTGTGTGTGTGTGTGTGTGTGTGTGTGTGTGTGTGTGTGTGTGTGTGTGTGTGTGTGTGGTAACAGACAACCTAGGTCGGCAAGTAGTAACTTCCAACCACGAAAGGGGACTGGCAACAATACATGGCAGGCCTAACTGATAAAGTATGGGAGGCCGGCTTGCCATATTAACTTAGTGTGGGGGTTTCCACACCGTCTGCCGCTCAACACCATATGCCTAGGGACCGGTTGGCTGGTCTATATCAACTTTGCTATATAGGTGCCAAATGCCATCTGTATATTGCAGGCTGCCCTTTGGTTTTGCTGGTTGCAATGTATGGTTCCCAGTTGCCACCTATAGGGGATGTCAGTAACCAGTTGCGACTTTGGTTGCCAGTTATCTTTGTGACCCTAGGTCAGATGTTGCCAGTCTAAAGACTATATGCCAGTTGGCAGTTGTGATGGATGCGTTGCCAATTATCTGCTGCTCATAGCGAACCCAAGAACCTACGAAACACATGTCAACTAGCTATTTGCAATTAGTAATTTATAGCAGGCGACCCTCAATCTTCAACTTAGCAACTGGCAAGCAATCTGGCAAATTACAACCCCAAAGAGCAAACCGGCAATCCTTACCTAGCAACTGGCACCATGGAACATGTTTTACCATTCTTATACATTCCATACTGGTGTGAAATATCCATTTGTTTACCACCCATGCAGGTAACGAGAAACGATAAGTGAACGTTGGTTACCATTCACTGATGGTTAGTTGCACTAATATTTGTTGATTTGAGGTTTTTAAGGAAACGTTGTTTCATAAATATTTTCCAGATAACCTTTGATCAACATCAATCATCGTTCAGAATGTGGACTCGAAAAAAAAATGATTTAACTGGTCAAAAATACGTTGATTCAACATTCTTTTATGATTCCGAGGTGTCTCACTAGGTGGCAGGAATTTTTGTTATGGGACTTGGCTGGATGCTACGAAAAGGTATCTGTCTAATCAATATCATAATAATGATATCATAATAATGATACACTGTAATATGATAGTTGTACCAATACAATTATTGCCACCATCCAATGTCTAATTATAATAATGATAATATTTTTATTGACAGCAAAAAGAGGTCATTACTGACCTATGTGTCCAGGTGAAATTCATCCATAAAGGAATGAAAATTTTCCCTGCAGTATGGCCCATGGTATGGCAGACACCCTTGTTGAAACATTAGAAGTTTGGAGTTTGTATTTTCCATTCCTGTTCTGTCTTTCCTTATGCTAGTGTATGAACCAATATACTGCTCCTCCAACACATAAGGTACATATGGTCCCTTTGCAAAAGTGGATTTATGTACCACTGGAGCATAGATAGATAGGGACGGGGGAGTCTGGGCGACATTCACCAAACAACAGAAATGTGGTCTATATTGATAAAATTTTCAAGATCCAATTTTGTCAGTGTCTATATAGAGATGTATGCATGGTATTTGCCTTCAAAAGTCGTGCATCGAAGTTGTCCTTCAAATATTGAAACGCATAAAGCGTTGTACTTCTATTCCAGTTCTCAAACGACCTTTCAAATTCACACACCAGCATCTTCTTCATCACAGCACAGGAATAAATGCATACCTTTTTCAATAACAGAAGATAGTATAACTTCGAGCTTCCTTCTAATCCCTATACCTTTCAGCCTATCGAGACATAATAACCTAAAAAAAAAAGGGCGGGTGGCGGGAGTAGACATTTGAAGGAGATATGAGCATGAGGGTGAAAGATTGTGTATATCATCTCCATGCTGGGGACCCGGAATCCACACCAATTAAAGTTTGCCTCTGGGCAGGTAATTCTCAGATGAATAAAGGATTCTCTAACTATTCACGCATGTGCGCCCATCCATGGGGCCCTTGGTGGTGAGAGGACCTCTAGGCTCTAATCTACTTTACCTGAATACGTCAGCTCTCTTGATTCCAGAGCACCAGCAATTTAAATTTATTTGACATATCCTTCTATTTAGCCATCATATTTCACTCTTCATGTCCGTCTACGTAATACACATGAAATATGAGACAGACAACTCGATGCCAGAGGGTTTGTATTGTTGTCATTTTTTACCCCGGGGTTTTGACCTTTTCCAGCTTGGCCTATTGTAAATATTTCTGCAGCGTTAAGAAACAAGACAAAACAAAACAAAAAAAAAATCCGCACAGAGCAATAGGATAGAAAAGATACCCGATATAATTCAACCTCCTATATCGTGGTTTGGTGCCCTTGACATCTATTGTCATTTCCTCTATTTTCTACCACCCTGAAAAGCATGCCATCCCCCTGCCCCATGCCTACAGGCAAAATGAAACACTACCCCCAGTATTGAATCCCCGTTGCTAATTAGAGCTATTAGACATAATGACTCTTTAATTAACACTTTAACATGTGAAGTGCCTCGGCAAGGGTGGTGATGATGGCAGGGGAGCTGCGGAGGCAGTCGATGTGGTCTTTTAAGGGTAAATCAGGCGTGGAGGCTGCCGTCTTTGGGGCGCCTGTTCTCGCCAAATCCCAAAGTACAATGGTGGGTCGGGGGTATAAAACGAATGATGGTCAGTACACATAAGGGCCTGTGTCCCATTCAGGGCACATTTTCCGGCTGAGGGCATCGGTGACACATGCCCTATTTGCAGGTATCCTTGGCCGGGGGCTATAGCCATGGTCTCCTCTCTCTGCTGCTAATCCACAGGGACATGTATTGTGTGGGATCTCCAACCAAACCAGGCCACACTATAGCGACTAGATCTATACATTACTTCCACGCCTACCAGTTTTGCTAAATATATACTCCACCCTGCCCCCCCCCCCAGTGCTCTAGGTTGGCTGCAACAAATTTGCTGAAGTTTCAGAATGCTCCCTTCCCAAGGCATCTTGTTAGTTATCATCAGATGGGGTATAGGAAGGCCTACTATTTTTTCATTCGAGGGCCCATCAGCTCGCTATATACATGTATAGAACCCTTCACTGTAAAAAAGGTGTTTAGAATCTAAACACATTGCTAAACATTTTCTTGTTCCATTTTTGAGGTCACTTTATAAACCTAAACATGTTTAGCCTCTTAATGTGATTAGCCTTTGTGTTTAGATTTCAATGTGTTTAGGTCCATCTTTAGGCTTGTAAAAAGTTTACTGTGTTTATGTTTAGGTTAGCCAATGTGTTTAGATATGATATGCTTAGATAATGTTTCAAGGGTATAGTGTTTAGCATTATCATATTGCATTTAGATATATGCATGGTATCCATAGATATTGAACTTTGTAGATCCTCTCATGTATTCTACTATATCTATATATATAGTAGGCAGAGAGAACATCATATATATTCTCAAGGAATATCATCACATTTATTATCCAAAATAGGGAGTAACCCTATGTATGTAGATTACAACAGAATGGGTGAATTAAGAGAGCTTTGTCTATTCTTGGAGTACAGAGTAAAGGTGTCTATGGAAAGAATTGCTCATTGATCCAAACAATAAAGGATATAAATGACCAGTCCAAAATGTTTAATTATGACATTGATGTTCTTTCACATGAAATTCCTGATTAATGATTTACAAAGGATTTTTTATATATATTTTGATGAGAAGGGTATATAACTCTTTCTAGAAACTTCATTCGAGCACAGGACTGCCACCTAGTGAGTCTTTCATACCTAAACATAATATTATATACATGTTGATATCCTAAACACCCAAACTTCAAACTGTTTCAATGCTAAACATCTAAACATGTTTTGGATAGGTGTTTAGGCATTTAGAATTAAAGTGTTTAAATCCTAAATAGATAGCCAAGAGTACACCTACCTATCCAAAATGTTTAGACTTTAAACATGTTTAGACCTAAACATGTTTAAAGTCTAAGCTACTTTTTACAGTGTTCATATTGAACTTTATGGAATCCCCCTCATTCGTTGCTTTTCAATTTCTCAGGATTTAGAACATAAAGTTTAGGCACTCATATCGTAGCTAGTCGTAATTTTGTCTATATTTCAATGTTCCTAAGAGGTTGCCCTGCTCTTATGCTTCACTGATCACAATTAGACCGAATGAAGCAGCACAGACCTGAAAGTAGTATATACATGCAAACTGAGCGCAATGGATTAGCTACTAACTAGGTCATGACCTACTGGTAGACCGGAAGTGACCTAGTTTCAGCCAATCAGAGGGCTGGATTTGACAGGAAGTGACGTCATAAGGTCATGACCTAGTTTTTTCGACCAATCAGAGAGCTGGATTCCATTTGACCTAGTGACCTGACCTAGTTGCATAAATTAAAAGAATTGTGCAATACCTAGAGCTGACCTACTTACAAACCGGAAGTGACCTACTAACCTACTTGCAAAAACGTATGACCTACGTATGAGGGTGTATTGTGCAATCCTTGAAACAAATTACACAATAACCATGACTCATTTTCTGATGCAATGTTCCTATGAATTTACGCAATACTTATGACTCACTATTTTGATATGAGATTAAATGCAACAAAGACACAACTCGGTTTTTTTAATTCAATCTTTTTATTTTTTTCTTCCTATCAGAGTACATGCTAGGTATGAATCATTATAATCAGATATGCTTTGCAAGCAGAGTACATGGATATTATATGGAAAATGAATTCTTGTTGCAGTACCAACTGCACCCGGTCTTGGCTGGAGTAGGACTTTGACTACGGTCCTCTAAGGCCCGCATTCTCTCCATTAAATCCTTCAAGGCCTTTCTTCCTATGTCGTTCTCCTCCAGGGCTACCACTTTGTCCATTAACTCGGCCATGATGATGAGAATCTTGTCTATTACTTCCGCCGTGCTCTGAAGCCCGTCTATCACGTCCAGTTCACGTTTAACTTTTCCTTTCACCAAAAGATTGCTCACGTCTGCTTTGACTGCTACTTCTTCTGGACTCATCTCGAAATTCATTGCCTCTTCTTCTCTCTCTTTCTCAGGAAGGGCCTGACTATTTTGTCCATTAAGTTGAAGGGGACCTGAGAAAACCTTTTCACAGTGTGGTGTGGATCCTTGGTCCGACATGTTTCTATGAGGAAGTTAATGCAGTGGGCTCCACACGTTTTAGCGTAAAAGTTTTGCACTTGTTTTCTGCTGAACGACCCGTGACCATCTGACGACTTTTGCATGAACCTCTGGTGATATATAGTAAACGGAGGTAGGCCATAGGGATCAAAGTAGAATACATTCCCGTTATGAGAAACGTAAAATGCCACCCAGTGCTGACCAGGTTTAGAGCTTGGATCTGTGTTACTGACGAAACATGTAGAGGGAATTGGTTTTTTAGGACATTGATTACTGGCAAAAGTTCCCAGGTAGAACCGCCTTGTGTGTGGATGGTTTCCCAGTGCACCTGTTATGTCTGAAGTTCTCATTTTTTTCTCAGTTCATGTGGTAGTCTGTGACAGGAAGACAGTCAGCCGTTAGTTGGATGTTGTTGTCGTAGAAGGAACACAAGACGGCAGATATGGCGTGAGTAGTCGGGGCGGCAAACCTAAGGGAAATGCCCAGCTTTCCTTGCTTGATGAGATTTATACGACTGTCTTCAGGTGCTCTGTCTGGGGTCAGGTCGAAAACAAAGAAGGAATATCCATCTTTGAAATCTTCCAAAGTTATGCCACAGTCTTGCCCCAAAGCCGACAGCCCACTGTCTATGAACATTTGACTGTAGGCTCTGATGCAGTTGCCTGTTTCGAAGTCGGTCTTCAACTCAAACTTTTGATCGTCATATCTCACACATATTTCCTTCACGTTGAAATGCCTGCAGTTGAAAGGATTTTCTGTCTTAGTCCCAGCAGCTGCTGTTTCCTTTATCATACACAAGACTATCCTGGTGGGGATCTGAGTAGTGTCAGGTTGAGTCCAACTGTAGTCTTGTGAGCCGCCGTCCAAAGTGTGTTTAGTTACTTTACACCTGGCTATGTGATAGTTGAAAGGGCCCCAATGTGGATTCCTGACACTGCTGACGTGAGTTTTCACCACCTCGTCGTCGACACATTTTTGGAGAAGTGTCATTTCAGCTTTGGTGATTTTGACCCAGTAGTTTTGATCGGCTGCTTGCATCATGTAGTAATTGGGCTGATTTTTTTCGAATATGAACTTGATTTCACAGTTCGGAGGCAGCACCTTGCACTGTTTAATTAAATCCAGGTGCGGCTTCATTACTAAGGCATGCTTGTTGCGGGCACTGAACTCTGCTCTCCGTGCCGTCCATCCAGCATTTTCGCCCGCTCTGGCTTCCATGTGACCACAGGTGTCTTTCATGTACTTTTGACACCCTTTCAACCGAGTCTCTTTGTCTTCTTTGTTGCAACAAATTGTGTCCAAAATGTAGGCCTTGAGACCATAGTCTTCATTGTTGCCGGTGACTTTCTCCCCATTTATCAGCAACTGGCAGGAAGCAAAGAGAGCGTGTGCCAAGTTGTTGACTGGAGCAGCTTCTATGCCTACGGCAAGGTGAGTTGTTCCGTCTGCCGCCACGGCTTCCAGTTCCATGTACAGCTCAGTTTCTGAGAGGTCTGTGTACAGGTTGCTTGGTTCGAAGGTGAAGTCAAATGATTCAGTGTGTGGAGTCAGGGCATTGTTGGTAGTTTTGGTTATTTTTTGACATTTTAATATGTCCTTTTGAGTGACAGGCAAGGCGTGAAGGTCTAGTTCACCTACTGCACATACCTGACCCTTGGGATGAAGGAGACTCATGACTAGAACAAGGTCCTTCCTCTAGCTTGTCCTCTGCCTCTGCCGCGTTGCCCCTTACGTCCTCCGCGCTTGCCGGTTGCTCGTCGTTTGACTGGAGGAGGTTCAGATGTACCTTTTATGTATCCTTGAGCAGAAGAAGCAGCCCTTTTGAGTAAGTTCTTCCCTGTAGCTTTACTTCTCCTAACTACACTTTTCTTGAAGCTTTTTCCTGTTACCACGTCGGACAAGACTCCAGCTCCTGTAGTAAGCAAGGCTTTGCCTGCAGATTTGGCAGCCGAGCGTCCTATTTTACTTAAGAGGGGAACAGCTCCTCTCAGTAAACCACCTATTAACGAACCAAGTCCGTGCCCTCTTTGTCTGCCCCTGCCACCGTACGCTGGTAAAGCACCGTTCCCAAACTGTGATTTTCTGTAGTATTCAGCGTACTGACCCCTAGGGGCCAGGTATGGAGGTGTTCCATAGTAGTGAAGCATGGTAATATACTCCTATCCTTGAAGAGGTCTGAAGGCAAGTACCACCGACACTGATCCGCTTTCAAATGGTATAGGTTCCCCAGTCTTGTCTCTTAAGTATATCCCTATCTGTCTGAAGGTGGTTTTAGTGACTGGCAGATATATCAAGTTCTGGAAACTTATGGTCTGCATGTCACCGTTGTAGCGATTTATGTTGATTTGCCTGAGAAGGGGTGCTTTAGAATCACCCACAAGACTGTGCTTGACTATGTCAGAGTACACGAAAGCACATCGACTTTTGAACTGAAGGTCTACCACGTAGGGGCTTTGTGTCTTTCCACTTAGGAAAACACTTCCGTCAAAACCTAATTGTTTCCCTAAGTTTTCTGGGAGTTGCATGACCACACCAGGAGGCAAGGAAACTACACTTTTCATTGTGTATTTGTTGTAGTGAAACACGGTGGCTTTGTTGTTTTTCCTGTAGTTTCTTAGTTTTCTCACCAACATGCTCTGTAGTTTATTTATGGTCCTGTTCAAGTATCCTATCAACTCTGAGTTGCTTTCCAGGTTCACACCTTCTAAGGCAAACATATTGTAGATACTACCTTCCTTGAAGTAATACTTAGACAGGTATCTGCTAATTTCCTTAAAGCGTGTACATATTTTCACAGCCTGTAACTGACTGGGAGAGAGCGGAGAAACATTAGCAGAGTCTGTGAAGACGGCCTTTTCTTCAAAAAAAGAAAGAGACCTTTTTTCCCTGTCATCCATAGACATCACTTCAGCCACAGCCGACGATATTTCCCTTTTCTCTCTGCCTGCCGTGTCACGCTCCCCCTCAGCCTCCTCCTCTTCCTTTTCCTCCTTCTCTGGCGTGGGTTGGTTAGAAGTGAATCCTCCAGATGGCGTCTCAGTCGCAGCAGCAGGAGTTGGTGGACTTTCACTTGCAGGACCAGCAGGAGGAATGGTTTCAGTCGATCCCACAGGGTTGACATGACGTAGGTTTTTTGTTATTTTTACTCCTCTCTTCAAAGCAGATTGGGCTGATAAATTTGATGTAGAGCTTGAAGCTCTACTGAAGACACTATGGGCTCCTGGTTTTTCCAGAGGAAAAAATTCTCTTCTGCGTTTGTTCAATAAAGCTACTACAGAGCGGAGGTTGTTTGTCAGGTCGTTTTCTCCCTGTACCAAGAGGATGGGTTCTTCTTTGACGTTGTACCACGTGGTAGGACAGGTTATTTCTTGAAGAGCACACTCTAACTGAGTAGGAGAGTTAATGTATTCTGCCAAAATTGTATTGTAACTAGTTAAAGTGTTGTCAGGAAAAACGTTCATAGATGAGTTACTAGGTAAAGTTAAGGTAAACGCCATTTGTTTATGTTTTTGACAGGTTCCCAAGAGTTAAACTTGTCTCCATAACCCTTCCACTTGATCAAGGCTTCTCTTTTCTTGCCTTTTCCTCTGTATTTTACTATTTTTTCTATGTTGTAGCGTCTTCCGTGACGGACTTGCACCTTCTGGACCTCAGGTTCGTAGAAGCTTCCTTTTATCTCTTCTCCAAGGAGATCTTTCAGGTGGTACCCTTTGGGAGAAATGTTGTCGACTGTGTATATTTCCTCAGTCCAGTTAGGTTCGTACCCTCTGTTAAATGTTTTCTTTGTTTTCAACATTCGCACTTGATTTTTTCTCTTCAACTGAAGAACAGGAACTTTTTTCTTTTGAGGTTGATCGTACAACCTGTAGAACAAGACTTCAGAGTTGTCTTTATTTATGTCTGAAGGGGCAGCTCCTAAGGCTTTGTGGTAAGTCAAATTGTAGGACTTAACCAAGTCGGGCAGCAAGTCAACCCATTTGTAGTTATTGAAATGAGAAAAACATCTCCACATTTTTCCTTGTAAGGTAGAGTTGAATCTTTCGGCTAAGGCACACTTCACGTCGTCGTTCTCTCCTGTGAAAAAATTGATTTTTTGATCTTCACAGTGTTTTTTGAAAATTTTGTTGACAAACTCTTTGCCCTTGTCAGTTTGAATTTGTTGAGGTTTTCTTTCTTTGCTCATTTTTTTGAAAGCCTCTGTCACGTCATCAGCTCTCTTACTTTTCACAGGTTGTCCAAAACCATACCTTGAAAAAACATCTATTCCCGCTAGAATGTACTGGTATCCTTTGTTTTCCTTTGAAAATTCTCGCATGTCTATGAGGTCAAGTTGCCACTGTTTGTCTATGCCCCATGTTTGTGTTTTTCTTCTTGGAAATCTTCTCTTGTAAGGTTTGTGTCTGGTGTAAGCGTCTACATCTTCCAAAGCTTGTTCTATGTTTTTTTTCTTTGTTTTCTTGAAGTGATGACGTTGAAGTTTAGAAACGCTGGTGAAACTTCCAGGTTGTTTAGGATCTGTGTAAAACCTGAGCACATCTTTTTTCAAAGCCTTGTGCGCCATATAAACTTACGTCCAGTTCCTTTTTGACTTACTTTCCTCTTCTTTATAGGGGAAGCTCTTTTCAAGGGACTGGCAGCAAAGGAAGGACTGTGCCCTGCAAAAGCCGACTTGTTTTTGACAAATTTTAAGGTGGGGTTCAGCCTTTTAACTGCTCTCATGAAAACCTGGCTTCCTTTAGGTTGGTCCTTTTTCAAAGACTTTGGTCGGGCAGCAAAAGCTAACAAATCTGTTATGTCAGTTCCAGGCACACGTTCCCCGTTAACATATATTTCTCCGTCTCTGTTCCAATTCAAAATTTGACTTCCGTGACGAGATAATTCTCTGTATAGATTTTTTGCAGTCGTTCTGTAACTTGCAGGTATTCTTTCTTTTATGTCGGCGTCCATACCCTCTGTGTTGTCTCTTGCACGAGGTTTAAAACCTTCCTCCCCTTTGAACTCGTCTACACTGTCTCCGTCTGAATCGTCAGGAAGTGGTGGATCGTCTCTAGTCTCTGTGAAAGTGTGGTCAGCATCATCGTCGCCGTCGTCGGTGTCTTCTAAAGAATTGTTTTCACCCCCAGCTGCTGCTGCTGCTGCTCCTGCAGGACCTTGTCCTACTGCTCGACCAAAATAGGGACCTTCCCTACGTTGTCCTAAGGCCTTGGCTTTTTTAGTTAAAATTCCCGACTTTATCATAAGTTGATTGTACTGCCTTAACTTTTCCTTCAGTTTGAGGTTAGGAGAGTTAAGCACCTCATGTGCTTTACTCTGAAGGTGGTTCAGGACTTGAACCAGGCTGGAATCAGGAGTTAAACCTTCTCTTAAAAGTTGAGTGCTGTAGTACTGGTCTTGAACACTAGGTCCAGGCTGGGGAGGAGAGGAAGTACTAACAAAAGAAGATTTTTTTTCTCGGGGAACAAGATCCGCCCTTACGAGGGCCATCCTTGAATAAGACATGATTTTTTTATCGACGTGCTCCTATGAGACCTGTTATCAGGGGTAAGGCGAGGCCCAAAATGGTTCCCAAAAATCCTCCCTTTTGCTCAAAGGTTTTCCTCTTCTGCTTAACGGTAGCCTTGTGCCTTGTGACTGACTTGAGTTCTTTCTTGTAGGGTGATAAACGTTTGACTGCGTCGGACTCGTTACGCAACAGGTTTTTGTTCATTACGTTGACGCAAATTTGACTCATCAACCTAATGACCTCATCGCTGAGACCTTTGATAATGTGGGAACACTCTGCCGAGGAACACTTGGATATGTGTTTCAACAAGTGGTAATGTTTCCTAATTGTTTTAAATTTTCCTCCAGAAGGAGATCTTTTGGTCACCATTCTATCTTTTTCTTTTCGAAGCTGAAGCTCGAGGAATGAAAACCAAGGTGTTCCAAGGAGTTGTTATGCTGTTTCTTACCCTAAGCTCGTTAGGTGTGCTCTGTTTAAAGTCCAATAGGATGTATGAATGCTTCTCTTTGGTTTCTGAGTTATATACCTCCGTCAAAAAGGATTTCTGTCCTGGAAAGGCCTGTTTGCTGATGTGCCCTATCTGACTCATGTCTCTAGGGTTTTTAAAAACAACTAGGTAGTGTGCATTTAAGCTCAAGGTTCTGAAGGCAGGATTGTTGAAAAACAAGTTTTGAGTAACAAAAATTACACTTAAACTGCGATGGTGAGAGCCCACAGTGAAAAGTTTCATTATGGTGGGAACGTACTCGGGATCCATGAGATCGTCTATTACGACCAGTCCATGTTTAGTCACGTCTCTTTCATCCTCGAACAAAAAGTCTTCTGAAAGAAGACCTTTGTTAAACTTAACCCCCAACTTCACCATTTCGTCGAATCCATCTTGCCATTGACTGTAGCAGTAGTATATGTCGTGTATTTTTGGAGTAACAAGCTCGTCTACACCTTTAATCAACTTGAAAACAAGTTGACTTTTCCCACAAGAAGTAGGTCCAGCTATGATCATTGTGAAGGGGCTTTGTAGACGTGGGTCAAAAATGATCTTCTTTTCCTTGTGATCCATGTTGGACGATATCTTAGACCAAAGTGACCAAAGGAGCAACCTCGTCCTCTTTTAAACCAGTAGAACCCTTGTTCAAACCTTCCACGTAAAGAGCTACATTAGAAAGTCCCATGTTGTATAGACTGGCTATTAGGCAGCTTGGATGAGATATTTCTCTATATTTCCAAACCATCAGAACTTCGAACACAGGATTTGTGACTCCTTTTTTCCCTGGAACAGGGGTGGATATCAGGTTAAGCTCGTGGTCGCTCATTCCAAGTTGAGTTCCCAGTTTCCTCCAGTCAAGCTTTTCGAACTTGTCTGCCAGGTTGACGAACAAAGTATCAACTTTCCACTGTTCTGGAGGAATTTCGCAATGGTCCACTACGTTGTAATATCCCATGTACCATCTACAATAATCAGTTAGATCGTAACGACCTATGTCACTTAATGCATGTCTCAATACCATCCACTTGCAACGCACGTTCTTTCTACTCCATGAAATAAGCATTTCTCTCCCCATAGAACGAAGAGACGGTATTTTTTCCATGTAATCCATTAAACTTAGTCTAAGTCCTAAGTAAACTCCTAATCGAGGGTAGTCTTTTTCAGATATTTTTTCACTGACCTTGAATAACAACTCGTCCGAAAGGTGAAACTCCATAGCGTCCAAATAAAAAGTGTTGAGCAAGTAAGGCAGGCAGGTAGGAAGGCAGGCAGGTTATGACAGGCTAGAAAGCATACAGTTGACTTATATAGGGTAGGGTAGGGTAGGGTAGGGTAGGGTAGGGTAGGGTAGGGTAGGGTAGGTGGGTAGGTGGTTTAGGTGGGTGGGTAGGTGGGTGGGTGGGTTAGGTGGGTTATTTTGGGCGGCCAGCCCGGGCCAACAAGCCCCAAACCCCCCATACTTGAGGGGTGCCCCCACCCCCCCACCCCATAGTTTTTTAAACCCAACCCCACCCTTTCCTACCCTACCCTACCCTACCCTACCCTACCCTACCCTATTTTATCCTACCCTATTCTATCCTATTCTATATATCTCTCCCGTTCCCTTCCCCCTGTTTAGGTAAGCATGTTACATCGTTCTTCGTTCGTTTAAATTTGTTATGACGTTGAGTGTAAAGCGAGCTGATTGTGGTGAAAACAGTGAGTAAGGGAGATAAGCTGGGTGCACCACATAGCCAGATAAAACCAAACTTTTTCTTTCTCCTCTACACTGAAACGATCCAGGGACGATGATGGGATGTGAAATATGGGGCAGGAGGAAAACAAAGTTTTGGTTTCTAAGCACTCAGCTAGAAGTTCCAAAATAGACATGAAGAAATGAAGACGCTGGTTAAGTAGGCGGGGATTTTCTTTGGCGTGATGCTCTTCTGCCGCTTTCAATGCTTCCACATGGAAGGGGTTTTTCAGTGGGCCTTTTCCCTTTCTTCCATGCTTCAGGGCATAACCCAAGGTTTCCACCGCTGAAAATTTCGACAAGTTATGACTCAAAACCATTTTCCTCAAGGTTTTTCTGTCTTTGGATGTAAAACTTGATTGCACTGAAGAAAAAACTAAGTATAATTTTTTCCGGTGAAGAACACATTCTTTCAAGTATTTGCACACGTACCTGAAACAAATAGAAGAGCAACATATAATTTCATTTCTTTCCCTCACATATGTAAGAACTTGAGTGTCGTCGGGGTGACGTTGTTCTAATACACGCTGCAGGGAGTAACGCGACATAGTAGGTCGAAGGTTGTTGTGTCAAATAACGATGGTTTAGTCCCCGTTTAACCTTTATAGGAAACCTGTCAGTCTTTCCTTATCGCAATTTCCTGAAATGATTTATTGCTCAAGGACGAAACAAACGTCAGGGTCAGTGCCTGAGCGTTCTGAAAAGAGGGGAAAACATGTGGAAGGGTGGGTTTGGCCCAG
Source organism: Acholoe squamosa (assembly GCA_949317995.1). NCBI lineage: Eukaryota > Metazoa > Annelida > Polychaeta > Phyllodocida > Polynoidae > Acholoe > Acholoe squamosa. Next base: position 40,587,006 of record OX439037.1, on the reverse strand, counting down.
GGGCCTTACCCGGAGGATTATCGTTTATTTTTTGTTCAGTTTTATTAGGAGGACCAAAAATTAGATACGGGGTAGGCTGTTACCACCTTCAGCTGACCTTTTTCATGGGAGGCAGTTATTTCAGTAATAACTCTCACAACATGACAGCATCCATGGTAATTGTGGCCAATCTCTGTCCTGAATCCTCTTTCATAGAAAATTTTTGAACCTAAAGAGTGTGTAATTTTGTCTGGGTGAAGTAAAGTGGCTTTAATTAAAGCCTTCACCATAGTAGAATCGATGAAAACTGAATTACCAGGCCCTCCCCCCAAAGGTTGATCCCTTAGAAAAAAGGGTTTTTGTCTGTCTGAAATGAATTTCTTTGAACTTCCAGAGGAAATGGAATGTCTAGACATTAAGTGTACCATGGCACCATGTCCCAAAAGAACACCTGAAAAAAAACTTTCCCCATTTTCTGAGATAAGTTTTTTCACAGAGGGTCCACCAGGAACCAATGCAGTGGTTTGGTTGTGCAAAAAGCATTGTTTGAAGTTACAGTTAGGAGGGATGTAAAGATCCCTGTTCAAATTTTCAGGACAGAATTTCCACACAGCCCACACCTTACCTTCTTCTACACCCCTCCTGATGTCTGAAATAAACACCTCCTGACGCCTTTTGTGACCTACGGTCAAAGACAAAGGCAAAGGACAAAAGTTAGCCATGTCTGCTTGAGAGAAGCTAGTTCTGATGAATGACGAATGGTCTGCGTTAATTACAGAACGGTAACAACAAGACTCGTTTTACAAGCCTCACCCTGAACGTTGACTGAACGTTATCACGTTTTTTATTTGAGTTAAGCTTTTTTACTTTTTTCCAAAACAACACTGACTAAGTGTAAAACATACTATGAATGGAAAAGCACGGTTATCTACGACTCATGGACGTGGTTGTACGTTATCTGAACGACAAGGGAACGTCCCAGCATCGTATCAGGATAGTTACTATAAAGTAGACTTGAGCTGCTCGATCTTCATCAAACCTTTTCTGACGTTTGTCTGCTGTTCGCCGTCCTGCTCCTGCACCTTCCAGCCCTGCCACCCTTTCATCTTCAAGGAGAACAATGCCTGGTCGCATGAAGACGGGACTTAGTGTCAGGAGAGGAGGAGCTAAAAAACTGGCTCCACTAACTTTTACTACTTCTAAACAGACAGTGGAAAAGGCGTCGGGCATCGCCCCTCCTCCTACCTCTCCAGCCTCACCTGATAAACCACCTGCAACTCCTGCTCGGCTTCCAACTGAAGTGCCTGATGCAGGAGAACAGGAAGCCGCTCTTGCAGCTCTTCATGGCGAAATCACTGATTTCCTGGATCGCGTCCGGGATCGCTCTCCTCAGGAAGCTGGCGACGGCGATTTTGACATCAGGGAATACATCAATCCCCCGGCACCTTTGAACTACCAACCCCCCACTGAAACACCTACGTCCGCCTCTTACTCACCCGTGACTCCGGAGGAACCTTCTCCCCAGGTCAGTCCAATTAAGGTTATAGACCTTACAACCTCATCACCGGCAGTTAAACCCATAGAAGTGGTGGACTTAACACAAGGGACACCTTCACCTGCTCACCGCGGGGGGTATTCGCAGGTAGAGGTTATAGATTTAACCGGCCCTTCTCCTCTGTACTCTCTCCCGGTTCCAGTAGAGGAGCTGCTTCTTAAAAGCCCGCCGGAAAAAAGAAACTGTTCCAGTGAGAAAGAAGGGGAGCCTAAGAAAAAAAGACAGAAGCGCGCCTACCACAAGAAAACCCCTGTCTCTACCCCTGCTTCAGATTCCTCAGCGACTTCATCCTATGGTGCCGAGCCAATTGGTTCTGTCCCAGGTGTTCCTTCTCCTAAAGACAAGTCACACAGGCAAAAGTTTGGGGAGGGAACTGCCCCCAGTTCTTCCAGCAAGCTTGTGGGCTTTAGGTCAGTGCCTTTGGTGGTAAAAAAGTGGCCTGCTCGATTTGGTTTCCAAGAAAAGTCACCTGCCCCCAACCAGGTTTTTTATCCGGAAGGGGATAACAACGCCTGCATAGAAATATACAGGGAACCTAGCATCAGGGGAGTATGCTTGAGAACCTACCTGGACAAACCTTACGAGCGGTGCTTGAACCTAGAGGCGCGTGAATTCAGGAACTTAGTGGACCAGATAGAGTGCATCCTAGGAAAGTACAAGGAGTTACACCGCCTAGCTGCCCTTGGAGAGAGGAAGGTGGATAATCTTTTGTTGTCCTTGAACCAAGACTGCACCGACCCCAGTGGAGGCCGGGCTATGGTCCTGGTAAACTTGTACAAGGGAACTCCTAAAGTTCACATAGGAACAACCAGCTACGTGGAGGAAATGAATGCCTCGGTGTCTTCCAGCTTCAGAATGCCCCCTTCAGCCACACACTGCGGACACACTGTGTCCCCCTTCATTCTGGAGGACATAAAATCACGAGTTGGTCCCTTCCTAGACGAAACAACCGATTTCTACTCTGGGTAAGTGGTCAACTTTGTATAGTGTCTGGTCAACAGCTCCTTGTTAAGTGCTTTTACATTATGATGTATATCAGCTAATTTGTAGTTAGATTTAGATGTACTCCGTTATTAGTCTACATAGCCCAGCGTAGGTTTAAGTTCCATATGTACTCCATGTATACTTAGGTTAGGTTTTTAGTTATAAGTTTGTATATAGAACATAAAGTGAAACAAGAAAAAGAAACCTTAAAAAAAAAATGCCGCCCAAAAAGGTAAAACAACTTTACACCGTCAACTGTCCAATGTGTAACACCCCTAGACCTCCACGTTTGGTAACTGTAGAAAACAGTGGAAAAACTTTATGTAACTCAGATTCTTGTAGAAGAGAATCTTTTTCCGACAGCTTAGAACTTCCAAAAGAAATAGAAAAAAATTCTTTGCATAAAAGCAGTTACCGTGACAACTTCAAATCCATAGCTTCAGGTTTGGCTGTGCTTGGTAAGCTTCAGTCCATTTTCAACGTCAGAATGACAAGTTTCAACAAAGACTTGGGAGCCAAACAGGTAATAGAGGCGCTTACCTCTATTCATAGAAATCAAGTTATGGCTTACAAAGTGGCTGTCTCTTTTGGAAGGTTGTTGTCTTCCTCTAAGGAGGAAGAAGAAGAAGAGAAAGTCATGTACTTTCATGCTTCTGCCAACAACTCGTCTTTGTTCTATGACAGTGAAAGTCATAGAGACCCTTACATTTTTATAAGGGACGACAAAGACTTTGCAGAGTGTTTAGATTTAATAGAAAACAACATTAAAGAAGACACTCAAAGACCCTCTACTAAATGGAGTGTAATAGGCAACGTGAACGCCAACATCACACTGATAAGGGCTACGGGAGGAGAATATCTTTTAGGTAAAATGAAAACTGTTCCACCAGGTTTAAGACAAAGAGGAATGCAACACTTTCACAGAGACCCTAAAACCAAAAGGGCTTACAAGGACAACTTGTGTTTCTTTAGATGTCTGTCTTTCTTCCTGTATGAATCTTTAGAAAAAACTCAAGAGCTTTTTCTTGAAGCCTATCCAGGGGTGAACAAGGAGACTTTTGAGGGCGTTAACATAAGAGATTTAGACAGGTTAGAAAAAATGTTTGAAGTTAACATAAGAATCTTTTACCTTCCCTCTTTTGGTAAAAGAAAGGGTCGACCTAAAATTATAAGGTCAAACATGTGTTCATCCAAGAAAATCATGAACTTGAACTTACACAGAAACCATGTAAGTTTAATAACTAACATGGGACTGTATGGTAAAATGTACCCCTGTGAAAAGTGTCATAAAGTTTTCACTCGTAGCTTCCTTTTGAAACAACACAATGGGGTGAAAAAAGATTGCACCAAAGTCAGCTTCAGGTACAAAGGTGGAGCATACAATCCATCCAAAACAGTTTTTCAAGTTTTAGAGGAACTGGGAATAGTTTGTTCACCTGAGAAAAAAATATACCCCTATAAAATTGTTTTTGACTTTGAAAGCTATTTCGTCCAACCTGAAAATTCGTCCCCAGAAAATGCTAACACTGTGATAGAAAAAACTCACATACCCCTTTCTGCCAGTGTAGCTTCTGATTTTCCTGGGCATACAGAACCAGTGTGTTTTGTCAGAAATTCCAACAGGGACGACGATCCTTTGGTTAAAAATGTGTTGGAACACATAAACAACTTGGGGCAGTTGATAGGAGAACAGGTGAAAGAGAATTTTAGAGATGTTTTAGACGAACTAGACTCTCTAGAAGAAAAACAAAAGGAACTAGAACATAAAGCTAGCAAAGTTTTTCCAGCAAAGAACAAAAAAAATCCCCAAAAAAAAATCTCCCATGTTCTTGAAGTGAAGGAAAAACTTCTTACCTACATAGAAAGAGTCCCTGTTCTAGGTTTCAACTCTGGAAAGTATGACATTAATTTGATAAAAAAGGAATTTCATTCTTTTTTTATAGACACAGACAAAACAGAAATGAAAACCATAAAAAAATGCAACAAGTACATAGCAGTGTACACAGACCATCTTCTTTTCCTTGACATGTTTAACTATTTGGCACCAGGTTATTCCTACGCAAACTACCTGAAAGCCTTTCTGAAAGGGAAAGCTGAAAAAGGTTTTTTTCCCTACGAGTGGATGGACAACATAAGAAAACTGAACAACAAAGCTCTTCCTCCACGCCACTGCTTCTACAGTTCTTTGTCGGGTGGTGGAATAAGCAAAGAAGATTATCTTGAATGTAAGAAGGTCTGGAAAGAAAACAAAATGAAAACTATGAAGGACTACTTGATATATTACAACAACCTGGATGTTAAACCCTTTGTTTTAGCCATAAACGAGCACACAAAATTTTTTATAGATCGTGGGGTAGACATGTTCAAAGACGGTTTAACTTTGCCAGGTTTAACCTTGAAGTTTCTTTTCAACAACACTGCACCTAATGCCACTCCTTACATTCTTTTTGGTGAGAAAGAAAAGGATGTTCACTCCTTGCTCAGACGCAACTTAGTAGGGGGTCCCTCTATTATTTTTCACAGACATCACAAAAGTGGAGAAACAAGAATAAGACAAAAAAAATACGGGTCACAAAGCAAAGTATGCAGACACATAGTAGGGGTAGATGCTAACAGCTTGTACCTCAAGTGCATGGGTGAAGAGCACTGCACAGGTTATTATGTGGTGCGCAGGAAAGAAAACGATTTTCAAGCTGTTTGCAGTCAACAAATTAGCTACTCAGCCACAGAATGGTTGCGATACAAAACTGTGACAGACAAAGTCAAGATATTACACCAATACAACTACGGGGAAGTAGTATTGGGTTCAAGGAAAATAAAAGTGGACGGATATGATCCAGCTTCAAAAAAAGTATACCAGTTTCACGGGTGCTACTGGCATGGTCACATATGTCACCTTACTAAATCAGTTTTGAGAGACCCCAATGGAAAGGCATGGTTAGAAGAAAAAAACCAAAATACCATTTTGACTACCCTATATCTTCAATCGTTAGGTTACCAAGTAGAGGAAAAGTATGAGTGTATGTGGTTGAAAGAAAAAACTGAAAACTTGTGCAGAGAAACAAAAAGTGAATGGGAAATTAAAAGACCGTTGTGCCAAGGCAGAAAAAGTCAGGATGAAATACTGAGAGGGGTTTCTAAAGGAACAACTTTTGGACTTATCCAGGTAGACATAGAAACACCTGAACACTTGAAAGAAAAATTCAGTGAAATGACACCTATTTTCAAAAACTGTTTAGTAGGAAAAAAAGACGTAGGTGAACATATGAAACGTTACCTGGAAGCAGCAGGTAAGCTAAAACAACCGCAACGCCAACTTATAGGCAGCTACCACGCAGAGGGAATTTTGTTGGGAACTCCTCTCTTGAAGTGGTACCTGGAAAAAGGTTTGGTAGTTACGACAGTACACCTTCTCGTAGAATACACTCCAGAACAGACTTTTTTACCCTTCATGGACGAAGTAACCAAAGCTAGGAGGAAGGGCGACGAAAATATAGACTGTAAGATTTTGTCAGATCTGTACAAACTTTTGGGAAATGGTTCATACGGAAAAACCATATGCAACAAACAAAACTTTGTTCAAACAAAGTATCTTCACCCCTCTAAGGCAAGACGTTTGGCCATGCACTGGTCAGTGCAAGATGTGCAAGACATAAGTGACAACACGGTAGAACTGTCCTGTTTGCCCACCTCCATCACCTACGATCTCCCAGTTCAAATAGGGTTCATGGTATACCAATATGCCAAACTTAAAATGTTGGCTTTCTATTACGACTTTCTCCTTGAATACATAGACGAGAAAGATTTTGAAATGTGTGAAATGGACACTGACAGTTTTTACTTTGCTTTAAGTGCAGAGAAAATAGAAGACGTAATTATTCCTGAAAAACGTGAAGCTTTCTTCAGAGAACGTCACAAATGGTTGCCCTCTGAATCATGTGACAACAGTCACCACAGAGAGACCTATGTTCAGACCAAAGTATTGGGTGAGCTGTGGCTGCCTCAACCATGTTGTAAGAGCCGTCTGGCGTTTGACAAGAGAACCCCCGGGTTATTCAAAGTGGAGTGGGAAGGTGACGAAATGACTGCCTTGAACTCCAAATGTTACATAGGCACAGGAGTAAATGTGCCCGTTAAAATGAGTTGCAAAGGTGTAATTCAAAAACAAAACCCCCTGACCACTGACAAGTACAAAGAAGTACTGGACAGTGAAAATGTTGTCACGGTAGTCAACAAAGGATTTAAAGTAGTAAACCACAGCGTTACGACTTACTCTCAAAGGAAACAAGGTCTAACCTATCAGTACATAAAGAGACAAGTATGTGAAGACGGTGTAAGCACCCTACCCCTTTCTATATAAAAAAAATGGTTTCTTTTTCTAGTTTCACTTCCAGTTGTACATTTCGTTGAAAGAAAAAAAAGTTTTAAACAAATTGTTCAAATGAACAAATTTCCTTCATAGAAAACAGTGTTAAAATGGAAAATGTTCATTTGAAAAATTGTTCAAACGAACATTTGTTCAAATGAACATTTTTCCCCATAGAAAACAGTGTTAAAATGGAAAATGTTCATTTGAACAATTGTTCAAACGAACATTTGTTCAAATGAACATTTTTCCCCATAGAAAACAGTGTTAAAATGGAAAATGTTCATTTGAACAATTGTTCAAACGAACATTTGTTCAAATGAACATTTTTTCCCATAGAAAACAGTGTTAAACTGGAAAATGTTCATTTGAACAATTGTTCAAACGAACATTTGTTCAAATGAACATTTTTTTCCATAAAAAACAGTGTTAAACTGGAAAATATTTTTTGTTCAAATGAACATTTTTCAAATAAAAAAAATGTGTACTGTATCATGAAAAAAAACTAATAAAAAAGTAAGAAAAGTGAACTGTATCACCCAAAAATAAAAAAAACTTTTCACAAAAGTGAACGCTGTACATGTTCACGACAAAAAATAAAAAATCCGGCGCTGAAGAAATTAAGTTGGAACAGAAAAAAAGTGGTACCAGATTTCTTAACTCATAGCGTCACGTTCACCAGACTATTAGTATCTGGTTAGATTTAAGCAACCATTTTAACATGGAAAGTTTAGAAGCTATGCTTGTGGAGCAAACCACAGAAACTCCACCTTATGACTATTACATGCGTCCAGTTTTACAAAGTGTTGCTTCATATAATCAAGCTTCTTCTATAACACCTGACAATGATATAAGTTCTGTAGCATGTGGATGTTCAGAGAATTTCTTTTGGGAAATAATACCTGCAGAAAACATTGGTTATTTTAGAGGAGCTGAACCAGACACTGTTGACCACTGTATAACTAGTGTTAAAATGTACAAATATTTCTCTTCAGCTTTTTGGGACGCCTACAGAAACTGCATGTACTATTGTCGAGTGAAAAAAGTTAACTTGATAATGCATGATTGGTGTATAGGAGTATATCAATTGCACACTGAACCTGGCTGCCCAAGACACTACACAAGGTACACTTTAGGAAGTGTAAGAAAGTTTGCTCTTACTCTCCAAGAGTTAGAATGTAATCCCATAGTAGGAGTGTTTTGTCAGTGTAATTGTAAACTGGAAGTATCTGCTATTGCTAAAACTATTTGTTTCACATGTCTGCAGGTCTCTCTGGAACTTCATGCCTTAAGTATACCTGGAGTGAAAAATCATTTCTCCTTTGAGGTAAACTTTAAGGATGGTTTTTTATCTGGTCTTTTACCTGGACCCAAAAACAGTCAAACTTACTTCCTGGCCCAGGCTTTGTTCGAGCATGCTATATCTAACATAGCCAAACTTAACAGTTATTGTTTCCACAACACATGGAAAACAAGTCTTACTGGCCAAAGCTGGTATCAAGCAAGTAAATTCACACACAACAAATGTTTTTGTAGTATATGTGCACGCCCCGGAAATGGAAAATCTGTCTTCATCTGTAAATATTGTGTCTAATAAAAAAATATAATCTGTTATGTGAAATAAATGAGTTGTGTTTTATTTTAATGCATGAGTCATAAGTATTGCGTAAATCCATAAAAGTATTGCATCAGAACATTGTGTAAATTCTTACAAGCATTGCGCAATGCACCCTCATACGTAGGTCATACGTTTTTGCAAGTAGGTTAGTAGGTCACTTCCGGTTTGCAAGTAGGTCAGCTCTAGGTATTGCGCAATTCTTTTAATTTATGTAACTAGGTCAGGTCACTAGGTCAAATGGAATCCAGCTCTCTAATTGGTCGAAAAAACTAGGTCATGACCTTATGACGTCACTTCCTGTCAAATCCAGCCCTCTGATTGGTTGAAACTAGGTCACTTCCGGTCTACCAGTAGGTCATGACCTAGTTAGTAGCTAATCCATTGCGCTCAGTTTGCATGTATATACTACTCCTGAATGACACTCATATGCATAATTATTCCACGATTTCTGGGATTCTGAGTGCTTTTTCTGGATATTCCCATGCACATACCTGTCGATATTGCACACCATGAAGGCTATAGCATCACTTTTGTAAGGTGTGCGGTTATCCAAGGATATCAGGCACCCGGTGCCATTATCCATGGATAACCTGCACGCCTTACATGTCCCTACATGTCACATGTTACATGTTAAAACCCACGAAATGTCATGACCAGGGCAGGGCTCGACCCTGCAGTCTGAGATCCCTAGTCCAATTCCCTATGCATTGCGCCACAGGGACTGACGAGATTATCTATTGGTATCGTGGAATAAAATAAGTGTGTGACTTGTCATGAATTATCCATTGATTACTTGTTAACTAACAGTTGGCAAGTTACTGATACATGTATTATTACTCACAGACAGGTGCGATGTACAGAAGACTCTGTTCAGTCTAGACATGGGTCTCTGGTGCACTCTACATATAAATTGACGTACTTGTAATCCAAAACCTATATCAAGGCCTCTTATCTTAGGGAAATACCCTAGTTGTAGTCAAACGGACGATTTAAACGTTGGATAAAATGATGAACATGGATACCATGTTGCATGTACAGAACCCATGATTATTCAGTGCGAATATATAATGCGGAGTATGTTTACTTTTAATGCTTCATTACACTGATAACAAAACCTATAGTCAGTAGTGACTATGTCAGCATATTTTGAGCCCTGTAGTCAGACGACTATATATCTTAGTCATGAAATAGTCACGACAATAGTCATTCTGACTATGTGTAAAATACACAGATTGATGATGTCAGAGGTTTATGTGCACAAAGACGTCATAAAAAAGAGCACATGTTTTCTGGATGTTTGGACTAAACAGAAAAAATAAATTCCAAATGTTAGTCAAATACGAGTCAGATCATCTAACTTTCTAGCAATAGTTAGTCAAAACGACGTCTCTAAACGTCCCTCTTTTTCTTAGTAAATATGACTAACCATTAGACAAAGTGGCCAACTTGTGTTGGCTTGCCTGATTTTGACTAGGATTCCTTGGTTGTTTTGACTGAGTACGCTACCTAATATGTTTAATGCAATTCAAATAGTGTTAAGCTCTATGCAGGATTCACACTCCACAGATCAAAGTCTCCTCATTTAGGATGCCTTTGAAATGCCTCACATCATATTCATTTAGAACCCCTGAGCCAAGTTACTCTGGGTTTGCCAAAGAACCAAATTCAAATGTGGGTATTGTATTTATCTAGATTACCACAGAATAGGTGTTCCTCTCTGACTACCTATTTCATTTGACAAGGAATCAACCTATTTGATACATTTTGCCAAGTGTAATGTTAGATCAAATACATGTTCTTCCTGAAAAAAATCATCATAATTTTGACATCCATGGAACTATCTATTGTACACACCCACCAGAAAAATCCTGTTTCAAACCAGGCTGCCATCTGATGTGTAAAAGTAACACCATGTGTCTATTCCTTAGTCAAATTCACTAACGGATCTTGGTCAAAATGAATATATCTCTTAGTGAAAGTGACTAAGATATGTTAGCTTGCCTGAAACTCCCAGCACATATCCTGTTCAAGATAGTGCTCAGAGAGTGAAATTGATTTGGGTAGTTGAGAAAACATAGACCTCCTTGGTCATTTCCTAGTAATAAGTACTAACTAAGAATAAGTCACTTTGAATACGTTTTCTTAGGTACGTTCTTTTTGTGTGCAAGAGGAATCATTAGCTCGGATCATGAGGGCATTTATGATCAGGCTCAATCTTCATCTCAACTTGTTCATCGATTGAAATGCAGTATGTGTGGCGGCTGATAGATAGGTAGGTTATCATTTTGTCACAATATTGGTTGGTATTGCAAGGTAAGACAGATATTTTTTGGCTTAAACTATCCATCAATGGGAAGGCATATGGCAGCCATCTTGGATAAATTGTGTACATTGTTCTGTGTTAGACCTCTGTTTAGGATTGCAGGGCAATGGCCATTAAAGACAAAGAAAAAGATTGATAGAGAAGGACAGAGAAAGTGAGATGGGGACTGAGACAGCCAGAGGAAGAGATAGAGACAGGGACAGAGAGACAGAGACAGAGACACAATGTCAAAAGAGACAGAGGAAGACACATAGCTATAGTCAGAGGGACTATTATATATTAGTCCATGCGACTAAGTTTATGATGATAAGCATCAAGTGTGACTATTATGGTGACTATATGACTTAAGTTAGTCACAGGTTACTATAGAGGGATAGCCATAAATCGCACCATCACTTGACTAACATAAGTTAGTCACTATTGACTAAGAAATTTAACCAGATTTTTATCAGTGTACAGTTGTTCAACAGTACTTTAGGCCCGTGGGGTGGGGGTGGGGGAGAAAGTAGATTATATATAAATACCGGATACTTTCACAGAAGCCCATTTCCTAGGACACTCTGCTGTTATAATTGAGTGTCTATTCCTGTGATATAAGCAAGGAAAAAACCCAGACAACTCTCTTCATTTTAAATCAATTTGGATTCATTTATAAAAAGAAAATCGCCATTTGCGGAGTTGAAATGTCTGAATTTATGAGGCTGTATACATTATAATATTATACATCCAGCACATGTGCATCCATCATGTATACCGAAAGAATATTGATTTAACACACACCTTATAGCTTCCCTTCCCCCTTTCACCCACCCATCATTACATCCACTGACACACACACAAGCACACCTTGCCACCAGGTGCCGCACCTGTACACTTATAGACCTCTGTACACAGGTACAGTTTCATATCATATTGGAGCATAGCGGATATATTCTATGAGACTTCCTCATTATTATATTGATTCCATTTCATATAATAACCGAGAAAGAGAGATTTCAGCTCATGTTATATCATTATGTCAGATGAAGTATGAGTTGGTTGTGTATTGTAAAGCGAGAATTGACATAGAATAATGAAGAGCTTAGGTTAATACCAGCTGTAATGGGACTTCAGCTCAATATTTACTTGCTAAAATGGCTTCGGTGTGAGACTCCTCCACCACCACAATGATTTTACTGAAGTTCCAAAGCTCGGAAGCAGGTACATAGGCTAAGTGGAAGTGTCTACATAAAAATAAAGATGCAAACCACATTAAAATTCAAAACCATTCATTAGACAGCATACATCCTTCTTGATCACTTCTGGTAATTCAGGGTTGTGCCTATCTAGCATTCCCTTGTGGCATCTTTAAAAATGTTCACATGATCCCACTTCTCCATAATGCAAACTGTGTATTGAGTTGAACAGCACAATTTCTAACACTTTCTGCAGGAATGCTTGCATGCAGTGACTGCTCACTGTTAGCATAAATACAACTAGATGCAGGTGGGAATGAGGGAAAGGTCTGTAGATGGTCAGTGACATTTTAAAGATGGCAGCCCAGAGACAGGACCTGCGGGGGCTGAAGGGATGAAGCTTTGGATCGGATGGGGCCTGACAGAGGGCGCTGGAGTGAATTATCATCCAGGAATAGTCCTGGAGGAGTTAGAAGATGATGGATAGCAGTGGGAAAAAATATAAACTCTGTATCATATAGAGCGTTTTAGTTAAGATCTATTCGAGAACTTTAGGCTACTTTGTGGGTACCATCATACTTTATGTCAAAAATTGTCACATCCACTATATTTGGCAATAGATTTGGTGTCTATACTGCGAGTTGTTTTTGAATGCCTATGATCCTGTGGACTGAGAGGCACATTGCCCTAGCGAGATAGAGAGACGATTCATTTACACAACGCATATCGTATTTTTTGAAACCATGTAAAACATGCGATAGCTGCTTTTGGCTGCAGGTAAGCCGTTACATATGCATAATTGAGAGCCATTGCCGTAAGTATCAATAATTGACCTACAGTGAGAGTACGGAGCATCAGCCTGACTCTCCCTTTTGGCTGAATGTCATGCCGGCAATACCCCAAAATGACTCATATGGAAGGGAGACGTTGGTGGAAGGACCCAGCATTCGACACTCTGGAAGGTCAGACCTTAATGGACATGTAAAAAAATCAAATCTGGCCTGGAACGCCCTTTGTCCCTGCTCCCCTCCAAACTCCAAATTGCTCGTGTGAGGCTGATTTGTACTTACAAAGTCAAAGTCTTCTGGAAGATTTCAACTCCACCAGACCCTTCCTCAAAGAGAGGCACATAGGCGTTAGACCTCTTGGTTGGAACAGGGAGGGCTCTGCACAGAAGCCACAATCCAAATGTATCATATGGAGGGATTTGGAACAAGATTTCTCTAGGATGACATCCAAGGGTAACACTCACAAAACAATTAGGCGGGTGACCCCTTGATGAGGCTTGAAAACATTCAATATCAAGGGCGCCACCATAGATATACATACATATAAATGGCCGACGATTGCTTTTACCCCTCCAGCCCTGGAGGCTGGTGGGGAGCAGGAGGAACCTGTAGAACCGAAAAAAAAATAGACGCGTACACAAGGTGGACCGGTGATCCGCTACTCTGGAACTTGGAAGAGTCCATACCTCCCAATACCTTCCTGCTGTCCATTCTCCTGTCACTAACTCCTCCTGTTGGTTGTAAATCATTTTATAGATTCACCAATCTAAAGTGTTGTGAATTTCTACTTATAAAATCCCACTTTCTTCACGAGGTATAAAAAGGGCGCCAATGGACAGTACAATACAAGTAGATAAGTTGTATTCAATATTATTATATACGAGTCATCAAGTCATCACCATGCCCCATACACCTAATTTACATAGTAATTTTTGTAAAGTTCTGGGAAGTTTGATGGTCACGATGGTGATCTATTTGAGGTCATGCCGAATGGTGGTACTTTAATGGTGGTACTTTTAGGTCAGTATTACTCTACATTAATAGTGGTAAATGCAGTCTGAGTTTTGATCACTAAAACGAAGGCACTCGAAAACTGCACAATAGCCTCAATAAACTTCATCCTAGTGACAAATAATCCTAAGTACTGAACTATTACTACCCCCCAAAATACTTCAGCTCCAACCAGATCTACTAGCTAGTTGTTAGCTAATAGGTTTAGGTGGGAGTAGAGGCGTTGTAAATCATGCCTACTGTCCTTATGTGTACTTTGGAGCGTGCCCCCTTCCCTTGTCAGCGTCTACAGTGGCTGTCACTCGTGTCAACATAAGCACAGATAAACCAGTCCAGTGTTTGCATATAATCTGTCCATGGGCAGCTTCCAAAATCTGTGTTTACCCTGTTGGAGGTGGGGTTGTGGTTGATTTAGGCAGTGGCTGCTTGCTGACAGGTCGGGGCTACTATGTCAGATACAACTCAAAATGAATATGTAGCAAGCAGTGGTTTTGTTATTATTGAGATCAGAATGGATATGGAAGTATGGGATTTTCATTATGGAACTAAATCTAGTTTGTGTTGAGGCTGGAATAAAGAGTCGATGTACTTTGCATAGATCGATGTAGATGTCAGTGGAGGGCAGTTCTAAAAAACTGACGACTTTTTTGTGGCCATGTTATACATATATAAACAATCATTTTAGAAAGGGAAGATAGCCATATTTCTAAATGATTATACATTTCCAGGGTTACATATGCATATTTCATGCAGAGATTATGCAGAAATATCAGTTATGAACTCGATTAGATCTGATTTAGAGACCTTTGTGTCCTGACGAAAATTGTAATTCTATATCGTGAGTTTTTAAGAATCACCCTACTAATGGATGTAGTCAGTATGTATTTGGTTGTCATTCTCTACCAAGCTCTGAGTGTGAGTAGGATTTGTGACTAAAATTGAATATGCACACAGAAGAGGATATTTGTTATTAAAGTCAGGGGCGGATCCAGGAGGGGGGGTATGGGGCACGTACCCCCCTAGACCCCCTGAAATTGGGCCAGGCTATGACTCTTAATTAGGAACCATGGCCCGAACACCCACTTGTGCCCCCCCGACCAAATTTTCTTGGCTGTGCCCTCCCCTAGACCACCCCTTCTAGATCCGCCCCTGAAAGTCTTGCAACTTTGCATTATATTATTGTAATAATAATATAGTATAATGACAACAACTAATTCAATATACTATATTAATGAGAACCACTATTAAATCCTAGGATTTGTTAACAAAAACGTATGCCACACACAGGGTTCTTCTGACTTAAGAGTCAGAATTCTAAGATTTCGATCACTAAGATTTTTTGACATAGGACGACTGTTACCTAGGGTTTTCTGTATATAACTAGTCACTATAGAAGTGGGCAGTATACAGGTATTACAAACGACACAGAGTATTACAAAGCTTGTGATTCTATGCAACCGTCCACAGTCCATGGTTGGATCCAATAATGTATGTCAATAAGGCTGTATACATGTCTCTATAAACCGGTCTTCAATAGGTCGGTTGATTCACCTACCAGTCACCTTTACCATCATACAGATTGAAAATTCTATTGTAATCATGATTCAGAGAACCAGCCGATTCAGAAACCAGCCAAATTTTATTTCAAACGGAGGTGGCCGGTTTATAGAGACATGACTGTATATTATAAATTACCCATTTCAGCAGGAGGCAAAGTCTCTTATGGTAGCTAAAGAACTATTTGTCATACATGATGTGTTACATAGACCCTAACGTATATCAGCTACCAGTGTGTTGTCAGAATGCGAATATTGCCCCCACTATTCTAGAGGTGTATCATATGTATACACTCCCAATAAAATCACTGTGATATTGGCCATCTTTGAAGACGATATGGTTGCTGTTTTTGTTGTTGTTGTTGTTGTTTTTAAATTATCGATCGTGAAACACATGGTAACGTGGTCTTGAAATAGAGCCTTATACAATATATAAGACATTTTAGGGGGCATTACCTAACATCTGGTACCCATCATGCTGGTTGTTATCAGTGATTATCTCGCAGGGTACCAGATCAAGCAATGGTCTCCATAGGAAAACCTGGGACCAATAGGCCATTCTATTTTGCTTCGATACCGTGCAATATGAGTATAGAGAGGGTGTAAGCCGATAAGGTATGCTATGTATATTGATTAGGGAGGTGTGTGGAGGGAGGTGCTGACAGATGTAAGCAAAGAGAGCCGGACAAACCAATAAGACAGCCTCCATTGTGTGCCCATGTCATCTGACCTGCCTCCCCATCGGTACTACTCCTGGGTGGTGTACATGTGTATTGCAAGGCTCTACACCTGGAGGTGCTGCGTCAGCGACCTGTCTGGCGATAACAGGAATGTGTTACAGGATACCCTGCTTTGTATATGTAGAAAATGGATACTTCTCGGATTCCTGGTTGGCTAATTTTAGCACTAATTGCCACCCGTGCAATATTTGTGTCTAAATAAACATTAGATTATCTAACTATTTGGGCCTGGACAGTGCTTTTTTGCTCATAACCCCAGTTCCTTATCCAGCCATAATGCACTCTGAGACCTTTTCTTTGTCTTCAAGAAGCTGCTGGTTTCAATCCGGACATGTTAATAAATTGGGGGAATATACAATGTCAACTCCTCCATACATTTCCTGTTAAAACCGTTTAGGTTCAACGGGGAATCATGCCCGGCCGCTGTGGCAGGAGAAGAGCTCGCTATCCACTATACCAAGGCGACCGGTGGTAGAAGCCAATGCCCGTGGAATATTTAAAAAAGTTGTCTGACATCGTTAGCATAGAATCCAATGGTGGAAGATGGAGTTATTAACAGGAAAACATCGTTAGATATCCTTTATGAACATGCCATGGCTAATTTCTCCATTTTGTTCGAAATTAATAAGAATCCATTGATTTTCCACAGCGATATGAGTCAGGACCCGCCCCATCCGGCCATTCCTTGTTTGACACGTGGCTGACCTAGTTCTTACATCCGGGCACCTACCGGCTTCGTCAACAAGACGCAATGGCCGTGTACCGGGCCGTGTGCATTGGATCGGTATGGAAAATCAATGGATTCTTATTTATTTCGAAGAAAATGGATACAAAATGTAGGCGAACACCAACTAGAGATTGTATATTTGGCAGTGCTAGAATAACAGGGCTTGACACGCTTGGATTATACCCGAAAAATGTGTGTAAAGGTGGAGGTATGTCGGGCAGAACGACAACATGGCCACAACGGCTTGGCAAACCGAGTGGATCGTATGCACTTACAAAATATCTTCTCATGGATTAATTCTGGGGTTATAAGGTAAGAAATTGATACAAAATGGAGAAATATGTTAGATAAACACCTTAATCAAGTTATGATAGAGCACTTGTGGGTATATGGTTCAATATTCCACTCCCGCTACGTGGTCATGGAATATTGAACCATATACCCACACATGCTCTATCATAACGTTGATTACACGCATACTAGTCCAGCATAGGCTGAGTGGGCGCTGATACAACATGTGCTATTTGGCTAGTTGTGATGATTGATTGTAAGAAAATACCATGTTGGAAATGTGATGTTGGACCAATATTGAAATTCTTACTGTGGTTGTACCACTTGCAGAGGTTGTTTCTAAACTTGCATAATTTTGACACCATCTTTGAATACCTTGGTTTAGCCACAATGTTACATGAAGACACAGTGGTCAAATCTGTGTCCAGTCAATACAAGATATCCATCATCTGCGTTCCCTTAAATATTGTGTTGGAAAGGAAAACTTTAGGAATAGAAATTACGATAGTCCCTGCTGGACTGCTCTATTTCCACTGAGTCCAACTCCATTATATGTAAAATACATGTTTACAACTGGTATCTCTGGACACCTCAGTTGTCAATCTGGACGCTTATTCTCATCAATATCTTGCAGAAAACGGATCTGACTAGAATCGATTATACTTTGATCTCTCTCAATGTAGACATTATACTTCTATCTGATCAGTAAGGGATCTAAAGACAGTTTTATACGCGAAAAAAACAACTGGACTTGAACTCCTGGATACCTAAACATTTCAGTGAGCATATCATTGAGAAAAGAATGTTTGCAAATCTACCACAATTATATACATGCGTAGCAGGAATGTGTGTACCCCCCCCCCAGTATTCATTGGTATGGTTGTTGTGATGATTAGATATGTGGTTGGCCCCTACACTACTATTGAGATAATCACATTGACATCACATTAGTATCAGGACTATTGACAGCAGGAAAATGCCATGTGATTGTCCATCCCTCAATTGTCAGCATTTAAAACGGATGTCGATACAAGAATTGGTTGCTTATTACATGTGATCTAACCGACCTTATGTCACTTATATTGTGCATTTACTAACCTTCTGCAGAATGATGATGACAAGATATAACACATTTGGCACAACAATAATTATGACTGTAGATTATGTGCATTGAAAAGCAGGGCTACCTCTTTGTGCATATGTATAACTCCTGAACACGTATACATCAAATTGCACCTCATTTCCAGCATGTTTCACCCTAGGCAAAATTACAAACATATCTAAAATAATATTTAAAGGGAAACAGTGCCCTATTTTCATGATACGATATTTTGATAGCCTTTATCTCAATAAAAAGATTCAGGCATAGATATTAAAATATTTGTCACTATAGAGGAGAGCAGCAGGTTTATGTGATGCATCTGGTGACGTCACGATTGCCCAAATGTTTATGCATAGAGGGTTTTACAAAAGGTATTTTAGGTATGTAAGATACTGAAGTGCCCACCATCATGATGTTGTATAGGAAACGTTTATGGGATCATTCAGACATGTTGTCAAAGGGGAAGTTAAATCCTGCAAGAAGAAGAGCTACAAAGAGCATTTAATTGCATCTTATACTCTTATCATTGCTATGCAAGCACTACTGGGATGCATTTTGCCCAAAAGTGACGTCATCAGATGCAACAGATAAGCCTGATGATAGATATTTCACAAATTACTATGTTATCATCCTTTATGTAAATAAAGAAGAGTGTCATTAAAAGAAGAGTGTTAAGTGTTAGTAAATTGTTTAGTTCCTAAACAGGTGGTGGACAAGGTACCTACCTTCCATAAAACCTAACTAATTCTCAAAACACTGTGTATATGGCCATGTGCTATGAATTGCCTATTGGACACAGCATAGATGCATATGCTTACCCAATCTCTCTATGCTCTTCCAACAAGACCCTATAGGAGCAACAGACCCGGTTGTAGACATTGGTTACAAGCCACCTTCCAAATGCATTGCCATATACCACTGATTTATTGAGCTATGTACCCCACAACGATGATGACCACATGGGGCCTTTCAGTACAGCAGAAACCTACATGCCTTAAAAGGATGAACAAATACCTGGTCTGCATAGGTCCTCCAGTAAGACCCAGTGGGAAATAAGCTGGATACCTGACCTATTGTGCAGGTATGGCTGTAGGTGGTGGGTCCGGCTGCTGCCCCTGTAGGTGTGTTTTCATTAGTGTTACAACATCTGTGTATAACTGCACTTTAGAGGGTGTGTGTACAAAGGGTATTGGGGACAGTCCTTAATGTGTTCACTCTATATGGAGCTATTTCTGAAGGACAGACAGAAATACTAAATCTCCAACTAAAACCTAAATGATTGCATGGATAGCGATGGTCACAAATATAGTTTATGGACATCACAGACAAACCGAGTGTTTTAATTCATATGCCTGTCCGACTGTAGGGTTGATTATATGTATGTTGATATCAATTGAATACCTCTAATGGTAGAAATATAATGAACCAGGAATAATTCACATCATCAGTTTCAGGTAATGGCAAAACATGCTGTTTTCTTGACTCTTTTGACTTAAATCTAAATTGTCAAACCGAAAAGGAAAGAAAGAAGAAAAAGCAGCAGTCCTTTTGCGATCCGATTGTCATTTACTTTTTTCCTCTCATTATACTGCACTGTAACATCATACGTGCATGTAGGCCCTGATAACCCAGTAACCAGTGGTTCAGGTCCTCCGCCTCCGGTGCCACTGCATCAACTGTATAAATACATTGGTGAGGATATAATATGGGCCATTACTCTGCCTACACTGTAAAAATATTCCGTTGAATAGACTGAGATTCACCGTTTAATCTTGCAATAAATCTCCCTAATTTCAAATCCGGTGAAACTTTGTAGATATTGACCAAATACATTGTAACAAGGAAACCCTGTAAACCAATACAGAGAAAATCCCCTTTTCCAGAATCAGTGAAAATGAGTATATATCAAAGCATTGTGGCATACTTACAAGAAAACTCTGTAATTTCATTTCTGGTGAAACTCTGTAGATATAACAATGAAATGCTGTAAACCAGTACAGATAAACAGCTTTTTCATGAATACAGTGAAACACAGTATATTTCAATACATTTACATTGAACCACGGTATAGCATTACTTACAATGAATCTCTGTAAATTCAATTCTGGTGAAAGTCTATAGATATTGAGCTATATATATCATAAAAAAAAAATCCAGAAAACCTGTTCTGAAAAAAAAACTCTTTCCTGTGTACTTTTAAAGCTGGTATGTATCACAGCACTTACAGTAATGCAGAGTATACCCATAGGGGCACTGAGCCTCGGTTTGGGTACCAACTGTGGTACTAACCCTGCGGAGCGGGCCTGGCGACGCGTCAATGGACTGGTCAATGAGGGGGAGAAAAGAGGGGGGAGGCTGTTGACTATGTTACATCTTAAGAATAGGGAGCTGTTAGTACATATTACAACTTGCGTGGAAAGAAGGTAACTTAAATATTCCATGTAATCACTCCAGTGCTGTGAAATTCCTGAATATAATCATCAAAGAATCTTAATTTACACGGAAGAGGGCCCTGAAAAGGAGGCTGCTATCAGACTGTTTCAGAAAAGGGGGCAGTAAAAAGTTGAGCTCCATTCTAAGAGGCTGCGAAATGGCAAACAAAAAAGGGGGGCTGTAGTTTGGTACCACCTATCAAACATTCAGTGCCCCCCCCCCAGACTCTAGGGGCCCACAGCCTTCAACTTCCACAGCCTTATACATTTTCTGAGTAGAAGTCATTGAATATGGAGACCCTTCGTGAGGCAATACCCATTAACTGCTGGGTATTACTATCGACAAGTATGTAGACACAACACTGTGCATGTTCTGTAATTGTTAAGTTATTTTAATGTAATGTAAAATAACTGTAATTATTATCATAGTATCCTATCGACCACTGACGTGGGTTGGCTTACAGAGGCAGGTCAGGTACGGTGAGCTTATCGTCATACTTTAACATAATTCGAGTTATAATTTCGCTGGTGACTCAGTGGTGGGAAGAGTGCTTTTGGCATGAGGGCTGGGCCAACCCACAGTTATTTTACATTACATTTAAATAATCATTACCATTAGTTATCCATCATTGACCACTGACTTTGTGGGTAGGCTACTTCAACTCATTCTTGAAATTAAAACTCAGGTGGGAGCTTTGCTATCTAAATAAGTTTTATTATATGTGACATGTACTGGGAATAGGGACCTTAATGCAGCATGCACTAAAGGCCCTTACACAGATCCTGTCACATATGTTAGCAAAACTACAGTCATCATTTTATATGTAGACAAAACATAATGATAGGTCAGGAACTTTATGTTCCAAGTAAACATGCAAAATGTTATACATTGCGTATACCTTGTATGACATAACAGTGTTATTTCAATGACTGTAGGGGTAATGTGCCTCCCCCCCTTTTTTTCCTTAAGGGAAAATGGTTTACAGCTATCTTGCTGCAAAAGCATCAGCACTCATCGTGCCTGTAACTATCTTAGAGGCTGAAAGTTACCAAATCTTTCCGCGTATATAGAATATAAACTGATACACAATGCAACCTAAGCTAATACTTGGATATAAGTGACTAAGTAGACTTATGTAGATATTTCTATCCTATAATAAATTAATCTGCAGATGAATTTGTTCGCAAAACAAGTGTATGAGTGTTTATGCATCATAGATCCAGCAGAAATGGGATAAAGTCTGTAGGCTGCAGGACAGGTGGTACATACAAGGGTCTATTATAGAACCAAGCAAAGGTGGTTTCATTTGACCATCTTGCTGATTTGAGAATCTCATGCACCTGTACTTGTTTCCTTGCTGCAGCTGACATTGACGCATGGTGAGCAGAGTAAGCTGTATACTGCTCATCTACTCCAGCAACCTTCAGCGCTGATTTTACTTGTCTGGATATTGTCTTTGCACTAGCCCTGGAGATGGGCAGTTTCGCTGTCAAAAAGACAAACGGCATGGTAGATTGTGACCTTTGGTCAGCAATGTATGCTCTAAGATGGGAATATACACACAACCTTTCATCTTCTCTTCTTTGAAAGTACATAATCAGCGGCTTGTCAGTTGGATTGTTAGTTTTTGTGCGAAGTGAGTATATAATCTTGACTGAATGATCAGTCCACTCACAGTCTCCTCTGAGCATAAGGTGCAGTACTTGCAGTCTTTGTCCAGTGGCTAGTAAGACCAGTAACATAGTATGTCTGGTAAGCTTCTCATAGTTTAGTCCCTGCATGTATCCCCAGTTCTGCATTGTTAATTATGCTGGCTGTGGGTCCCAAACAAATTCCATTGACTTCGTTGGGGGTTTCTGGACCTTTGTCTCTTTGACAAACCTCGATAAGGTAGGCTCTTCTCCAGCTGGTTTCCCGTTAAAGGTTAAAGAACATGATAAAAATGACCTGGATGTACTGATGGCACTGTGACCTACCCCAGTATCAAGATATTCACTGAGGATCTGTATGTAGTCCCTGACTGATTGTTGTGTGGGGTGCACGTCCCTTAGACTTGTGAATGCTATCCATTGCTTTGCACATCCCTCATAGACCACTGCCGTATTAGGGCTCCATGCCATGACTAATACTTTCCATGCAGTAAACAAGTAGCCCAGCAGATCACACCATATGGTTTTTATATAGGGATAATTATTAGGTGTGATCTGCCTGCCAATGGGAATTTCTTGGTGGGGTCCTCTGGCCACAACAGGGTCGAAGATGTAATGGGGATTTGCAGGTGCTCGCTGTACCTCCTGAGGCTGGTGAGGCTGGTGAACCATGGCTGTGTTGACCAGTTGGGGACCACTAACAGTCCAGTGGTTTTGTCCTGCTTGATCTTCCTCAACTTGAAGGTGATTCTGTGTTTCCATGCATAAGTGTATATGCACTGTGGGACCTCATCACATGGTATGGAACCCAGAGAACCACCGTTTCTGATACAACAATGGGCTGTTGTGTTGTCGATGAACAAATGTACACATTGCCCCTTCACTTGACGTTGAAGTTTCTTCAGAGCCATGAGAACTGCTTTGAATTCGAGAATATTAATATGCAGTCCTTGTAACTCAATGGGCCATTCTTCCCCATACTCAAAATCGCCTTGTTGCCAATAGCAACCCCACTCTGTTTTAGAAGAGTCTGTGTAGATTGACACCTATGGGCGGATTTCTGCATAAAGTGCTGAAGCGATAGGGAGATGTGACAGCCACTGTTTGATGCAATCATGAACCGGGTCACTTAGGTACATGGTTACGTCATAGTTACCTAATGACTTAGCGAGAGCCCAATATTTAACTCTCTAGAGGAGTTTGATATGGACCTTGGCCCTGTCATTTCCAGGTTCAGTGGCTGCCAGTTTTCCTATGACTGCTGCAAACTGTCTGATTGACAGCCTCCAGACTTTCAGGATGTCACATGCCATTGTCATCAATATTGTCACTTTCTTGGGTGGTATGTGTAATGTCAGTGTGGTTTAGTCAATGGTGAAACCCAGGTATTCAATGGACTGTGCCAGGGGTCAAGACTGATTTTCTTAAGTTAATTGTGAAGCCTGCTTCTTGTAGGATTTTGAGAGTGTGTTTTACAGATTGTTTCACTAATTCTGGAGTGTCTCCAAAAATAAGTGTGTCATCAATGTAAAATACCAAGTTTACGCCATAATGTACTCTCAGATGTGAAAGCAGTGCCTTCATGATATGTGTAAAAGGTCTTGGCCCTACTGTTTACCATGGAACTGGAATTGCAAGAAATCCCTGTGCCTTTCCTTAATGGGTAGGGTGAAGTAGGCTGACGTAATATCTACAGAACTCATAAAGGAGTGTTGAGGCAAAATATGCATGACAGACGCGAGATGATCCATTTTGAAGGGTTTTGTAAACTGTGAACTCATTTAGTTCTGAGAGGTTCAAAATAGGTCTGAAAGTGCCATCTGTTTTAGGTCTTAAAAACATGTGTTATGTTCTGCAGGCTCTATGATGCCTTTACTCAACATATCCTGTATTTGTGTATCTAACTGAGCATCTTTAACTGGGTTAATAGATGCTGATTTTCTGAAGTTAATTGTGAAGCCTGCTTCTTGTAGGATTCTGAGAGTGTGTTTTACATATTGTTCCACTAATTCTGGAGTGTCTCCAAAAATAAGTGTGTCATCAATGTAAAATACCAAGTTTACGCCATAATGTACTCTCAGATGTGAAAGCAGTGCCATCATGATACGTGTAAACAGTCTTGGCCCTGGTGAGTATCCATTTGGTAGGCATGTATACCTATACCGTTTACCATGAAACTGGAATTGCAAGAAATCCTTGCGCCTTTCCTTAATGGGTAGGGTGAAGTAGGCTGACATTATATCTACAGAACTCATAAAGGAGTGTTGAGGCAAAATGTGCATGACAGACGCGAGATGATCCATTTTTAAGTGTTTGTAGACTATGAACTCATTTAGTTCTGAGAGGTTCAAAATAGGTCTGAATGTGCTATCTGTTTTAGGTCTTAAAAACATGTGTGAGACAAATGCCCTCGTGTTATGTTCTGGAGGCTCTATGATGCCTTTACTCAACATATCCTGGATTCGTGTATCCAACTGAGCATCTTTAACTGGGTTAATAGATGCTGAGTCTGGGATCTCTGACTGTACAGGTATAGTGTGTAGATCTATGGTCAAGCCCTTCACCATATCGAGCACCCATCTGTCTTTGGTGAATGTATGCCATTTGTTAGCCTTCCTACGAAAACCACCTGCTGAAAAGGCCTGGGGTATTTTGGGATTCTTTTCAGGTGTTTCGGGTAGCTTGGCTGTATAAGGTGTATCCACAACTGAGAGACTTGCATTTATTTGTTGTTGCTATCTTTGTTGTTGGATTTGTAGTGGTTCTGTTTGGACTGCTTGCCCCGCTTGCCACCCCTGGAGGTGTTGCTGCTGGACCGGTAGTCATGGTGGTGGTTCCATGCCACCTGGTGGTGGCTGCAGTCCTGATTGTAGTTGGGATGACCCGCTATGTGTTTGCGGCTGGACCCACTCTTGTTATGGCGGCTGTGGGCCTGGCCGCCTCTGTAGTTTTCCTGGTGGCGGTTCCATGACCTGGGGCCAGCCACTACATCGCATAGGGCTTCTTCTTCCTCTTTCTGTCTAACCACAATCTGCTCCCTGGCGTCTTTCCCGAGCAGATATTTAAAGCTTTTGTGGTTTTCTGGTTTCTGTGCTACCTCTAGCCCCACACCCTTCAAGCCTGCATACACATTATTGTGCCTAATGTCATTGGTTTTCCATGAGGACTTGGCTA
Source organism: Acholoe squamosa (assembly GCA_949317995.1). Lineage (NCBI taxonomy): Eukaryota > Metazoa > Annelida > Polychaeta > Phyllodocida > Polynoidae > Acholoe > Acholoe squamosa. Next base: position 40,561,535 of record OX439037.1, on the reverse strand, counting down.
TCAGTTTCAAAGAATCAGATAAGCTTGTGACCAGTTGTTTGGGATTAACTGTTTCGCCACTGCCTAGGTGGTCCAGTGCATTTACTAAAGGTCTGGCTGCAAATTGTAAGCACCACTGCAGGGACTTGAAGGTGTCATCCCTCTGAACCACAGCTTCCCCGTTTCTTTTAACAAGTTGCCTAGATACATCCTCATTGAGCCTTGTTTTATGGAGAACCTCTTGGTTGGAGGATCTAGGGTAGGTGTTTTTAGTTGATCCTTAGTGGCTGGATTCAGGTAAATGGCTTCCACCAATTATTTAACCTTCACTGGTGTTTTGTTAGTTTCAGCCTCTTGCGGTTCTGTGAATACCAGCTCTACTGTGGCTAGAGGGCAGTCAAATGGCTGTAGTCCATTTACAGGTGGTGGATATTCCTGCTGCTGATCACCCTGCAATCCTCTCAGTGCTGGGTAGTTGTATTGGTCTGGTATCATCACCTCTGGTCGGCGCTGTTGTTGTACTACTGTATTTGCAACATGATGCGCTACTGGGCGCGCGTCAATATGCGCGACATCCACGGCCACCCAAGCGGCTGTCATGTCCTGTCACGCAGGATGACGCTGGGTGGATGTTGGCTGTATGGCGCGACCAAAATTTGTGGGAGTGTGATCTCCCCTGGTGGGGGGTCCATGATCTCATCTGAGTGCAGGTCAGGTTATGGATCTGTTTGATTCAGCTCTGTTGTCAGAATACCACCCTGAGCTCTCAGATTCCTGAGAATAAATCACTGTGCTTTGACTCATAGCACTATGATCACTGTATTGGCTGGTGCCTGTCGACACAGTGTGAGCTGCTCACCTAGGAGCCTGTCTAGCATTTTGGAAAACCTGCTCCACCTCACAATCCTCTGTTGATCTGCAGCTCTCCCTGTCCATTAGGGCATGGTCAGGTTGTTCGGCATACAGGGGTATGGCCAGTGGCGGTTCACCCCGGCCCCTCCTGCGTCTAGGCTGGTGATCTCTGTCTTGAGAATGTACTATTCTAGGGTCTGAGGGCGGGCTGGTGAAAGTGTAATTGTCATATAGACCACCTTGTTAGGACGGCCCATTCTGTACTGTCACCGGTATCAGCCATCTAGGTTTCAGTCTCTTGGCAGAGTGACTTTGGATGTCTGCCTTCCTCTTCATTTGTGCCAGTGGGGCATTGTGCTGTGGAGACCTATGAACAATTGGTGTAGGGTGATAGACCACTCCTGATGAGCTGCTCTCATTCACTGCACTTGAGGTAGAGGGATCATTTGTGTGAACTATTGGCCCATTCATATCAGGTCTAGTAGGTGTGTACTGTGTGATGAAAGGTGGGTCTGATGAGGGCGAGTAGTGGTTCACTGGTTCACTCCTAGCTGGAGACATCTTGGGTAGAACCATCGTCAGAATGTGTATCACCCGGCGAGAAAAGGTCTCTGACGGTGCTTGGGGCGTCCGTGGGGGCGCACCCCTCCACCTGTACAAGTTGTATGGCTTCATTCAGAATGTCACCCTTAGGAGGTGTCGAGGGTGATACTGGTCTCAGGTCAGGAGTCTCCATGTCTGTCGTGAGCTGCTCAGCAGTGTGTTGACAACAGACACCTGTTGCTACTTAAGTAGCCCCCTGGGGCCAAGCCCTCAGGTGTGGGTTAAAATGGATTCAGCCAATTAGAACGCTGGTGAGGGCGTAGTCAAACAGTAGGCCCTTCTGTGATTGACAGGTCTGTGTTGGCGTCCCCCACGTGGCATGTCAATTAATAGACACCTTATTTACCTCATCGCATAGGGACGCCTTCACTTGTCACCAGATGTCCTTATTGGGACACTGTCACTTATCTGTCTCAAGAATCCTGCATCTGTCGAACGCTGCCACCTGGTGGCAGGTCATATCGAGCTGCTCATGGTACCCCATGTGTTGCTCAGGCGCGCATCGCCAGGTATTCCCGGCCCACTGCCGGGAGCATCAGTGCCTGGTCCTGCCAGCTTGCCCGCTCCCTGGCATCTTGATAAGCCCAGGGTGCTCTCATCGAGACATCCATCTCCATTGAGAGACATGGTTCAAGTGACGATAAGCTCACCGTACCTGACCTGCCTCTCAGGGGCGTAAGAAAAGGGGGGGCCAGGGGGGCCTGGGCCCCCCAATCATGAAGGAGGTGGGGCCTGGGTATGTCTGGGCCCCCCCCAATATTTTCCAAGAACTCATAAACACAATGGAAAAGAAGCTAAAACTTTACATCTCAAATTAGATTATTATGGTGATGTCATAGGGAAAATGGGGGTCTGAGCCTAAAGTCAGATCCAAAATTTACCAAAAGTTACTTTTCTATATGAATTCTATATACGCATTATATAGACGCCATCACGCATCAGCCGACAATTCAAGGTGGTCACGACGGTGCCCTCGCCGGGCCCCCCCAATGAAGATTTGCTTCCTACGCCTCTGCCTCTGTAAGTCAGTACCCACAAAGTCAGTGGTCGATGACAGATAAATAATGGTAATAATCTACCTCGTCACTGCATGGGAGCAGGAACTGTTCAGTGGTTATAAAGAGACAAAGAACTGAGGCATATAGGCTGTATACATGTAAAACTGCTGCTGTTCCATATGCCTCCTGGGGCCCGAGAGTGAAAGTAAATCTCTGTGCTGTATCTTCCTCCCTAAGGCTACTAGCAATGAGATCCTAATCATGCTCAGGTGTATGGACCTATATAGAGAGACATAGTCAGTGCACCTGGTCTATTATATGGACTAGACTTGTTGACCACACAATACCAGCATAGCGTACAGCTGAGTGGACACACCGCCAATTCTAATTCTCCCACCCACCCACCCCTTGTTGGCTCCTAGTCCTTATATACACCCAATTCAGAACAGTATTTGCCCACGGCGAGGTGGTTTTCTTAGGTAAAGAAAGGCCCGAGCTGGATAAATATGAACACTCTTTACGACGAGGGAGAGTACAGTACTGCACCCAAAGCTCACTCAAAACGCATTTCCTCCAATGAATGAGTGGACCGCCGCCTGAGGGCCCGTCTTGGTGAAACTCAATTAAACTCAAAGACTGCAAGCCGTGCTTAGGGGGCTTATAGACTATACAAGGGAACAGGGTAGCACTGGTGGGGGCCAGTATGTACTTCCTCACATTCTTGGGGAAGGGGTATGCTGTAGGTTTGTATGATGAGATGCCAGGTTTTTATCTGAAGAGAAGAAAGGCGGATGGATTCTATGCCAACTAGTCAATGTATTGGGGAAAAACTATGCCCAGGAGGATTGGGATGTGGTCTCTATCATAATGCATATAATAATAAAACACAGGACATATAAGACCATTCTTTTTGAGCGATTTCAGTGTCACAAACATCACACAAACATTTATATGTTTTCAAGTGTTTAAGCGGGTTTGATAGATATCATACCAACGACGAGGTGGTATCGTTATAAATGATACAGCTGATGATATGAACATATTAAACTTATCGCGTTTCTGACCTAACCAAATGCTACATGGAGCCTGCAGGAGTCTTAATTAAGTGTACCCGGTTCGGGTATATGTTTGAGTACCATGCGGTATGCCCTTTTTTCCATAACATTTAATAGGCTACTGAGAGAAAGGAGGATCATGGATGGTAAGTGAACAATACCGTAATATCATCTGTATTGATAAGTAATCTGTTCGATTCAGCTCATGCCAACATTTCATTTTATTTTCCTTTTCATGGAGCCCTGAATGTATTTGGTTACACGTAATATAATTATAATGGTCATTTATGGTATATCTCCTCGATTTATGAAATCACATGCTATGCCTTGTGATATTACATATATGATATGATAGATTACTATGAAATGTCTTGCATCCATCAAATTCATCGTCACGTTATGGACATTTAAAATGGAATGACAGCCTTTAGGTCATGGAGTGATATGCCCCGGGGTGACTGATATGACATGAAAAATGGCACAACTCATTGATTTTAACGTCTTATCAAATTTACCTATGGTACAGTATTTACATTGGTCATGTTGACTCTAGATGACAAATGTAGGCACTAATCTTGAAACTGTCTGATAAGCTGACATTCTCACCGCGACCGAAACCAATATTATATAAAAAAGAAAAGAAAAAAAGAATGGAAATAGGCGTTATCTTTGCGGGGCAGTCGAGCACGCAGCGTTCCTTCTCAATTTGGCGCAGTCTACTCAGTAATTTATGACCGACTGGATCAGTTGTAAAGAAAACATCTCTCTACTTGACTATTATGGCTTCTACTTGTAATCTAATAAATACCATCACACGATGCATGCACATACGTCTATGATATATATATATATATATATATATATATATATATATATATATATATATATATATATATATATATATATATATATGGTGTTATTTCTTGCTGCCGTTAATTCGTCTGCTGTTGCAATTTAGAGTAATCATAATTTGATAGGATGGAATGTGTAAGGTTTAATCTTATGTCGATATATATATATATATATATATATATATATATATATATATATATATATATATATATATATATATATATAAGGGTTCCATAGAATGCATGACATTATTTCTAGAAAGGAAACAGGCACTGCTATAGATGATTAAGTCAGATGCAATTCATGTTCTGTAACTACCCATACGAGACAATTCCATGGGGGCTTGCTCTGTCAGTTATTACTCAGAGCGACTTCCATCACTGTCTATCTCTCACAATAATTGTAATTAATGTTTGCTCCTTTCTGTACCAATGATGGACAGGTTAATTCCAAAGGAAACAAGCGAGGTAAATCAAGGGAAGGGCTAATGATGACAAATATTTTGTTTACAATATTGAATATATGATTGTATGTCTGAACAAAATGCACCTTAACGCTACGTGCCAAATGAATTCTCATCTTCTTTTGACATCACTGGGGCTCTTTTTTACTCAGACCACATCTAGTTTGACCGCCATTTAGCAGAGTACATCACTGTTATATCAAGTAAGGCCATCACGATGGGCTTACAGCAAAAAGAGAACTAATTGGACAAAACTCATTTCATTAGGAAGAACTGGTTTGTTGGGTAGGGGGGCCACATAGGAAATTAACAATCTTGGTGTTTCAATTGTTCCTCATCATTGACTGGGATGAGGCTGTAGGTGTTGTTTTTTTTTTGTTTTTTTTTTTTGTTTTGGTTTGTTTTCGGGTGGGTTGGGGCCATAGAAGATTTAGCCTAAAACGAGAACATGACAGCTACAGATTAAAATTCTATAGAGAGCAGTTCATGGGGGAGTGCAGGATGGGTATGGACGTACAGTATTAGTTACAGTAGCATGGTAGCTAATAGTAACAACAATGGTATCGTTGTTTGGGCAAAGTATAGTGGAGTAGTATTGGTATTGGTAATAATGATGGTAGTGGTGTTTGTGGTGGCTTATTTTAGTGATGTATACGGTGTGGGTCTTGGTTACCATCGGCAAGAATTGTACTCTTCTTTTCATTGGTGACATCAGGGGTATTTGATAAATGACATGAACAGAAAATGTTATATTGCTACCCTTAAGGTGAATGTGCTAGTTGGCATTGCCAGAAGCAGCTGTATTGCTGCTACATTTATCAGTGATGTTAGCTACATTTGCAGCAGATGTTGTATTGTTTTTGTTTTACTGATGGTATAATTGGCACTGGCAGCAACTGTTGTATTGCATCTGTGGTGGTGATGGTGATAGCTGGCATTTGTAGCTCTATTTAGTGATGGTGCTTGCTGGCATTGACAGCAGTTCTTGTATACAGTTCTGCTTCTGTTGCTGGATAGCATTGACAGTAGCTGCTGTATGCCCTTTGTTGGGGTTATAGTGCTAGCTGGCATTGGCAGCAGCTGTTGTATTACTTCTATTGTCGTGAAGGTGCTAGTCAGCATTGGTAGAAAAAGCTGTATATTGGCAGCAGATACTCTATTCCTTCTATTGTACTAATGGTACTAAATGGCACTGGCAGCAGCTATTGTAGGGTTGGTGCTCGCTAGCATTGACAGCAGCTGCTTCTGTTGCTGGATAGCATTGACAGCAGCTGTTGTACTGCTTCTATTGAAGTGAAGGCAGTCAGCATTGGCAGAAGCAGCTGTAATAGTGTATTGCTGCCATCAGTGATGTTAGTTACATTGGCTACATAATGCTGCATTATTTTCTCTTGTAGTGATGGTTGCATTGCTTCTGTGGTGGTGATGGTGCTAGCTGGCATTGTTCTAGTTCTCTATTATAGTGACAGTGCTTTTAGCATTGACAGCAATTGTTATATACTGCTTCTGTTGCAGTTAGCATTGGTATTAGCTGCTGTACACTGAAAAGATAGCCTGATCGCAATGTGATCAGTGTAGAGGAATCCTGTTCATCATTTGCAATTAACTATTTAAAATGCTGAACATTAATTAGCTATAATTAAAGACAAAATAACCATACTGATCATCATTATGATTACCTAATATCCCCCTCTGAGCATGCAAAAAAAATCAATCAAAATGAAGACCTTGGTTGATCACCTATGGTCACCCAAATGATGAATAGGTACTCCCCCAGGCTCCATCAATTTGAGCACCCTAAGGTGATCTTCACTGATTAGTTCTTGCATCTATAAGTCTTCCGTGTATATGCCATTTGTAAGGGTGAGGGTGCTAGCTGGCAATGGAAGAAGCGTTTGTATTTCTACTGTCATCTGTCGGGGCTATTCTCTTGGATGGTGTTAAGAGTGGTGTTGTTGGTTGCTATGGTTATAATGTCGTGGTTTTCAGTTTGCTATAGGTGGATATAGGTAACAGTGGTGGTGTAGTTGTTGCATTGGTAACAGTGGGAGTTTTAGTGAGTGACAGTGCTGGTATTACTGTTAACAGGTTGTTACTGGTAACATGTTATTGACAACAATGATTCCAATATTGGTTGCTACTGGTAATAGTAGTAGACCTATGGTTACAGTGATAGGCCAGTCAGGGTATACTACAGACGTGTGGCCATTGCATAGGTTTGGCGAGGGGAAGTTGTCAGAGGTATAGCTTTCATGAGGTAGTGGTGGCAGTGAAAGTTGGGTTATGATATAAGTAGGCAGACCCCATGTGGTTTTCAGTGAGGGCATGTAAGTGATGTAGGCCATACTATATCAGCCCTAGACCACCAACCAGCAATATAATGACAGTAATGAAGGCCCACTTATACCCCTTACAACCATACTAGACCTGCTCCCCACAGCCGTATATCTCTATCAACAGGTTTTTAGGAAGGGTTAAGTTGCCACAGGGTAACAATTGTATATTTAGAGCTATATATAGAACTGCTACAGTATATATGCTTGGCAATGCCGATGTGTGGATTTGCAAGCTAGATGCTGAAAGCCAGCACCTAACCTGCTTAGTTGTTGTATGATTATGACATCGGGAGGGGTACTTCTCGCTTCATTCTTTTTTTTAAGAAACAGTTTTTCTATAACGCTATCAGAAAAAAAAAACAGCCTTTTCTGGAATGTCAGTCAAATGATAATGCTGGAATGTGCCAATTGAAATAATTTCTGTTACGGTATTGCTGTAGCTTAATATTCATGTGCAGCGTCTTTTGTGAGGGTCATTAATGAGGTATTCTGGCTATTGTAACCATTCCTATGTTTGTATAAGAAAATCGGTTTCGTGGGAAATACTTTTCTCCTTGTTACCTCAATTATGACAGTAATATTACAGTTTGTGGTCGATAGAAATTAGGTCAAAGGGTACAATGACATTAATTAACTTGTGGTGACATATGAGTAAATGTATAGAGGGCACGGAGGACACATTCTTGGGGTGAGTTAAATTCGTGTAGTGACATAAGGGAGTACACTCGAGCATATAGTTTGCCTCTTGGCATGGTATGTTTTATGTCATTCAGTATATTAGATCACTGACGTTCGCCCTCTTAATATTAGTTATGTCCTTTCAATACATCAGCTACAATTGTTCTGGATGTATTAGATAGACGTATCAATAAATTGTTCATTTCAAGTGAGATATCAGAGCCAAGCTATGGAATAGAGGAATGAATTAGGTTATTGAAGAACACTACTCAATCAGTCAACGATGAACGCTTTCAGATTTCCAGTGATGGTCTGTAACACAATAACTTAGATCTGTATTCTAGTATAAAATGTATGGACCTTGGCAACACATAGAATGTGTTAGATTCGGTTTAGGTCTATACAGTGTCCAGTATATTCTATGGTGTATATAAAGGGGTGGGGGTGTGTTTGAGATAGGATTGAGTAGGTTTGTGTTGGACGAGGTGGTGTGTAGAGAGTAAATTGGTTAAGCTGGCCTGTATGGTAGTCATCTACTGACTAGTGAGGTACCCTTCTGTTGGTACTGCTCCAGGCAATGGCTCACAGATGACCACAGGCACTGGGTAAGAAACAGGAATGGCTGGAGGTGGGGTGGGATGATATAACAAGAAGTTTGGCCAAATACAACAGCAGCACAGCCCCATGTTTGTTAGTCTGGGTCCCATACAGACTCCTGAGTTGGATCAGTGTGTACTGTGCGTTATATGCACGAGGATATCAGATGTAGGGAACTGTTGGGATCAGGTGCCTGTATTTGATGACTTTATTGTCGATGTTGATAGCTTAAAAACTACTAAGAGATGGTGCAGTGCATGGTAATACCATATGATGTACCGTTATCTATTACTTTGTGGTCACCTTCTGCTCGATATCACCAATATTATGCTTTACTGATTATTCAAGTGAAGGTACTACAGGAATAAATAAAGCATATTACCCTAATTACTTAACATCCTGTGGTTGTTGTGGGCTTATGTTCATCATGAGTAGGTGTTCTTAATGATATTAGCATTTATGTGGAAACAACATTAGCAATTCTTTAGAAGCATTGATTATACAACAACAGCCTGATATAAAAGTTTAAAACTATAGGCGTGAACAAAATTAAGGATTTTTGCATGTCATAGCACATGTTCTGATCATACCCTATAGATCGAGCTAAACTCGTATCACTTTCACATGCTCAATGATACTGTCCTGGTGGGGATAGTGTTTTTGTGTGCATACAGGTGTGCTATAATCTACTCCCGATATCAGTGTGATAAGATCACCATGATATTACTCAGCATATAGAGATGACTTCATTACTACACACACCTATAGCCTAAGTGTAATGGTTGTACATTTGTATATGGATTGTTATTTACAGTTATTGAGTATACTCGTCATAAACAAACCACAGTATGATGAGAAGAACACTTTGTGTTTATGGCCTGCAGTGGGGACTGGAGAAGGTTGAAGGGTCGGCCTTACTCCATGAAGTGTTCTTATAGGCCAACCACCGCCACTGTAGAGAATAGTAAATCACTCCATGTCCACAAAACAGTACAGCACATGGATAGCAAAATGAAGTGCCAATGATGGAATATGTGAATAGAGTATGCCTGTTTTGGTGCTATTGTTATACATGTTATTGGGAAACCACTTTTTTACCCTCTGTCACATTTCCACAACTTTGCGTTCCTGTCTCATATTTTCAGTGAAATAGGCATGAATTTGCATTTCCCTAAGAAATAATGGTAGGCCTCAGAGACGTTCCTCTCTTTCAGGCATCATTCCCAGAGCCTATTCCTCTTGGAACTTGAAGAATTTTCAGCTAAATATACTTTCTTTTACTCGAATGGATTAATTTTTAAAGGGACTATTTTTAAAGGGAAATTCATCTAGTATAGTGACAATTTATCATAAATGGTAACAAAAAGACTCAGGAAAATATTCACTTTGATAAAAGCTTCACGTCATTATGCTTCTATAATGCCCTACATTAAAACACAGCCAGGTCAGTCTGTATTGTAGACCCAAACATTATAGCAATTTACTTGGCATATCAAAGGGCATTAGGGGGAAATTTGGTATAATCTAGTAGAAAATACTCCATTTTAAGAAAGACACATATGGGTTAATACCATTGCCAGTCATAACAACTTGACAACTAATAGCATTTTTCGAAAATATTTTTTTGGACGTACTATTAAATGCAATAGGCCTTATATCGCCAAGTGCAAAGCCTGCATCGGCATGATTAATATTAATATTCACCATATATCATTATGTGCATTTAAAGGGTCATGCGGGATAGATTCTAGAACAATGTAGACTATATATGGGGAAATTGGTACCCATCATGGCAACTGTTATCAGTGCTTACCTTGCTAGTACCAGATCAAGCGATGGCGCTGGACACTGGACAATGTGCAAGAGAGGAAAAGTATGATAATGTGATGTACGTTGTCATAGGGCAGAGGTGATAAGGAGGGCCCCTTTTGATTATCCTATCATTATGAAATATCAAGCAATACTTTCCTACTCCTAGGCCTCATATTCATATTTCCATGTCTGATATTTAAGTCTGACCATTGTATACACACCATATGCATCCACTTGCAATCCGTAGTACTCTCTGTAGTAACAATATTTATTCTGCGAAATAATATGAGTAACAAGGTATAATTACGTTGGTGCATAGCACTATTCTATTTCTCAGAACAAAATGTACACATTCACTTCAGCATATCTACCCGGTACATAACATATGTCACATTTACTATTTTACAATGAATTGACTTTGGATTGTCTATTTACAGATGCATAATGAAATGATATATTTACAATATGTATCATTTACCCTATATAATTGAGAGACGACACTTACAAGTAACATCCATTCATGTATGTCTGATACATAGCTAGCAGGGACTTTTCTTTGTAATGCAAATGGGTTACTTATGTAAAGTACTCTTGGGGTTACTTCATGTACCCATTTAATGGAGAAAATGAGAATTCTGTCACTGCCATTTCAGACTTTAAAAGTTGCCATGAACAGAGCTGGTATGAGATTATGCATTGTATATCCACATTTCTGACACAAATATTAAGGAAGTTCTCATCCAAGACTTGTACTCCAGATGCACTCTTCCTGTTTAACATTTACCTGTAACATCTCGGACTATAATGATTATATATATAACAGGATTGGCAATCTCAGGTGGGTCTTTATCACACCACTGTCTCGCTGCCAAAGCCCTTTTTACTCCGCTTATGTTTAACATCAATCACCCTTATGGGTGTGGTAGTCCGTGAGAAGTCTCGACTATTACTGCTAAGTGCAGGACCATACAGTTTTCGAGGTTGTGGTTGTGTTGGGTGATACTGGTATTCTGGAAAGTTAGACGTGGCCTTTCGCTCACTGCGACAGCCACAGGCCCTCAGGAGGAATTTCCTCCAGGCATTGATTGTCTTAGAAGACCAGATCCACATCCCACTGGTGATCCCCACCACTAATGACATGAAGATCTTTAGCATGAAGATCTCAATGTTTGGCCTTCTTTGTGAGGTAGGCTCTTGCCAAGGTAGTCTGTTAGTGTACTCGTAAAAGTAGCAGGCAATGACACATGTGGCAGGTACTGTATACAACACACTAAACACCCCAATCCTGATCATCAGGGCCTCTAATTTGTCTGTCTTCAACCCATCATTTCGCACAACTCTTCGTATGCGAAAGAGTGAGACGAAGCCAGCGAGTAAGAAACTGGTTCCGAGAAGGAGGTAGACAAATAGTGGTGCCAAAATGAATCCCATGAGTGACTCAGAGTTCTGGTTGCCCACATAGCACATCCCTGTGAGTTCATCAGCGTCCACATTGCGCATCACCAAGATGATGATGGTCTTGACTGCTGGAATACTCCAGGCGGCCAGGTGGAAATAGGAGGAATGTTGTTGCATAGCCTCATGGCCCCACTTAAGTCCAGCTGCCAGGAACCAGGTGAGAGTCAAGATGACCCACCAGATACTGGAGGCTGTACTGAAGAAGTACAACAGGAGGAAGACAATGGCACAATCAGTGTTATCCAGGCCTTCCTGTAGGAGGTACTGCCCTCCTTTGTCACAGCTTATGGCGCCTCTGCCGGCAATGAGGCGAACTAGATATCCAATGGCACAAATGTTGTAGCAGAAGGAGAGAATGATGATGGGACGCTCAGGGTACCGGAAGCGCTGTGAGTCTATGAGGAAGGTGAGAACGGTGAATAATGTGGATACAAAACATAAGCTGGCCCAGATGGCCATCCAGATGTCTGCAAACCGCTTGTCGGCCACAGAGAACAGGTCATCTTCCCCACAGCGGAGAGCACAGCGTTGAGTGTGGTTCACATACATGTACTTCTCAGAGTTTCTAAGATGGGAGCAGCTCATCATAGAGCCCCCAGTGATTCCATCCCCTCCTGGGCTGACGTCTCCTGGAGGATGACGTGAGTGTGAATGCCGCCCTCCTAAACTATCCCCTCCATGTCCATGATTATAGTCACGTGGCTTCTCTGTACCATCTCCAGAGGGCCCATCCATGCACATGTGGTTGTGGTCATTGCGTCTGGGGAACTTAGAGCAGTTAAGTGCCTCTGGCCATGGGAAGCCAAACTCTTGGAGGACTGGCTGACACCTCTGCCTGACGGCCTCACACATGGGTCTACATGGCCCTATTGGCTCCTCCACCTTCTCTGTACACATGGGGAAGTAGACAGAGCACAGGAAGAACTGAAGCTGGCTGGAGCAGCCATATTGGATGAGTGGCACAAAAGTCTGCAGTTGCTGGTCTGCTTCGTTCTGGGCCTCATGACCCACCAAGTTTGGCATGCCTGTGACATTGTACCCCAAACCCTTGCACAGGTCAATTTTTATAGGATCACATTGCCGGACAATGGCGGCACCCAGCTTAGGAAACTCCTGGGTTGTTGCTATGGCGATGAGTGAGCTGAAAACCAGAAGCAACTCTTTCCACAAGATATGACCTCTTCCACTAAATGTTGAGAAAGACCTAATCTCTGCTGAAGCCATCTTGTTTGCCGTTGTTTTTGGGAAATCAAAGACTTGGGGCTGCTAACTTTGGTGATCCGACGGGGTGACAGGTAAACCGTAGAGCATTAACACATGTATATTATGCTTAACATTTATCATTCAGCAGTGTTCACACCAGAGCATGCCTATTATATTTCAATATGTTACAATTATCGATGGTCATGTCCATGATAATATCTCAATTTACTGGCGAGCTGGGGTAAACGGGAGATACTCCAGGTGAAATTCCCCCACCATGTAAAGGCAGGGTTCTCTGTATCTAAGAATGAGTAGTATGGGGGTGGTGGTGGTGTATGACTTGTAAAGGCTGGTTGGTCTTGTGATCTATGCCCATGGGGTAACTCGCTGACTGACTGGCAGCCCTCCGCCGCCTGCTCAGGCATCCAGGGCCGCTGCGCTCAATTTGCCGCCTGCCGGGCCCTGTCCCGCCTCCTCTGGCAGGGATGAGGTCGATTTGGGGTGTGAGGTGAAGGAGTGGTGAGGGCAGGGGAAAGGAGACCGACCCAGTCCCGTCCCTCCCACCGGCCTCAGGCGCCACGTGGTCCGTCACCACCTGTCACAGCCTGGCGGTCTCCAATCTTCCTCCTTCCGGAACAATCAGCCTTTCACTAAACTACTTGCAAAAGTAGCAGAATAGAGTGAAGCGTGTCATCAAGACAGGCCCCAAGTAGGCTGTAATACCAAACACCTCTTCTTCACGTCAGACATCTGAACCCTATCCTCCTACTGTCATTTCCTTTACACTTCTCCTTTTGAAGCTTTAAATTCCCTGTCCTAAAATGATGGATCAGTGGTAGGACCAAGTATCCATTGAACAGTCCCAGTAGCTGAGCCACTACATGTGACACTACTCCTGCCAGTACTCCCAGTTGCCTCTTAACGTGAGAACACCAGTCAAGGGTGTCATAAATTGTACCTCCATACACAGGAGGAGGGGGGTGTATGTTGGGGGCTATCAAAAATAAGAGCGGGGATCCTAATGTTTTGTATGTCCCTATTCACTCTTAGGTGTCTTTGTGGTTGCTGCGAAGAAGGTGAGATGATTTCGAGTTGAAGTAACCCCCTTGCCTTCTTTATTTATGGATGTATATCATTTGTTCTCACTCATACCAAGTACTGGTACTTAAAGTCCGGGATTTTGACTGATTCTTGATCCTCCTTAGCAGACTTCAAGTGTTTGGCATGTGTTCAGAACACACGATGGATCTGTGACTGTATGGGTTGTTCCTTGTTATAAGAGCATACTGAGGGGGGAGTGGAAGGATTTAGCACTCCTGATCCCCAATCAAACTCCTCCACCCTTAACCCAGGAGGATTTAAGGCCTATAGACGTAGGTAGGTAACTACATGGATCCAGGTGTAGAGGATCAGCTATTAATCACCCTAAGTAGTACCACCCTGCCCCTACCACAGGTGGCACTATACACATGTATAAGTGTAAAAGGGGTGTGCTGGTAAGGGGTGGTGAGGGCACCTTTCAGTAGGTGTACGATCTGGATCCTCGTCCTCCTTCAGTTGTTTGCCTGTGTGTATAGTGATAGTATTACACCAGGCAGGTAAGTGACAGTCCTAGACAGGTATGTCATTTAAGGTATTGGTGCACAGCTTAGGATGGCATATGCTCCAGTCGATCTGTGTACTGATTTAGTCCGTCCAGGTAAACAGGGCCATGAGAATGAATGCCCCAACAGTCGACCGACCGCCTCTCGCAACAGTGCTCTCGCCGCGTCGTGGAGGTCTACGTGTAGGCCTAGCAGTGTTGGAGTCGTCTGCCTCTCTTAATCCACAAGCTCTCCCTATTTACACAGAGGCATATTCAGAAGGGCATCTGAAACTGGTTCCATCTAATACCAAATGTCAGCTGAAATGGTTGCAAGTCTCTATATGACATATGCTTAATTTGGACGCCCGAATCGGCGGCTCACCAGGCGCCTGCCGCCACTACCGCCGATGTCCAAACGACTACTGATCTACTAGTGGGCTCCACGCGCCTCCCGCCTTCCCTTTACCTGTCAATCACTCCAGGGGGTGGGTGCACTGGATCCCTTCCTAATTGATCTGCAGAACGCTCCTCCACCTCAAATACTCTTTGGTTGGGGAGGATGTGGTGCAATGAAGGAACAGGAGGGGTTTGTAGTGTACCTCACCCACCCTCATGGCACCCACCACTGATCCCCTTCCTCAATGTCGGCCAATCAGAATGTTTGTTGTGATAAGGAGGCCACGCCCCTTGGTTAGTGATTGGCAGAGAGCATGGTAGCCATAGGAGGTGGTGGTGTAGATTCAGACATCTACCATAAGGCACCTTATAGATTGGGGCTTACTTGTCGTAGAGCTGAAACTAGGATAAACTATTGAGGACGTTGCGCTAGTTTGGTGTAGGCAAGGCAAATCAACGCCCAACATCGACAACAAAGTAAAAGCAGCAAAAAGTAATGCGTATGTGCCATGATGGCATGACCCGTGGAGCATGAAACAGACAAGGCAAAGAGACGTTAACTGAACATCAGCGTTGGGGTGATGGGAGGAATGTGTTGACATATTAATTTACCCTGTAAGACAGCATGCAACACTAATTGGAACGTAAATGTGTTAATCTGTAGGCTATATGTGTTACACATCCAGTGCTATTATATCCCATGGAAGACTACCCTACCTGGAACAACCAGTCTCAATTGTAGAGGGTCTAGATGACGATCTAATTCGTGTCCGGGAGTTCTTGAGTAATGAGAGTACGTAATTAAGAGATATGCCATCGGAAGTGTTGCATTTGATTTAGTATGAAACTGGCCCATCTTAAAACAAGGGAGATTCCATGGAAAATTCATCAAAATAATTAAACAGATATTGAGTAGTTAAGTGTAATTAGGCAATCTAGAGCATGATAATTACACTTGTTTGAGTGATAGCGATGTAGAGCAAGTACCCACTTTGTAATTTACTATGATAGTTGGGGGGCATTAGACCATAATTGTTGCATCTATCCCTGACGGTCTTCGGCGTTATCGCCTCTCGGACGTGTCAATCAGTCTCTCCCTGACAGCTGAGGGTGACAGTCTACCTATAGTGAAAAGCAGTAAAAGAGGAGATAAACTAAACACACACAGGTAACAGAAGAGAACGAAGGGGAGAGAGAGGAAGAGGGAGGGGAGGGAAACAAATCTTGATTGGGGGGGGGGCAGGGGGATCCCATTGCAACCATCGTAATTCATTGGCTAGTGTTTGCTGACACTTATCCATGCTAATATTATGTTAACAAAAGTAGTCTTTGGTGACTACCCTGTGATTTGAAGCCAAGGCTCCCATTTTTTCCCTATTATCCTACCACTTTGCCAGGATCTGGAGGAGATTTTGGGAAATGTTGCATCTTATAATGGGTCTTGCCAAATCTTGAGGGGGCCCAGACATAACCAGGCCCCACCTCCACTGGGATGGGGGGGCGCCCCCCTGCCCCCCCCCCTTCCCTACGCCCCATGCGCTAGGGGTTGTTCCGATGGTAAATGGCAGATAATGTAGACATGGACTATCATGCTATGGTGAAAGAAGGTTAGAAGGTTATCTGGACCATAAGGGAAGATGATAAGACTCTAACTACTGGAAAATCCACTCTGTAGTCCAGATTTCAGATGATCTCACGGAACATTACCGCCACCTGGTAGGATCGATTCGAGTGCGACCGTTTCCTACGCCCCCTCGGTGGAGTAAAGTGAACTATAAGGTCCCGTGGCCCTGTGTCAATCAACTTTTTCAGTATACTACTTACAATTGTTGTCTGCTACAGGCGTTGGCATTCGAGGTGGTACGGGGCAATTCCTTTGATATTTTCTTATATACAAAAAGTCTGCTATACAACGGTGGATTTTGACCCTTACTCCCTCCTTTCAAATACTGAAAGTGGGGGGGGGGGTATAGTAAGTAGCATTATGCTGTTATAGGCCTACGATATAGTAAGGCGCTCGGGAAAATACATTAGAGAGGTTAAGACCACGACGTGTACCGCATTTGTACGCCAGAATGATAGGAAATGGTACTATGCTAGACGTTGCCGTAGACGTTACAAGTAAGCAAACCTCTCTGATGACGTATGCGGCAACCTGTACGCCTAGAGCAATGTGGAAGGATAGGCTACACGTTGCTGTGCACTTTACAAGTTCTCAAATTCCAAACCCACTATTGTTGCATTTGCCTTCTTTAACATTTGGGTTACTGACTTGGCCCAGGAGTGTGTTTCTTCATATTTGAATATACGAACACGACTCTCCATATTTCAAATAACTCCCAGAAGTTCTACTAAGGGAGTGGTAATTTTTTTACAACGGGGGGGGGGGGGGTTGGTGGGGGGACAAACGAATTTCAGACCCCTCTAAGGGGGGGGGGAGGCAAAAAATGTTTCGCCCCTTTTGAGCGAAAAATGACCACTCCCTAAGGCAGGGGTTATAAATGATATGGGTAATAATCCCATTTTATAACTGTGACCCATGACACGTATTGACCCTTTTATTTCTATAATGATAACAAATCGATTCGGTGACACTTTAGCTTCGCTTTTATTTTTACTGAGTGTTTATTACATATTGTGTGAGTAACAATACTGCCCAACTGATAGCATGACTGCAGAATACTGCCTCAGAAGGCCCTAATAGGCAACATGGTTCGTAATGTAATAGTTCATGGTGCGCATAGTTCTTTGCCATTTATAACTTTGATATTCAATTGTTTATCACCGCTGTTCTGCTGTTGACTGGTGCCTTTAGAAACTTGTCCGATTCCATATATTTCTTTATTGATGGAAGGGCCTAGGAAGAAACATTCAAGCGATTCTTTATCACACGCAACGGAATATGTCTTACCACCTGAGAAAAGCTACCCCAGTGCAGGGCGCAGTAATATCCCTCTTATCTATGTATAATTATCTGCACGATTGTATGTTATTTGATCTGAGATACGCACCAAGATAGGTTTTGATATATGCCAGTGTTTCCATTAAAGGTCTAAACCAGATACTCTCCTTACCTCTATCCTTTGTAGGAATGCATTCAACAAGTCATAGCCCACCAGTGACCCTTCCATCAGAAGCCGCTGCTCGTCAATAAATTCATATGCCAGAAAATCGGCGAATGTAACCTACGGGGTGATATCATAGACTATAATATTATAGATTCATTTGGACTCATTTGCTAGTCTAAGCAAATCTGGAAGCTTTTAACAGTTAAAATATATAAAAACTGCTTTGCGTGTATGGATTTGAAATGTGTATTATTACTAGGTGTATATACATGTGCACGGATTTGTGATATCCCACCTTATCGCCAGCAAAGAAGGGTCGGTTTCCGAGGAATGTCTCCAACCCTGTTAGCCACTCCTTCAATGTGATCATGTATTCCGCCTTCTAAAATGGTACCAAAAATAGATAGGCCTACATATATATACATCAAATTCTATGTCATGTAGGCCTACATGGAAAAAGGTCTATCATGCACCCTCCTTTTATATAAGGTCCCTGTTTGCAGATTATGTAAACACCAGATTATTACGCTGCATTTTATTTCATATTCACTGCGATGTCTAATGGCGGTGACACCTTGTAATCATTGGGTACATTGAATTAGATAACCAAGTATTGAGTATAATGCCCAATTGTATGAGAAAATATTGAATATTGTATAAAATTGCGAATTCATCGGCGGTATATTATCGGAACCCGAGATATATATATATAGAGAGAGAAAGAGAGAGAAAAAGAGAGAGAGAGAGAGAGAGAGAGAGAGAGAGAGAGAGAGAGAGAGAGAGAGAAAGAGAGAGAGACAGACCCATGGCTCTCATTTATGACATCCTTGGGCCTACATTATACATGTAATTGCTATGCATACATATATGGACATTGTTTGGAAGTACCTTTTGTGGATTGAAGTAACAGACGTCCATGGCCTGACGCCAAATCTCACCGACCTCATCTACCGTGAGGTCTGTGCGACATCTCTCTTGCTCATTGTCACCATCTCACCATGGAAGAAAGAACCACATAACAAACAAAACTTCTCCTGGGAATGCATGCCCCCCCCCCTCATAATGCGTTGAAACATGTGCTGCACTCGCGACATGCCACCGCTATCAATGCATCTCCCTGATGTCCATGGTCAAAATCACGCCCTCCCCCTTGTCAAATCCTTGATAGGCCTCTATAATTGCTCATGATATTTAAATGCCGTCCTCACAAGCCTGCTCGAGAGGGACAGCCATGCGTCGTGTCTACTCTGCAAGGTTTATACTATTCCACTCTTGAAGCGTCGGCGTGATAACTATGTCCCCTAGTGATGATGTTGGTTTTCATTAAGTGAATCGATATCTGTGAAAATCCCGTGAAATACTATCAGAATAATTTGATTATGCTTTGTCATCATTCTGGTTAACAATAGGGTGACTAAAGGCCAACTCCCACTACGCGAAAAATGGGTCTAAAACGCCTGTGATTCTGGATATCGGCAGCCTTGGAGTCTTGTCAAAAACAAAATTCACAAGGGTTCCCATACCACTCCTACCTTTCTCAAACCCCACTACTAGCCACTATATGGGAAGGGAAATGTCTGTGATATTCATCTCTGTACTGACTAGTTGCTACTTTGATTCACAAGTACAACATTCTTATGGCTATAGTGTGTGGAACTTGGGTCCTGATTTATGAAAAATATACAGACCTCTTGTGATTTACTAAAGATTCTTGTTTTCCTCTAAATCACTGGAATTTCCCTATATCACATAGATTTTTGGCCTCTTGTGAGAAAAATATCAAAACCTTTTGATGTATTCCACTCCTGAAATAACAAGACTTTGGCAAGGGTTCTTAGCTGTTATCGGACTTCCTTGGACCATAATACCACCTAAATATCGGCTGAATAACAACATATCCTACATCACAAGGATTTTCTAACTATTTTCGCGTTGTTGGATTTGACCTTAAGTCTAAGTTGTATGCTAATATGACTTTGTCAAGGGCCTTACTTTGATATTGGTCAAACACTTATTTATGTGTCTATCTAAAACAAAACACGATCAACCTTCACCTACAGAGGTTATGCTTCCGACCCAGGTAACGCAGGATCACGTTGCTCTGTGAGAGTTTAACGTCATCGTCCATGTAGTAGGGAAGCTGCAACATTAAATCAGTATCTGATTCATCAGAAACTATCATCAAGATGATATTGTATGTATTCATTAGTGGATAAAGATGAGATATTGCGATTCCGATCTTATTTCATTTTAATTGAGCACTGCGAAAGTTATTCCTTTTGCCCCAAATATATATGTGACATGCACTGGGAAAGGGCCCTTAGTGCAGGGGGGAATAAGGGCCCTTTTCGCAGATCATGTCACAAAACATTATGCCGATACGGAATAAGCTTACATGCACTGTATATTTGCCGGTACATGTTTATTGAGCAGAAGTAACTCCCACTTACATTAGGAAAGTCCAGTCCAAGTGTATGCTTGATGCTTCTGAATGATTTCTTATGGTAGTCTGGTGCTTTAATTAAAATAATAATAATTGAAATAATTAAAAGAATATGTTCTTTATTCTAAATTTATCAATCAGACCCAAGAGAGAGCCAGTTGTAAGTTCATAAAGCACATACCACACTACATGTATCATCTAGAGAAGACTATAGTCTTCTATGCCAAATGGGAGGGGCCCCACCCATTTGGCATAAAAACGTGTTTTTTTTTACGTTTTTATTGGTTTCACTATTGGTCATTTGGTTGAAAATCGGTTAAAAAACGTTTTTGAACGTGTTTTTTTTTGCCAAGTGGGCTTTTATCCTCTTGTTCTTTCCGTAATCGATTTGAAGTGATTGATTCCTTTGAATTGATTGAGTCCATTGACAAACCATAACCGATTGGATATCATACCAGGACCACGGTCATAATACTTGTCTTCAAAGTCGACACCAACGTAATGGAGCAGAAGACGGATGGGCTGGGCTAACTGAAAAATATGCATGGTTATACATTACAAACATACTTGTAATATATTATTTACTCTACGCCAAAATATATCTCTCAGGCCAGTGCCGTGTTGATGCCCATGGCATGAGCTACAGATTGTAGATTTTACCCATGTATAGGCCTCTGCGGGCGAACAAACCAATGCATTGAATTGGCCCCTGAGTATTAAAGGGGATTATGATTCACCTACCTGAAATCTAAACACATATTGGAATTATATCTCCTAATCTAAATGTTAAATCATAAGATCTACCCACCAACTTCATACATAACAATGTCTAATACGTTCTACTATTTTGAGGAGCCTATACTAATCGTATAATACCCAACCACGTGCCTGTAGCTTACCGCCCCTGACGCAGCAGAAGGCAGAATTCTTAGGAATTCTGCCTTATCCAGGTATCACAGGTAGCGTGAGGTACCTACCTATACCTCACGCTATACAAATACATGTGTATGGCGTATGCCGGGCCAGTCTCGCCCGGTCGGGATTCTAGGGAATACCTCTCTCGTGTATGGGGATGATGGTCCCCATTTTCTGGGGAAGATTACTACGCGAGGTACCTGCCTACAAATAAGCACTACAGGAACCAGCGGAAAAAAACTTCTTTTACCATCAAACACTAGGTGCCAGAGATGACTCACGCTAGTGGTCGAGCTGGGGCCAAATTGATGCCAGGCTAGTCAGGGGGTGGGGGGAAAGCACCAGGGGGCACCACCAATTCTATGACTGCCACAGACCTTTGTGTCCAGCTGGGATCCACTACCCTGGGGTGACCCCCAGGAAATTCTCATTTGTGTGGCTAATATTGGTCAATATGAGATAATTTTCCTGCCTTAGTTTGAGATTCCAGTGAGAAAAGTATGAAAATCCAAAGAGGCAGAATCGGTAAGGTATGTATGATTATGTTCAATTCCACTAAAAATATTGAAAAGGGCCCCTATTCTATTCAAAAAATGATTTTGCACAAATCTTCTATGGACACATTAAAATAATGAACAATGGTGTGTGCTGGCCGAATCTGGAGCTTAATTCAAAAGGTCCTGGGATCGCTACCTGAGCGATCTTAGGAATTCTGCCTTATCCAATTAAGCGATCTTAAGATTAGACTGTCTTGCCTTTTCACAGCCAGCACTAAGATCGCAGTGATCTTAGCCTCAGCCCTCCTACACCATTCCAAGTAGAACACACTGTGCACAGGGGCAAGAGGCCCATACTGAAAGAATAGCAGTGGAAACACTCCTTCTCACAAGGGTGGTTACACAAGCATTCCCCCCCCCCCCCATATGAGCCACTTATAGAGTATAGGGTGCAGTTGACCTCACACAGTATTCAAGTGCACTTCATGCCTGAGTATCCTGAAGAGCCCTCAGGGACTCTTAGCAAATGTCCTCCCTCCCCTCTATATGTATACAGCAGGGGCATTCACTCTTGGGAGCAGGAGTGTTCCCTGTGAGTGCTCTTGTACTCAGGTGAAACCACTATGCAATTATTTCACTAAGATTGCAGTGATCTTAGTGCTGGTAAAGGAATAGTGAAGTGATCTCAGGCTTGCTGTGCCTGCAACCACTGCATTAGATAGGGTATACTGTCTAGGTCTTATGATATGTGCCTACGCTAAGATCGCAGGGGTAGAAATCCCAGGACCTTTTGAATTAACCTCCAGAGGGCTGTGGTCAAAGTTAAAGTCTGCTGCAAATGACAGTCTATTAGGAGTGCATTGCATTGATCTTCCATATTCACCTACTTTTGTGTAGTGTTACTCTTATTCCTAAAAAGACAGTCAGGAGTTCAGACTTTCTTCACTATGGGTCTGCAAATATGATGTTGTAAGAATATATTCCCAAAATATCTATAGTAAAAGATCAATACTAAGTGCCCTTCCAGAGCAGTGGAACTTGGAGGCATGGCATGACCATGGGATCCAGCTAGGCCTACTACTAGTTTCTATGTGTACTACATGTACTATAGGACTCAGTATGGAGGCCTAGTGGAGACGCCATTTTGAACTTTGCTGGTTGAGGTAAAACCTACTGATAAGACATACCATGATGGGTCCCTTCTCCCTGGTTAACACCCACTTCCAGGGACATGCTGGTCCCATCTTATCAGTTGTTATCAGTATGTGTCGCTGGAACCAGCTCCAGACCAGCTAGTGGCCAATACCACCTGTGCAACTGGAGTATTGGTACTGGTAGTGTGCACCTGGACAGGCAGGTCAGACAAGTATAGGCCTACGTCTGTATTTCACTACTGGCATTTCTCTTTATATTATGAAGCAAACAATCTAATTGTATTTTGATAATATATCCAATTAAAGATGTTTCTTTATCCTTTTGTGAAGGAGCCCAATAATGCAAATAAGACTACATGTATTTAGCAATGCAATGCATACACCTCAGATCACATATTTTGGTTACCAATTGCACTGTGCTCTATGAGTGCCAAAATGTCCCAAAATGTGCAAATGGGGCATCTTTCACTGACAATATCTCAGGTTCTACGGGGGCTAGAAACAAAATTCCAAAAGAGGAACGCTTCCCACGCTAGTATCTAAATATATGGCCTATTGTAGAGGGCACCTCTATTGACCTAGTTTTTTTGGCCCCTGTCTATGTATGGCCTGTTTGTTGCACATGGGGTAGGCCCTATCCCAGCAAATTAGAGTCAGCTAGTGTGAGCTTGTGTGAGGGTGAGTGAGCTCCTTTTTGCGCTCAGACACTAGGTGTTTGATTGAGTGACCTCTGCGTGACCTAGCTCATGTCTAGCACATGCTCACTCATACTCACCCAAGTGTAAGTAAACAGTTGAGTCGGGTAGTATGAGGATGAGCTGGGACTTGCATGTTGGTAATCTCATTTATAACTCAATGCATGAGGATGAGCCAGGTTAGTGTAAGGTGTCACTAATATCACTCATCCTCACTCAAGTTTAACCATTGACAACTATACCTCTTACTACCCCTACTATTTTGTACCATGAAGAGGTGCCATGTTTGGAGATCATTGATTTTGGTGAATTTGCTCCATGAATCCATCAGCTTTTTTCATTGTTTTTAAACATCTATGAATAGGGAACATATTGATGTCCAGTAATGTGGTTTTGCTACTATATTTATATCATAATGAGTCATTTCTTTTCTCTATGGGACATAGCACTGAACTGAGTGAATCTAGAATTTATCTAATTATGGGTTAATGTATGCCTATGATCTGAGCTATATGGGAAACTAGGATCTACAGAGAACCAAAACATAGTTTGTACTCATGACAATATGATAGGAATTCAGGGCATTTAGGTAAAATACTTTTCACTGGGTGATAATAAGTGTATATGAATGAGGGAGGTTTGGGACAGAAATCTCACTCTATCTGGCACATGCTCACACATGGCCACGCATCCTCATGCAAGCATACTCAAATAGACACTTATAGTGTGGGGTGAGGCTGTGTGCTCCTCCCTGATTGGTCCGTTCTGTATGGTGTGATGCTATGCTTCTCTCTGATTGGTGTATTTTCAAACGTCAAAGTTCTTTGTTCATGGTAGCAGCAGTTATACCATGCAGCCACTGGAGAGAGGATGTAAGGTAAGTAAAGCTCTCTCAATTGAGTATACTAAGATTTAGAATTTGGTAGTTCATGAATACACATACAATGTTTTGTATCGTTTCATCACATGTATATTATAAATGTCTGATCTGATTGTTTTCTTTTTAAACAGGACCTCAGAGAAAGGGAATATCTAAGGGATACACTGCAGTCACTTCACATCAATGAGGAAGATAACACTGGACTAGTACCATGGGCAGAGGAGCTGCTAAATTGATGTTTCAATCAATAATAAAGTATTTAACCCATTGAGGCCTAGCATCGACTATAGTCGACACCATGGTAGGCCTGCCCTGCCCTTAAAGGGTTAAGATATACTGAGCCCCACCCCATACACAAACCATGAGCAACCTAACCCAAATCAACCAAATAGTGTCAATTTTAGCCAGTGTGCACCTAACGCATGGGGTCAGTGTGAGTCAGCTTGTGCAACCTTAAAATAGACGCAATTCAGTTACTTGAGTCAGCTTGTGCAACATTGCACCAGACACAACTTTGTAACTTGAGTCACCTTGTGCAACCTTGCACTAGACACAACTTTCTAACTTGGGTCAGCATTTGCTACCTTGCTCTAGGCTCAAATGTGGCACTGTGTACACGTTTCTAACTCAAAGAGTGACCTAGTGACTCAAGGACTCTCAAGCTGACACTAATTTGCTGGGATCCTACCCGGATCGGCATATGACGCAATAGGTACAAGTGTAGCTCTATCCACGTGTATACATTTTAGCCTATCTATGATTAAAAAATGATTTCTCTTTGTGCGAGCTATCGATATTTCATTGCAGCATGCCCACTCCCTGAAACGGTGTGAATGTACAGCTACCCAGCAAATCCTAGTGAACATAAGTCATGCTGGGTGAGGAATGTGTGAGTACATTGAGTGATAACGAATAATGTCATTTTGTGTGATACAATGTCAACTCTCACTCAGCTTGACAAACCTTCACTTACTTCAGTAAGACCTGAGAGAGCATGCATCAACATGTGTCAATACTTGTCAACTCTCACACCGCTTCACATGTCTTCACTTATTTCCATAAAGATGTGAGGGGAACTGGGTGAGCAAGTGTCAACATGTGTCAATACTTGTCAATTCTCACACAGCTTCACATGTCTTCACTCATTTCCATAAAGATGTGAGGGGAACTGGGTGAGCAAATGGCAACAGGTGTCAATACTTGTCAACTCTCACCCAGCTTCACATGTCTTCACTCATTTCCATAAGGATGTGATGGGAACTGGGTGAGCATTCGTCAACTCTCAGGCAGGTTCACATGTCTTCACTTACTTCAATAAAGATGTGAGGGGACCAGGGTGAGCACATGTCAACATGTGTCAATACTTGTCAACTCTCACCTAGCATGACATTTCTTCACCAAGCCTTCAACAATAAGAGACTAAGGAAACTGTATGGATTCTCATGGCTTGTACTTTGCAGAGTGGGCCTATTGAGTAAATGTCAATATGAAAATCTATGTTTCACAGAGCAAGTTCCTTTCTTACATGGCATGAAATACATATGAATCAGGAACATAATGATAGCCAAGTATATGTGATTTAGTGCATACATTAGACATAATAGCTCATTTGTTTTGTCTATGGGACATAGCACTGAATTGAAATTGCATATGTTTTACATGATATCTAAGTATCTGTTTGTCCTGGTTTGATGGGATATGAAGGTTTAATGTCTACTGATCAGCTAGGTCACAGCTGATTAGAGCAAATATACAGGAACTCTTCATAGGCTGGTTAAAAAACTCTGTATTGAGTGATAATAGGGGCAGATAATTTGTCCAACATTAGCATGACAGACTGTGTGAGGAGATGTGAGCATGCGTCAAGATTCGCCAACTCTCACCCACCATGACAGAACTTCACGCACAATGACACATTATGTACTATTCTGTGTTTTGATTGGTCCATTTCAAATTTCCCTCCCATTCCTTTGTTCTCCTCCTGCTTTCAAAACAGTCAGGCAGAGGCAGCCATGGAGAACAGATCTTGTGGTAGGTGGTCACACAGTTCTAGATTGATTTGACTTGAAATCCGATGTGATAAGCATTTATACAGTAACACATTGATATTATCTACAATCCCTGAACATCTATCTTGTTGCTGAATTCAGCTATTTGTCTCAACACCCCAAATTAATGTAGAACTTTCTATGTGAGCAAGGCTCAGGGAAATTCTGGGGGATTCAGGCTGCCATATGGGAGTGGTCATTGTTTATCAACTTGGATGTGAGTGGGTGGTCAAAATTAGATTGCTGCTGTTTGTTTATGACCATTTCTTATCATTTCAACAGGCATTCTCAAGACTGATACAAGGAAAATTCAACTCACACAGCTGACAGAATATCTATCCATTTTCAAGCAAAGTGGGCAACACATGACATGCAGAGGAGAGATATCTTCAATGGGAACCAGCATGAACAGCTGAATTGATGTTAATAAAGTTATGAAATATCAGAAATCCACAACCACCTGCAACCCCCCCCCCCCGCCTATCCCCCACCAACAAATTAGTCTGTGCGTCAATATATGTGATACTGTGTCATGACCCATGTGTCAGTGTGTGTGATAATGTGTGATGACACATGATGTCATCATGTGTCATTGTTGGTGAAGGTTCACACATGTTGACTCAACTTCACAAATTGGGTTGGGATGTTCACGCATGCGTCACATCTTGTCATGGTCCGTGATCACCCATGCGTCAAGTCCTAAGAGCGCATGGGGTGAGGCGGGCGCAGCATGACAAAAGTTGACACAGATTTGCTGGGTAACTATACAACATAACATGTCGTTCACGGCCATGCAAATTAATCCCGCTGGCATATGTTATCTATTTGCTATAGGCCTACATGTAGATTAGATTATTAGGATTATGGTCCAGACGGGTAAAATCGAGAAGGGACAAGGCCATTTCTTAAAATCAGCAAGGGATATGGGATTGAAAGAAAAATGACAAAGCCAATAAAATCGACAAGGGAAATGGGCTTAGGGACAAGTGACAGGGCCACATCTTAAAATCGATAAGATGCATTACATGGGACCCCCTGTCTAGGGCTCTAACATTGTGTAAGACTCCGACAGGCACACAGCTGCTGGCTTTTCTAACTAGGTCGCGCAGATATAGATGACATATGATATTTTTACCCAACTTCGCTATATTGACCTACATCAGTGTAAAATATATACCTAACACGAACGAAAATGAGTCTAAGTCGGTTTACTGGGGGTATCTCCAGGGGTATGTGGGATGTCGAAGAGACTATATATCGTCCATTGTTCTATATCCTTTAACAAGGTGCACATGTATGCTCATGAATGTCATATTCATGAGCACAGGCCTAACGGTCAATTGCCATGAGGGCCCTTGAAAGTTGGAGTAGTTAACTCTTCGTGCTACTGAAAACATGGGAGTCTAATTGTTTGACTTTAGTAATAAATGACCTTGACTTTGAGTCAATGTCTGGCACATACGAACTCGGCCATGCATTATTGGCTTATGCCAAAAGGGAAAGTATGTATGTGGGTCTCACCAGTCGGATCTCCCAATATGCCAATACAGGACGCATGATGTCTCAAATGGAGTGATGCTAGCGTTCGTTCACCACGTCTTGTTTTACCTCTAGGCCGGGCCTTTAAGTGTCTGTACTGTAAGGGATAAGTACAGAGATAGTAGGGTAGTGGCCCAGAAGTTACCATTAGAACCGAGAGATGTCACCACCAGATTATAACAGGTAGTGCATTACAGATATTGGATCTAGATGCAGTTCAATTAGGTGGTATGTACATGGATGATGGAAGCATATATAGAGACATTTGACAACGGTTCATTATTGGGTTTAGGTGGTATGTACATGGATGATGGAAGCTTATATAGAGACATTTGACAACGGTTCATTATTGGGTTTAGGTGGTATGTACATGGATGATGGAAGCATATATAGAGACATTTGACAACGGTTCATTATTGGGTTTAGGTGGTATGTACATGGATGATGAAAGCATATAGAGACATTTGACAACGGTTCATTATTAGGTTTAGGTGGTATGTACATGGATGATGGAAGCATATATAGAGACATTTGACAACGGTTCATTATTGGGTTTAGGTGGTATGTACATGGATGATGGAAGCATATATAAAGACATTTGACAACGGTTCATTATTGGGTTTAGGTGGTATGTACATGGATGATGAAAGCATATAGAGACATTTGACAACGGTTCATTATTGGGTTTAGGTGATATGTACATGGATGATGAAAGCATATAGAGACATTTGACAACGGTTCATTATTGGGTTTAGGTGATATGTACATGGATGATGGAAGCATATAATTATAGAGACATTTGACAATGGTTCATTATTGGGTTTAGGTGGTATGTACATGGATGATGGAAGCATATATAGAGACATTTGACAATGGTTCATTATTGGGTTTAGGTGGTATGTACATGGATGATGGAAGCATATATAGACATTTGACAACGGTTCATTATTGGGTTTAGTTGGTATGTACATGGATAATGGAAGCATATAGAGACATTTGACAACAGTTCATTATTGTACTCTAATATGCCCTTCTTGGGGGGGGGGGGGGTGGAACTATGGCACATTCACACAAACATGATCATCAGATAGACTTTATAGTCTACTGAGACATTAGGCAATTATTCCAATGTTCAATGTTCTTATTTCCAATTTATTTCTTGGGGGGCACGCCACCGAATCATATAAAGAATAATGTATCATGCTATCTAATATTTGCATTCCCTTTCTGAAGATATTTATTACAGTGAAACTTGGTTAAAACAAACACCCTATTTTAGGCCAAAAAGTTCTTTGTAACCAAAAATCGTTGTATCCAAGTTGAGGAGTAAGGGAATGGATAGTGTAGTCCCAACACCTGCCATGTCTTCCTTTAGATGTCTCCCGCCCCTACCAACACACAGGGCAGTAGGGGAGCGGACAAGGGCGTCCCAACACCTCACAGGACTTCCGTTTGATGTCTTACTATTGAACAAGTAACCAATGGATAACTCATGACGAGTGGGTATTATCGACGAATAATGACACGAGGCCGTAGGCCGAGTGTTATTACCGTCGATAACACCCACGAGTCATGAGTTATCCATTGTCTACTTATTTTATACCACGAAACCAATAAATAATCAATATAATACCAATAAATTCAAGTTGAAAACAAAAATTTATCCCCCTCCCCGGGACTCGATCGAAGCCAGCCATAGTGTGTGTACAGGTACATACACCTCCTCGCCTGGCAGCAGACAGCGACAGCGCACATGGCGAAAAAAGACGCGTCCAGGCCGGGAATCGATCCGCGGACATCTCACGGCTGAGCGCAACGTGCTAACCGCTAGACCACCGCGTCTCCTCCCTTCACTCTGTCTCGCTGTTATGTTTGTGTATAATACACCTCCTCGCCCGGCAGCGGACAGCGACAGCGCACACGGCTTTGTATCATAGCAAGACGTGGTTCGAACCGAGCGTTTCTCGTCAGTCCCTGTGGCGCAATGCATAGGGTATTGGATTAGGAATCTGAGGCTGCAGGTTCAAGCCCTGCCCAGGTCATAAGATTTCGTGGGTTTTAACATGTAACATATGACATGTAAGGACATGAGAGGTGTGCTGTACATGGATAACAGGACGCCTTACAAAATTGATGTTACAGCCTACAGGGTGTGCAATATCGACAGATATGTGGATGGGAATAGCCACGAAAAAGCACTGTGTAACCCAGAAATCGTGGTATAACACCCAGAGGACCACGAGGGGAGGGGATAATGGTGCTGCAATATGTCCCATGGTTTCTCTTTACTTCTATCCACCCATATTCGCCTGTTATCTTACTTCCATGAAAAAAAATCAATCAAAAAAAACTACCTTTTAAATCTTAGTGGACATTACAATTTAATTTGTTCTTAACTAGTTTATGCTGACAGGACTTCGTTGTAGCCAAGTTTTGCTATTATAGAATTGTATAGAAAAGATTTGTGCAAAGCAAATAAGTTTGTTATAACCAAAATTCGTTATATCCAAGTTTGTTGTAACCAAGTTTCATCAAGTTTCAAGTTTCATCCAAAACATTCTACTGTGGAAATAGAATGTTTTGGATGCAAATCATGAAAAGTATTTCTATGGATATGAAAGTTTTCTGTTAATGAATAACATAGAACAAAGGATATTTCTTATTCTAGTGTCATCATTGTAATATAACCAGGGAATAGTACATGTATTTTGGTACCATGTCAGGCCCTTGCTCTCTGGAAGGTTGACACTGTAATAGGCCACATATCTAACAACCAAATTTCAGGTTTTGACTCACTGTTCTTAGGATAATAACTTGGAGCAATATGGATGGTCCCATTGGAATTGTGAGGTCATGCCCATTCTATAGGGGGTATAATTTTACAGATTGGACAAGTAGAAGTATGTGAATGATATTTATGCTTCAGTGTATATGGATTTAAGCCCAAACCGCGCTTTAAAGCGCGCTTGGACACCTAGGGGTTTAACCCAGGGATAATGCTAGCCACTCGCCAAATCACCAATGTCGAATCTAGGTTCAATTTGGCTAATGCAAGACCCTCAAAAATCGCCAAATTGGCTAATTGTACATACAGGAAAACTCACATATATTTTTTTTCAGTTTTCGAAGACTTCCCATAGTCACTCCTAGTATGATACATTCGAAGCCAATGAGATAACATTTCATCATTCATATTGGAGAGGTGTCTTAATAAGCTTTTCCCTGTGGATATTAACAGTCCTCAGAATGGACTATTTGGCCTCTAGATTTTCAAAATTTTCCTAAGGTACACCTACACCCACTATTTTCATTCTTAAATCGTGGATTTTTCTTGTCCTGATATTGCATGTATGATTATGGCTATGAAACCTTTCTAAAGATACAGCTTTGGTGAGGTTGCCCTGGCCCCTGAACCTCCAAATACCTGTAAATCATGGCCCCCTTGTATCAAATTTCTTGAGACATTGAAAATTGAAGTAGGCTGCTCTATATTTATTTTCTAAAAGTTAATTGATTTTACATGCAAAAGAAAGGTTTGGCTAATCAATTTTTAATTTGGCTAATCAAAATATGAACAAAGTCGCCAACTTGGCTAATAGAATACAAGCCCTAGCATTATCCCAGAAATTTAACCCCTAATTTTCCTAACATTCCGACATCAAGGGGGGGACCCCTTGGGGGCCCCTATATATAAACCCTCAGGGCACCGTACAGGAAGCAGCAAAGGGTATAGTGGGAGATATTTTACTCCCACTATGCCTCACTCCTTAGTATGCAGTAACTGGAAATACTACCCAGGTAGCACACAAAAATTGGCCTGGTCTACACCAACACCATCTGCGGTATATCCTTGATAAAACTTTTGTATAGTAGTGCGTGGGATTTGTTGCTAAAAAGAGGGTAAATTTTTTTAGCCCCCCCTCAAGAGGGGTCAAAATTCCCATTACTACCTTACATTACAAGGGATCATCATTATTTCTTGTCAGTGGCATTTTCCACATAGGATCTTTCCATGGCAATCCATTTTATTACAAAATTCTGATTATTTCTATTTTGGGCAAAACTCACTACATAAGCAAATGTCAATGACAATGGGATATTTTAGCATTGTATTCACCGAGGTGAGGCTGTCCGTATTCAATGACGCCTTATAGAAGTTGACATTTGCATTTATGTCATGGCAACACAGGTTTGAAAGCTTTTAAATAAAGAAGCTCAACAATATTAGCTC
Organism: Acholoe squamosa; assembly: GCA_949317995.1. Taxonomy (NCBI): domain Eukaryota; kingdom Metazoa; phylum Annelida; class Polychaeta; order Phyllodocida; family Polynoidae; genus Acholoe; species Acholoe squamosa. The sequence continues at coordinate 40,529,198 of OX439037.1, read as the reverse complement.
TGTTTGCTGCAGCAGGTCACGTGATCATCAGCCATTGAATACTGGCCCACTGTATTCCATCCTCCCAATACGGCACTTCTAGTACTATTCCATAGTAACAGTCGTATCTGCCATGACATAACTTCAGGACTGAATAACTTTATACTAAATTATGTAGCCTATTCACTTGTAAAAATGTGTTAAATTCATATTACCCAATGCATGAATTTGCTATACTACTGGAGTACTGTAGCTTGTTTATCCAACATACCCGAATATATATAGAAATGCCCCTGTAATGTCAAGCCTTGTGTCGTGCAAAGTCGGAAGTAAACTTTATTTGTACCTGACCATTCAGGTTGAACATCGCGTACCCAACATGTAAGGTCGAGCAGCAAATAACATCACGTCCCTCTTTTCATATATAAAAAATGAATACACTCAATAACATTATGTCTCAGTTATTATCTTTGTGAATAAAGTTCAGATGTAACCACAACCTGTTCTTGGTGACTCAATATCTCAGTTTCAGTAAATGAGAATGAAGTTCAAATACCTCTGTCCATCGATCTCAACCTTGAGTATTTGTATAAACTGTTTGTAGTCAGTCCATAACTAGATAAAAAGTTGAAACTTATGACTTTTTAACACCAGTTATACTTTTTATATATTACCCATCAACTTGTGGATATGAACCAAAATAAAACACAAATATTTTGTCCTGTGAATAATGAACTACTCTACTAGCAAACATACTATATGAGGCGATAAACACATTTAAAGTTAATCACTCTATCTCTGCCTGTGGCCTTCTTTTTTTCTATACTTTGCACATCTCAGTGCAGCTAACATGATCTGTTGGTGCTTTCTGCCTGCTGGTACCTTCTCCCTGTTTTCGTTTGAAAGCATTGTTTCATTTTGAACTTTCCAGTCCGGTCCATGCAGTTTGACCACTTGTGGCATGACTATATTGTGGCTGTTTCGCTTGACTGCAACTACTTCCTCAGAACAATTGACTGTCACCAGACCTAGTGCCTCTGCCATAGGGAGACCACACACTGCAGGCCCAGGGACATCCACGATGTAGAATTTCTTGTGTGCCCATCTCATATTTTCATATCTACTTGGAATGTTAATGCTAGCAAAGCACTCGAGCCATTGTGGGTAACCAGGGAAGCACCCTTTGTACTGGTCACTGCTTTTCTGTCTGGTGTTCCATCATTGTTCATCTCATCCGGCATCATTTGTTTGAACACTCTGAGTGGTAGCATGTTTCCCATTGCACCTGTATCAATTTTCATGCTCAGGATGTACTTCTATTTTGGCAAATAGTTCTTTGCGACTCTTGTTTCCATCTGTGACGCTGGTGCTTTTCACCAATATCTAGTTGTACTCCACAGTCTCAAAATCATCATACTCAGAATCATTGACCGTGTTGACCAGTTGGACATGTTTTTTGCTTGCGTCTCGATGTCCTCTGCATTATGGGCTCCTTGCTTCATTGCTTGATAATGATGATGAATCTTTCCGGTTTAGGCAGACTTTGCCCCAATGCCCAACCATGCCACAGTTATAACAATCCATATCCACTGCGGGACAGCTTTTCTTATCCTCTTTGTGTCTTAAACCACATTTGTGGCATTTGCGTTTGCTGCGTCGCTGCTTCTGGCCCTGTTTTTGTTGGCCGATAGTGTCAACCACTTCAGTCTTGGTCACATTTTTAGTACAACTATATATATGGTTCAAACTATTTTCAATAGTTTTGTGCTTCCACCCTTCCTCCAGAACAGTTTCTATAGTCACAGCGGCATTCTGGTCTAATAACCACTTTCTGAACTCTGGCAAGGGTGAGCTTGCTAATAACTGTTCAATGAACCCCCCTTTTTCTTCATCGGCTGTAAAATCGCATAAACCCGATATTTCCTTGAATTTTGTATAAAATTCATCAAGTGTATCAGCTGCTTCTTGATACTGGAAGTGGAGGTCGAGGCAGGATGCCCTGAAGTTGGGCTTGTTTATTTTTAACCTCTCCTCAAACTTTGCATATAAAACTTTTGGGTCCTTCTTTTGGGCTGTGGTAAGTGTAAACGTGTTGTAAATTTTTAGGCCCTCATCATCTAGGGACTGGAGTATGAAAGGAATTAGGGCCTCGCCACCCTTTCCTGATATCTGGGAGAAATAGCTCATTCGCTGCTTCCAGATATTGTACTTTTGAGTTTTGTCTCCAGTTCTAGCGAACGCCATTTTCGGGACATCTTTGGTCGCCATTTTTATTTACACATTTGTGCAGACAACTTTTATCTTCAGATGTATTGCAACTTTGGACACAGATTATTGTCAGTAACTAGCCCTTGACCTCCTTGGATGGGGGAACACTCGGGAATATTGTGGTCCTGACAAACTGAATATCCACCTAACACCTTTAGTATTGAGTCAATATGGTACTTCAACCTCATAAACTTAGGTCTTACTTTAGTATTAGATCAGTGTATGACTTCTGAAATCAAACATGTATTTGTTGCTGTTAAATTCATGTATTTTCGATCACACACAAACTGTCTCAAACTTGCCTGAGTCTGCTTCACACACAATAATTTGGCTTGTAAAAGTTCACTGGGGTTTACTTGCTACCTGTGCCACCTTTTGTTAACTTGAAACATCGTTTGTAGGTGACAATTAGACAAATCCCGCCAGCTCCCAACCATGTAATGTCAAGCCATGTGTCGTGCAAAGTCAGAAGTAAAGTTTTATTTGTACCTGACCCCTCAGGTCAAACATCGCATACCCGAAATGTAAGCAGGGGCGTAGGAAGCAATTTTTTATTGGGTGGGCCCAGGGGTCTCGGTTGGGGAGGCCTGCTATATTTTTATACAGGCTTATATAGGGAACCTCCTCATTATTGGGGGGGGGGCAGCTAGGCCCCCCTGGCCCTTGAAAAAATCCAAGACATGATTTTTATGATGCGTGCAGTAATGAGAAACTAATAATCTTTTTTAAGGGGCCTATTAAACTTAAAGGCTGTAGGCCTAGATAGGATCTACATTGTGGGAGGATAGGGCCTAGATAATAGTTCTGTGGAATTTAATGTAGAAAAATACAATTTCTCATAGGCAGCTAGGCTTATAGTTAAGACCACCAAACTTCAATGCCCTCCATGCAGTGGCCAAACAGATCGACACTGTGACCTATGGTTCTTTTACATGTTACCATTTTTTGCCTTACAGTTACACTAAGGGAGTGGTCATTGTTTATCAACAGGGGGTGTAGGGTTTTCGCGTGGGCGCGGAGAATTTTCCTGCCCCTATTTGATCCATAGGGTAGGGTGGGATAAGACGCCCTTAATTTACAAATGTGTCATTTATAAGAAATTCATGGCTGCTTCCAGAATACTTTTTTTTTGGATGCTGGGGTAAAAGGCCAACAACTGGGGTAAAAGGCCCACAACCTTTGGGATAAAAGGCACACATGCACAATAAAGAGGATCATAATTGGAATAAAAGCTCTATTAAGATTCTTGTCATTAAAAAAGAAGCTAAAGTTAATATTCATGAACTACTGCTGAGATTTGGACATTATAAATCACCTAAAGTAGCATTTTCGATAATTCATATCGAAGTCCAAGGGGTGGTAGGGTAGGATAAGCTAAAATACCCTAATAGCACATAACTGAGCTAGTTCTAAGAGAATAATCCCTAATTAATGCATATTTTTCCCAACAATCAAGAGATGGAACAATGTATCATACTTGTGAAATAGGTTGTCAGCCTAGCCTTATGAAATATTCCAATAGAATGCTTGACAAAAAGTTGGGCATTTTGCCCCATAGGTTGAAAGGCTGGGGTAAAAAGGTAGCGCACTGGCTTTTTTTGCTAAAAAGAGGGTAAATTTTTTAGCCCCCCCCCCTCAAGAGGGGTCAAAATTTTGTAGCCCCCACCTCGGGAGGTGGGGGCTACAACCCTCAAACCCACCCCCACCCCCCCGTTGATATATAATGACCACTCCCTCCCGGAATCCCTGAAAGTCACGGAGAGAAAAAGTTAGAAAATGTTGGTCAATTTTGAATTAGCCAGATTTGATCTACTACTAGGTTTTAATAGTTCCGTTCCTATGCATGAGATTGAGTCCCGGATAGAGTCTCAGGGAGTCAATGAGAGGAGCTTCAATGAGAGGAGCTTCACGGGAATTTTAATAATTGCTTTCTTCTGCGCCCCTTGCCTGCGTCGCGTCCCAGTCAGCGCACTGCTGCCCCCTTGTCGCTACGCCGCGAAGTTTTACACTATAGTCCGTTCCTCTATATTGGGGACTGGTGCATTTGCAGCATGAGGGCCTTATTTTTTTCTAATTAATGATAAAATATCCTAGTTTTTTCACAACCCTAGTCTTGTATAGGGTGTTTTGAATATCTATACTGAAAATTATTGGAAATTGGAAGATATTTGATAATTTTTTCAGCTGCCATATTATTACAACAGGGCAAATACTGCCCAATTGCTGCCCATTTGGGGCAAAATAGCTGCATTAATAGCAGGTGGTTGGGTGCAAATTATGGATTTCTCTCTTAATAAAACAACAAAATCTTGATTTAATGGACCAGGGACATCAAATCCAAGTCAGAGATATCATTGACACTTTTCAGAAGTATATAAATCATATTAGTTACCATATATCTTACATTTGTATAAGTAGGTCACTGTCTGACTTTGAATCACAGTTATTGGGGTCAAGGTTGAATTAGGTCACCATGAAGTACCGCAATGGATAATCCCAACAAATGCATGAATATCTAAGCTATCCAGTATATTGAAAGAACTCATAAATGTGATACAAAATCCATGTTTTTTCTTTTTCTTGCTCCATTTTTTCTCATATATAGGGATCATGTTAAATGCTATAGGGAAAAATTGTATCAAAGGACGGGTCAAAATGACGATTTTAGTTAGTTTTCAAAAAAATACATATCTTTTGGTAGAATTTGAACTATTAGAGGCATATAAAATGTAAAAACATATTTAAAAAGCTTGTTTCTCACTCTAAAAGATGAATTAATGAAAATAGGGGGTCATCACTCACTTTTTCATAGTAATTTTAGCCTAAAGATGGAGAAGTAGGTGTTTTTTCATGGTTTTCGCTTCTGAAACTCACACTTTGATACAAGATAAAATATTTTTAATTTTCACCAAAAACTTAATGAGGTATCTAGAAATAATGCCCTAATTGTGTACTTTTACATGGTGAAAGAATTGTGTAGATCGGCCAACTATGAGAGACACAGCACAATTTTGAAGGTGCAAAAATAGGAAAAACTAAGTTTTTGGTCCCCAATATACGGCAATGAGCTTTAGACGGCGTGCTTAAGGATGTGGTCGGAGAGCAAAACGCAGCAAAACTGGAGTGGTGAGAGGAGAGTGATCGTCACAGGTGAGAGAGTTCAGGAAGTAGGTCACGCAGCCTCCGTACAAAACAAATTTTGCAAGATGCTCAAATGTCATCTTTCTGATCGCATCACAGACAGTCGTTGACATATCCAATTGACGATAGGTGCGCAAGTTTTATTCACTCTGAAACATTGTTAAACGTGTTTTTGTAAGAAGAAAGTCACGGTAACTTAGCCCCAGAGTGACAGACGCCATCGTGCGATGCCGATGGTTGACTTTGGCTGAGGCTTTGGCTTTGCGGCGGCTTGCCCTAGTGTGGGGATTTCCACACCGTCTGCTGCACGCTGCACAACTTACAAGGAGTTCTGTACATCATATGCCTAGGGACCGGTTGGCAGGTCTAGCTTGCCCAGGCCCAGGGGCTTTGCCTTTGGCCTTGTCTATTTAATGAGCTTCTGTCTTTAACTTATTGCCGTGTAATAGCCTAGTTGTCATATGAATTATAGGTGATTAGATCTACCAGAAAACAAAAGAAATAAAAGTAGATTTCCAAGGGTCAGGTTGTAACCAGTCCTGACTCCTGGCTGTCCTACTTTTGGACACTTTTGAGTTTTCGTCCGTGCCTCCTCTCTGTTCAGTGGACCGTGGCAAATGCACTGTGGGGTCAGTGATGGCCGTAAAGTGCTTTACGGCTCTTGATTCTCGGGAGCAGAACTCTGGTTTCTAGGGACATGGCAAAGGGTCAAATTACATAAGCAATGTACTAGAAACAATAACCTTTTTTAGCGCCTCCCACGCCGCGTAGCGGCGGTACCGCGAAGCGGTACGGGAGTGCGCTATGATGATTGCATTTGCCCCATGTGATGAGGTCTCACAATAAAAAATTACTGAATAGAGAAATTGATAATTGTGAAATCTTCTTTATGTCTGCTTTTATGAGACATGTCATCAAACACTGGTATACCGACATTAATGGGGGGAGGCGTTTTTTTACGCGGTCACAACCACATTTCTTGTTCCTGATTTCTTTTCTAATACTGGAGCTACAAAATAATGCATCAAGTATGTAGGCCTAATGTGAATTTTGAATATCTTTCAGAATAGATCTATGTAATGCATTTTGCCATAGGTGGCCTAGATCTTTTTTTTGGATAAGGATTTTGACACCTTTTTCTAGTACATTTTCTATTGAATTTGACCCTTCATGAGAATTCTTATCAGTAGGGAGATAAGACTGATAAGGGCCGCACTGGTTGCTATGACGTCACTGCTGCTCCCAAGAATTCAGTTGAGTGACTTTGGAGACTCATATACTTTGTCTTTAGCATTGCAACTGATCTACCGTAAACATCTTGGTGATCACACTCCCACAGAGCCTGATATGAGGGGCCATCCATAAAATTTGACTATTTTTGACCCCCCTGCCCCCGCGTCACGTTTTTTGCCAAATTTTCAAAGGTATATGCAAAATTAAATCCGTCACGCCGAGCCTGATTTCCCCCCCTCCCCCCTCCAGCGTGACATCATTGGCCCAGCTCCTGCTGGGTCATTGGCCATGCCTTTTCGGTCGGAAACTGATGGTCATGAATTGGAACTTTAGGGGGATTTGGGGGATAATTAAACAAAAAATCATGGAAACATATTCTTTAGGATCTTGTCTTTCATTGTACATGCACAATTCCTGGAAAAAAAATTTCTTTAGCAATAAAAATAGCTGAAGAAAGAACCTGACATATTTCACCTACTTTCTCACGAAAATGAGGCTCCATAGGATAGCATTGTGCAGTAGATTTTCGCGATAGACATAACACATGGGCTCCTATGGGAATTGTCCAATTAAGATGCTTTTTTTCAGTAGGTAAGGCCGGAAAACCGTTTATATAATGCGATAGATTGAGGAAAAGTTGGTAAATTTTTGTATAAGACCGGTTGAGACCGTTCATAGACCAACCTTGTAAATCGGACCGCCATACGTTTGTTATGGCTATCGCATTTCCTGCAAGGCGAGTTCGGGCATGCGCTCACATACATTCGTCGTAAGAACATTTCATTTTTTATTTAACAGTAAATTGAGGGGATTATTCGATTCAATTCGATTGATATTGCCAAACATGCATGGATTAAAAGCCATTAATTTCAAGTTAAATCGATAGAATATATCATTTCTCCGTCGAAAATGCTACTTCCGGCAAGGAGGGGTCGCGCATGCGCACAGAACATCAAAATCCAAAATGGCGGACAGCTAGAAGGTAGCATTGAAACTGCTGGATTATAACAAAATGGAGAAGAATTACATTATCTCATGCGTTTGTATGGTTAATATCGATATTTATTCAAGACTTGCTGGTATTGTGCAATGCTTTACTCGCCAGGAGAGGAGTTATTCCCTAATGAAACATGCAAGCGATAATGGGTGCATCCTCCATAGCCTTAAGCATTGACGACTTCGACACACTGTCACTATAGTGCCAGTCACCTACGGTAGGTCATTGACGCTCTAACTACAAATGTATTTCTTTTTATATTGGGGTGGGGGGTAGTAGACCCTGGGCCATATGTGATATATATCACATGTTAAATCTTTAGTGGATGGCCCCTGATCAGGCTGCAATAGGCTGAGGAACTAACTCTCTCTTACTCCCATAGAGAGGCAGAGAAAGCTCTAGTTTAAAAGTGGGGGCAAAGGGTGCTAACATGTAGGCCACAGGGTGAGGCACCAAATTATGAAGTTTCGTTCCAATGAGAGGGGTACTACAAATTTTTTATGGATTTGCATAGGGAATGACCCTAGTAAGCATATACCAAAAGTTCTCCGCTGACATTCCTGCAGTTTTTGCGTAGGTCAAGGTCAAAGGTCAGGAATTTCCCTCTATATTCCTATGTAAAGCTGTTTAACCCAGGAATTGATTGCATGTTCTCTCTGAACTAAGTTAAAGGGCTAAGAGAATTTTATGGTTTTGTTTGGGCCAGAAAATCATGCTGATTCCAAATATACTTTGCATGTTAGTCTGAGTATGCTGGAAGTGGCAAAAACTTGGTGTTCAAAAATAAAAATAATATTGAAAAATATGTGAAAATATCAAAAATCTGTAAAACATGAAATTAGCCTCTATCAATGCACAAAACACCTAATTCAGCTAGCTGGTGGGTGAGGAGCATAATAATTATGAAATAATGATGTAATTAAGCCTTGACCTACTTAATTAGGTCAAAGGTCATGGAAACAATATACGTCATATCTCTGGTTCAAGAGGCCTTTCTACACACTTTTAAGTTCTAAATAGGGGTTTCTCACATAGAAGAATTGATTGGAGTAGGTTTAAAACTCATAGGATGCATTCTTTTGTGCATAAATCAGAAATCATTATTGATTGTCTATGCAAATGCAGATTAATGAGGGGAAGTATTAGCCACATATTTTCCGAAGTAATACTTGATCCCCTGCCCTAATGAAACAGTAGGTGTGTAACTAGTGTTATGAAGAAAGATTGACATTTACAGTTGGTTAGGTAAGAGTGAAGTGGTAACTCTTCTTTGGTCAAATTCCCAAGAGATGTGTTTGTAATTGTCCTGCCTCTAGTTCTGAATTTAACTGCAATTGGTTGATAGGCCCTACTGGTAGGCTAGCTAATAAGATTAGTTGGATTTAATTGTAAATAATCACAAAAATGATATAATAAAGTTACACAGGATCCGGTTGCAAACTGATAATTTTTGTATTGGATTTATACATCCTTGGATGGCCTTCATATCTGCAGAGGCAGTAAGAAAAGGCACACATATGGGGCAGCCAATGCAAATTTCTATGGAAAGTGAATGTACAATCTGTCAGATTCTCAATTCTGTAAGGGCTTAAAATTAGTGTAGGGTAACACCAAGCATATAAGCAGTGGTTAATAAACCATTTCAGAGACCTACCGTGGCTTATAGAGTCTGCCTAAAGTATAGTTGCGGCTTACACATGGGGTTTTGTGTATAAAGAAGGTTAATGTCAGAGTGTGACTAATATATGTGGGAGCAGTTAATACACAGGGTTTTATGGTAGGATGTGGTAAATAGGTGTCTAGGTCTGGGGAACATTTGCCCAGCCATTTGAAAAAAAAAATGTTACAGTAAAATTCCATTATAACAAAGTGACTGGGACAAGCAAAAATATTCGTTATAAACGAATTTCGTTATAACCAAACCATGCAATTAAGGCCCCATGACACCTCTGATATTTCCCATACCTGCCTATTGGTGTTTAGACCACAGGCTAGGCGGGTGTAGAAGTCCTATCACACCCCCTGACACTTCTCAGCTCACCCCATCCCGCCTATACAGGCGTTCAGACAACAGACTAGGTGGGTGTAAAAGCCCTATCACACACTGTGACACTTCTCAGCTCACCCCATCCCGCCTATACAGGCGTTAAGACAACAGGCTAGATAGGTGTAGAAGCCCTATCACACACTCTGACTCCACTCAGATCTTCCCTCTCAGCTGCAATGGAGACTTTTGAAGTCATTGTAAGGCCAGGTAAACTACTGTACAAGCCCAAATAATTCGTTGTAAACAATTTCAGGCCATGTATAGTTCATTATAAAGGGACTCTTTTACTATAGAAATGTATGGAGCTGATTTGGTATAAGGGAATTTGTTCGTTATAAACGAAAATTCGTTGTAACAGGATTCGTTGTACTGGAATTTTACTGTACATACTATAGGAAGGTCTTGCATAAGCCAGACCTCACAGATGAGGCACACGCTTAGTTGATGGAGATCCTATAAGGCACATTCTGGCCTTGATTTTCAGCAGTTATACTAGGCATAATCTGTAATTCTTCTCTGCCCGTAGACTCTGAGCATGATACTTTTTATTAATGAAAGTATTCCATCCATTCAGCACAAAATGTTTAGGTAAAACTGATACCGATCTTATCAGACACTACATCAAGCAATGGCAATGCTTGTCAGGAATACAAAACATCTTGAGTTCGGAAAGAAGCTGTAAGCCACAATATGCCTCATTCACTGGGTGCACCTTAAAGGCAGATCTGTACAAAAATGTACTACACCTTCAGTTTTCAAGCCCTAGTTGATGCTTTTACCTTCTCCCGAAGTGGGTGCAACTTGAATGTGGGAGCTGAGAGGTGATCCAGGCATTGTAGGGGGAAAGTTTTGCAGTCTAAGGTGCTAAGGGGTTCTTAAACATTAGTGCCCAAGATAGTAAGGATTGCTCCTTTGTGAAATAATTTACTCCTCCCATCAAATCTCACTTATCATTACTAACAGCACAAGTCTTGCAGGGGCTGGGAAATGGTTACTACCATATTATTCTGTGTAAATCCCTAATGTAACGTGGCAGCAAGCATTCAGGAGAATCCTATCAGCTACAGTAGGAATCTGATTTGCCTATAAGTCATGGTTCACATATGGGGTTTTGAAGCAAAACGCATGATAAAGGTTATAACAGTCACCTAAATCTGAATATTTCAAGCCCCTTTATCCCGCTATCAATTCCTTTGACTTGGCTGATTCATTCCCCCTACTCCACAAATCTACATTAGTGCAGACATTCCAGGAGTTGGTTTCATTTCAGATTTATACACACAACAATGCATCTTAGGAGGTCAAAATATTATTCCTCATAACACTATTTGCAGGGTACAACTCAACTTCTACAACAATAATCTAGTCAGAGTTTGATGTTTGATATTTCAATACACAACACTGAGTTGCTTAAAGCTAGCCCTCCATTTTGTCTATGTCAGAAATCTTGAACTTAAAATTTGGCAAAGTCCTGCTAGAACTGTAAAATGGTTTTCATGACTTTTGACCTAATTGAATATGTCATGGTATATCTAACTAATTACTGCAACCTTGTTCAGACACTTGCATTAATTCATGTAAGCCTCCTACCCAAATACAAATTGTTTCAATAGGCAGGTGATCCACTATTATTTCGGACAGTATGGGGCTAATACTTTCCCTCGTAAATCTGCACTGGCATGGACAATCAATGATGATTTCTGATTTATGCACAAAACAATGCATCCTATGAGTTTTAAACCTACTCCAATCAATTCCTCTATGTGAGAAACCCCTAATTAGAACTTAAAAGTGCGTAGAAAGACCTCTTAGAACCAGAGATATGACATATATGGTTTCTCTGACCTTTGACCTAATTAAGTAGGTCAAGGCTTAATTACATAATCATTTCATACTTATTATGATCCTCACCCACCAGCTAGCTGAATTAGGTGTTTTGTGCATTGGTCGAAGCTTATTTCATGTTTTACTGACTTTTGATATTTTCACATATTTTTCAATATTATTTTTATTTTTGAACACCAAGTTTTTGCCACTTCCAGCATACTCAAACCAGAATGCAAAATGTATTTGGAATCAGCATGATTTTCTGGTCCAGACAAAACCTTAAAATTCCCTTTTAGCCCTTTAGCCTAGTTCAGAGAGAATATGCAGTCAATTCCTGGGTTAAACAGCTTTATATAGGAATATAGAGAGAAATTCCTGACCTTTGACCTTGACCTACGCAAAAACTGCAGGAATGTCAGCGGAGAACTTTTGGTATATGATTACTAGTGTCATTCCCTATGCAAATCCACAAAAATTTTGTAGTACCCCCCTCATTGGAACGAAAAGCATTTTCTAAGGACATTATTGCTACTCACCCTGTGGCCTACAGACCAAGTATTAGAATAAATGCTATTCAAAGCGAGAGCTAGCCCAGACTGGGCCAAATAAAAAAAAAGGTTTGTCTCCAGTAACCCGACTGACCCTAGCAAAATGGGCAAAAAAAACACCTTTTTTTTATGATTTTGAAGAATTTTGTCTCATTTATCAAATTTTAAAGAATTTTTTTCATTTTTTTAGGAATTTTCCTGTACCCTTTGTGTGTTCTTCCCCTCTCTCACAGTTGTCGTTTCCCATAATTATTTCACAATGAAATCAAAGAATTTGATCCATCTAAGATCAGACCTACCGACCCTACCATTTCAAGTCATGTTACTGAAAACACACCTTTATTTTTTTTTGGCCCTACATGTTCAGGTCCTGTGGTTACCATTGGAACCTAATCTCCCACTTCTAGACATCTACTCTCTCCTGCACTGTAGACATGGCATATGCCGCCGCAGTGTTAACCATGAGGGGGGTGGGGTGGGGCCACCACCCCCAGGTACCACCCAGTAATTACGTGCGAATTTTTGGTTATAAATTGATCCTCGCCCCTCCTCTTGCAACATAACGACAGAACTAAACGACCATGGTGTACATTCGGGTCAATTCACCCTGAGTGAGGGGGGCTGTCTCCCCCAAAGGGTGGATGACCGGATGACCACAAATTGCCAAAGTATGCCTGGGAGTTTAGCTCTATAATTATTCCATGTTAAATTGATATGACAAGGGCGTAGGAAAAGGGGGGGCCAGGGGGGCCTGGGCCCCCCAATAATGAAGAGGTTCCCTATATAAGCCTATATAAAAATAAAGCGGCCCCCCCCCCAACAGAGACCCCTGGGCCCCCCAATAAAAATTTGCTTCCTACGCCCCTGTATGAAGATGCTTAAAACCAATGCTTTTGGTATGTAAGTAAGTCACGTGACCAACAGTAGCGATCGAGACACGTTACGTCACTGAGGGTGTGGGGATAAACCCTGTAACGTTATCTCTGGGAAGTTGTTATTCACATGAAATAAAAAATAATACACATTGGGACTACAGTCAAGACTGGGTATTTGGTCCCACTTTAACACGCATTTTGCTTACCCGGCCCCCCCCCTCCCCCGGCCCTGCATCACACATGATTTATGGATGTCCCCTTTACTTACACTATGAGCACTACTCTTGTAGGCATTCTTATTCTTCTCACAATATTAGAAGAGGTGAAATAAAGGGTCAGCAGAACACAGGTCATGGAAAGTCGTGGAAAGTCAGGGAAAAGAAAGTGGTCAAGGAAAGTAAGGGAATTTGATTGAAGGTTGGTAGATATTCCCAAAACTATTTCAGAATTTCCCACGTTTGGTTTCAGCTAAATTAGTGAAGAGGAAAATGATTTAACACTGTGCCGACATGTTTCGAGCTTCGTAGCTGGGAATTTTACTAATTTTTGCTGTGAAAGTCAGGGAAAACATCTGCCAAAATGCATCACTTGTGTTTGATTTTAGACAAGTCGCCCCAAGGGCATTCAAGTATTTTTTTTCAAAGACAGTTACCTATTTTTTTTTCTAAAAGTTAACTTTGGTATAGATTTGAGGTTAAACTTTGCTGTATCATATGCATGTAGTATCAATCGGGGCATTTGGGGAGCGGTTTTCTAACTACATGCAGTGTATTTTGGGGAGGGGTGTCCTCGAACTACACAACCTCAGCTGGTTCCCTCCACCCCATTCCACCCTAGCCATGTCTGGGTAGGTACAAGTACTTTACCATGCTTTGGAGATAGTAAGTTGACTCTGGGATCCACATAGGGCTGACCAATAAGGTATGACCTTACATACCAGCATTGATCCCTTGGTCGCTCCCAGAACGTATACCGAATTAGTAGTTGTAACTCACGCTATATATACCTCGTATTTGACATGCGGATGATGCAGTTGTACAATATACTGTAGTCTGAGATGTCTCGTTCAAACTGTCATTGGCATACGAGAGCAATATATGGAAAAAATAAGCGTAGTATCGATGATCTAGATAAGCAAGTTTAACATGTATACTATAATTTCGCGAGACATTTATAGATACACAAATGTACCAGGGTATGTGAATCTACCACAACATAGCAAGATAGGATAAGATAGATGTAGAACCAATTTGAGGCACTACGTTGAAATCTCACAAAATAAGTATCAAGGGATTTTGACAAAAGGTGACCCTTTATAGTTAAAAGAACTTTCAGTTAAATACAGACCCTTGCCGAGAAGGATTTTGGTTGTTGTTTTTTGTTGTTTGTTTTAAAGCACACTTGCACACACCTGAGTATATAACCGACAGTAAATTGCACCCCCCCCCCCCCCGCCTTCCACCTCCTGTGATATCTGCCCATCCTGCTAACGTTTTTGGCCTTATACCAGTTTAGTGTACATCATATACTTGGTGTTGTGTAAGACTCCATAGCAACACTTTTTATACACGGTTTACAAAAGGTCGTTTATCACGCGACTAAATCACTCCCCCGGGGGGCCACTTGGGAATATTTGGCAACCATGTGCGTACAAAAACTAGAGGGAAAGGGGGTACTTTTCTGACCCTAGGAGTGGATCCGCCCGGATCCGTTAAAAGGGGCCCTTTTGGGCCCATTTTGAGCAGAAAGGGGTACCATTTTAGAGGGCTTTCTAATGGCGAAAGAATTTTAAAAATATTCCCAATAGAACCAGAGTTAGGGTTTGATATCCTCGGGCCATTATTTTTCTCAAATTCCCAACTTTTTTCCAAGCAGATTATCAATAAATGACCGGGAAAGGGGTATCATTTTCAGGAAAAATCTCAAAAAAATGGCCAGGAGAGGGGTGTCTTTTTCATATAAATTCCAAAATATGGCTGGGAAAGGGGTACTTATTATGGAAATAATCTGTTAAAATACAGAGTTTGTCTGCCTAGATTTTAACAGCAGGGAAAGGGGTACATTTTGAATCTTATTCCCGTTGAAAGGGGTATGTTTTTACAAGAAATTGCCCCTCTTTAAGGGTCCAAAATTTGGGATGGTGTACGCACATGGTTACAATAGAAAAGATACAGAGTGCCCCCCCCCCCGGGATCACTCCCCCCTTTGAAGCCAATTCCCGTCACTGCCATAAATAGCTGCGTCTGCTCAGCGTCTCAACAATGACGTAATTTCTGGGCGCAGCAGCAGTGGCAAGCTTCAGGGCCTTGCTTATGGCACGCCGTTTAGGTCCCCAACCAGAACCTATCCCAAGTGGGCTGGGATGAACATGATGATTAGATAATGCTGATTATCAAGATGCAGCCGTCAAGATGAAATAGTCTAAAATATATGCACTGCTAATAATGACTTAGATCTACCGGTAGTTCACATATTGGTCCAGTAGTTTAGAGTTTAGCTGGGCTTCAAAAACGAAAAATGTTATAGTCCAAAATGGCAGGGGCGGCGGTACCAGTTGAAAGTTGGGGGGGACAAAGGTCAGATATAGTTACCAACCCCCAACCCCCCTAAAAAATGAAAAAAAGAAGCAAAAGGCGTGGGGTTCAACAGGCAGGTTACATGTAGGTTTGGGGCTCTAGAAGGAAACACAGACCACACATTCACAGGTTGACAAGCTGAGAGACTCTGGCCTCCTGCTCCAGAGAAGCCAGTTTCTTTATTGTTATCACATGCTGGGTGTGTTGACGGTGCAGATTACTGATAGTATGTACATCATAGTGCCTAGATATGAGGCAATAACTCTGCGCCTTTAACAGCAGGTTAAACATTAGGACATATACAGGTAAACAATAATACAGACTTAGGCTTTCCTTATCTCTCTGACCAACTGGTCAGCTCCAACCGTTACATCGGTATAGATACCCACGGCACTCACATAAATTTTACTTGCAAAACCCAAGAGAGGAAAAAAGTGATACTCCAAAAGAGAATGCTATTTTTTTTTGCTCTGTATTGAGTAGGATAATGGAATAGATTTTATAAAGTTTAAGGCCACGGTTGTGTCAGTGGAGGTTGGAGGGGGTCTGGGGGGCAGAAAAATGTTGGAATAGAGCTTCTTGCGGCCCAGTGCAAGAAGGCTGAAACTGCAGTCCTTAATGTACAGCGTCAGTTACAACCTTCTTGCACTAGGATCACGAGCTTTTCATCTGACATTTTTGAGAGATGTAATTTTGTTGCGGAGCTTCATATTTTGTGCCTTTCAGCAATTTTACAAATCCCTTGGAAATGAAATCCCCCCTCCCTGAATCCCCCCCTCCTCCCTGAATCCCCCCCCCCCCCCACAAGTGTATTGGTTGAAAAATTTCGACACATTATACATGATTTTATGGCCGCCAATATTCCTTGAGGTGTAAAAAGACCTTCCATACTCAGTGAAGTCAGTGGATAGAGAAGGTTCGCCGACACCAGCAGCAACAGAGCAGACTCAGCGTCCGTGTCGGCGGGGTCGGCGTGAGCAGACGACATTCTACCGCTGCTGCTGTTGTCTACATTTTACCTGAAGTTTATGCTTGGTTTAGGGCATACATATCTACCATTGCTAGGAGACACACCTGAAGTTTAGATCCTTTAGTCCACATTCAGCCTTACAATTGGTACTGACAGTACGTGCTGGTTGGAGAACGCCGTGGGAGGCTTCAGTGGGTGAGTTTTTGGCTCTAGTCCCTCCTCCGGTAAGGGGTTTATGTCATAAATATATTGGTCGGCAAGTGTAACACTATTCAGCAAGTCACTAGTGTAGATTGTAGGTCTGTTGGTGTACACAGCTGTAGATGGCGTGCATACCGCTTTTAACTTAAAAGTTTCTAATATTGAAAGGATAAGTATAATTAGAATGAATATCAGAAGGGCTCTAGAGAACAAATGTTGGACCTCCGCACCTCAGGACTACCTTGCTTTGAATGGCACCGTTGCCATGCTTGCCTCACCTTATCAACTCTGGTTGATAGGGGGGTCTCCAATGAGATCATTGTTACTGATAAGCAATGATGTCATCATCACCTAGGATACACCACTTTGTAATGCATCTTCCAGGGCCCAGTGTGGCTTCACTTTACATGCACTGGAGCTCAACTCTAAACATTTATTTAGAGGATATTAAATTTTATTTAATATGGGTGGAAAAAACAAGGTTTCGACCTCTTTGGGTCTCATAAAAAAAAAAATTATTGAATATCAGAAGGGGTGAGAAGCTTGTGTTGTATAATCCCGTGTTGGACGCCCCATGGTTCCATAAATAGAGCTGTTACACAATAGGGATAAGTTGGACTTGTACCTGTCTTGGGAATACAGCTGAAATAGGCTACACATTCCACAGTGCTCGAGCACCTGTTTATAGCCTGATAATTATAGCCCATTGTAGGTATCCATCCCATCGGGCCTCAAAATGAAAGGCTTTGATTTCAGATTGGAAGAACAGTTAAACCTTGTACAAGACGCACCCTGAGTTCATGTTGAGCCCATTAGGTGCACCAGGGTTATGATTTTTTTTTTAAATTCGCGTGTCGTTCTTTAGTGTAAAACCTTCGCCTATAAGGCGGTCCAGCACTTCTACTGCTGTTCCCAGTGCGAGTTCATGATGCATTCGTCCGGACGGTAACCATGTAACGTAGTAAATTACCAACATAACGTGTCACGTGCACACGGACCGCGCCATACTGTGCCGGGGACAATTTTGTATGCTCCAGTGTTGCGTTCACCATTCAATGTCTAAATTCTCCCAAAATATGGCATTCATGGCAATATTATTCGCACAGTATAATGGGATGATAGAGAAGATAATGCCATGTCTGTCAGTAAGAGATTGGGGCAGTATTACAGCCGTAATCTGCATTTAAAAATGTGCAGGGCTCCAGTGTAGCATTTTTATCATGGTACGTAACAGGGAGTGCCGAACACAGAGCACCACTTTGTCCCCGGCATCCGGTGTGCCGACGTCGGCACATTACCAAGGTTACCGGACTTTTCGTCTCAATGAATACATTTTGTACACGGGGATGAGCTATAGTCGTGTATAAAAAGAAAAAAAGACTACTCCAAAAAAGGAGCAGCAATTGCCATTTTGGTGGTTGAAATGGTCCTGTCTACATTTGATATGTTGGAAATGTCATAGGATAGATAGACAGTGCGTTAACCTACAGCCCATCTATACAATTACATGTTTAAGGGGAGATTAGATGGTCTAGTGTTGACTGAATAGAGAGC
This sequence comes from Acholoe squamosa, assembly GCA_949317995.1. Taxonomy (NCBI): domain Eukaryota; kingdom Metazoa; phylum Annelida; class Polychaeta; order Phyllodocida; family Polynoidae; genus Acholoe; species Acholoe squamosa. The sequence goes on along the minus strand of OX439037.1, from coordinate 40,510,982 downwards.
AATGTATGTCTACAAAGATAGCATGGCCTTCCATGGTTTACCCAAGGTACATGTAATGTATTGTGGTTCTATTTGAGTTGCTATGAGTGGCTCATGCAGGCTTAGAGCCGGGCACGCCCGTCGTCATGCAACTAGGTCAGTTACGTCATATCGCCATATTGGAACTGACGGAAGCTAGCGATCGGCCAGAATGGGTTGGTCAACACCAGAGAGGGATGTAGGAGGGGGTGGGGTGTTTCATACGATGCGTATGATGAAGAAAGGAGCAATACACACTAATCGAACCTTCCTAACCCAGGTTTTCACCCAGATCATGACTTATTTCAACAGCTTGTAAAGCAATATACCATATGTGATAATTCTATATTCAGGGGTGGGCACATAGCGAAGTGCTGGAGCAAATTTACAAATCGCTGTAGCAAAGTCTTTTCATAGAGATTATCTCAGATTGGGGGTAGGTAACTTGCTTTGAGAAAATTTTCAGTATCTAAAGTTCTGACCCAAAATTGATGTTCACGAGGGGGTTTGGCAGAGCCCTCCAAATAGTTGCAACTTCTACTTTGAAAATCGGTTGTGATTTAGAAGATTTAGGAAGTGAATTACTCCAAGAAAAAATTTAGATTTTTCCTTTAAAAATGGTGTGTCAAAAGGGGTCGGGAGAGAAATTGTTCCAATAAAATTTTCAAGATTCAGCTTTTGAATTAAGTGTGTCTTAATTAGTTTGGTGGTCAGGAAAGGCTCTAAGAAAATTATACCTTTAAATAGGCCATTCTAGTTAATATCTGAAAGAGAATTTCAGGTTCTACCCCTATATTTGGTTGTATTGTAGAGGATCTAAGGGGGCTCTTGAAATTCAGTTTCCATCTTAAAGATGTGTATGTTCTAGGGGATTTAGGTGGCTAAGTGCTGCAGGAAATCTTTCAAATTTTACCTTTATATAGATGTTATGGGGTGTTTGGGGGTAAGGGAGTGGTCATTATTTATCAACAGGGGGGGGATGGTGGGTTTGAGGGGGGGTGTAAAAATTTCAGACCCCTCCCGAGGGGGGGGGGCTAAAAAAAATTTGACCCCTCTTGAGGGGGGGGGCTAAAAAGATTTACCCTCTTTTGAGCAAAAAAGCCTGCGCACTACTATAGCTCAAAGAGGGGTTTGAAAATTCTCTGCGCCTCCGGTTTGGGGGGGGGGGGCAAAAAATTTTGACTGTCGTCAAGGGGGGGGGTAAAAAATGTTCGCGCGTCCGCCCGGAAACCCACCACCCGCCCCCTGTTGATAAATAATGACCACTCCCTAAATTGATCCAAGAAATTTTCAACTATACCTTTAAAATTGGCTAATATAGTACTGGAGGGGGCATAGCATGTAAAAACATTTCAGATTCCACCTTTAACTTGATTTTGGAGGCAAATTGCTGCAAGGAATTATTCAGGTTCTAACTGAGAAAAATGATGCCTGGTACATTAAAGAGGGCAAATTGCTGGGAGAAATTTTTCAGATTATTCCATTAAAATGCATGTGATGTTGAGGTTTTGGAGGTAGATTGCTCTAAGAACTTTCTCTGAAAATTAAATTGTTTTCTAGTAGGGACCTTCTTTGGAGCAAATAAGCAATGTTTCTTCAAACACAACAACAAATTCATGGACATGCTGTAGGCCTATTCAAAACATAAAGCTAAGGATATCATTGAGGATTTTTGGGGGGTTATAACATGTTGTTCCAAGGTAGAAGACGCATTGCGTGTATAAGACGCACCCCAAACTCAGCAAAGGCATTTTCGCGTATAATACGCACCTCTTAGGGCTCAATTTTTCTATAGTAAAATTCCCCCTCGTATAAGACGCACCCCCAACTTGAGAGTAAGCTATAAGATGCACCAGCATTTTGTTTGGCGTATAAGACGCACCTTATACGCGGGAGTTTACGGTAGTTGGGAAGTCTACTATGAATTGTGGAGTGTCAGTGATCAAATCAAGGGGGGTAAATGTTCAGAAATTCTCTAAGAAAATCATTTTTGAGTAAAATACATCAAAAGGTCATAACTTTGGTTCTCATTGGAATATTTACAAAAAGAAATCAGATATAGAAAGCTCAGATTTCCCTCCACGTCCCTGTCGCATTTTCCAAGGCCTCTTGTCGCACATTTTCGCGACATTGCGACAGCTTGCCCACCCCTGAATATTGATTTATGAATGGTTGTACATGTAACTTGTATTGTTGATAGGTATTAGTAATCATTTGCTCCATCTTAATACATTTAGTTCCCATGGATATAACCTTTAATAACCCTTATTAAATTGCTAAAATGCTGCCTGTAGACCTCAGGCGCATCTATCTCCAGCTCACTGCAATACACAGAATGGTCTATGTGGGGGCTGTGGAAGTCCTCCCGTCCACTGGAACAAGAGCCACGAGCGCGCCAACAACCAAGCAATTTAGACCCAATAGGGTATTAACACTCAACAGTTCAACGTACCAAGCAAATGCAAGATGGAACTCTCTGGATCCAAATATACGTTGGACTGTAGATAAATCCGCTTTTAAAAAGGCAGTAAAAGACAGACTATGTGCATACTTTCACACTAAATGGAGGTCAGACGACCTGCAGTTGTTATACACTGGAAGGTCTATACTTTTCTAAAACTTCCCTAACAAAAACTGAACTTTTTATGGGTCCTTAAACCGGCCACCGGTGAACACTCCACTGTCACATCATTGTTGTAACCCAGTTTTATGTTTAGATTGTTATATGTATTTTTGTCCACCTGGATGCAAGTCCCTATGGAAGGTACTATTGTCAAAAACAGACCTTAAGGTGAATGGAAGTCTTGAAGTTTATGTATAGTATTAAGAGAGTCATTGCATTTTTGGGGTGCTATGTTCCACACCTACCCCCTTAGAGGGAAAAATAACGGCAGAACAGATGTCTATTTGAGTTTTTCTCGCTACGGTTAAACAAATAAAAACTTTTTGAACTTGAACTTGAACTTTAGCAGTGATTGATCGATCCCTTCCTCTAAATAATTGCTAGCCCATGCACATTTTACATGGATGCATCATTGCTGGTTTCTCCAGGCCATAAGATTTGTCCCCTGCCCATTTACTGACATCCGTTGAACTGTGTCTGTTTGGAACTTTTAGCAGCATTTGCCATAAAATGCATTTGTGCTTTAGGCTGAATATCCTAGACCCCTGCCCCTTGGCTATGTCTGCTCTTTACTTCAAACACGGACATCAGAGACGCATTACCGGTATATCAATGTCTGCCAGCTATCAGTACACTTGGGGGGGGGGGGCAAACTGGAGGATATCCAGTGGTTCCCATGCACAGTGTATACAATTTCCTGTCATTAAGTTGCATTAGGGAGTTTACTTTCATATCTTTTATTTGTTTAACCAAACTGAGGTGGAAGTGGGTTGGTTTCAAGATACATGTATAGGTTAGTTATCAAGTTATAAGCTTAATTAAGGTGCAGTGATTTAGGCCGGATAAAATGAAGGACAGAACGAATATATAATAACAAAACTGTTTTGGGATGACGAGTCATCTAATGAATATATTTTCCGCACCCATAAATGTCCGTACATGTCAAACATTTCACTGAGGATACACTACCAGTATCCAGGTGTTGTGTCAAATGTATGGGGAATTAATGTTGAATAACCTCCCCTTTTAACTGCAGCCAGACTGTGAGACAGTCCTGTAAGGCACATCAGGGGTCACCCGCGCCTTATACACGAGGCTATATGCACATTGCTGTGTTTAACACCTTGCTCAGTGATTGCCCATCTATGTATACATACGCACACAAAAAAAATTGATGATAAGTATCAAACACTCATATATATATATATATAGACATGGCAGTATAATAATTTTGAATATCCCTGTGCCAACTGCTAGGTGGCCTGATAGTACATGTACCAACTTCCCGTCCCCCTATCTCTGCACCTAGACTGCTGTTTAACACCTATGATTGGGATCTATATAGTATACGTAACTGGATGGTGGGTCGTCTTAGACTCAAATCCTTAGCTTTGTTGGTACCTGGAGGCGACCACTCTAGACTTCTTGGAGATGATATACAACTAGTGACATCATCTACAATAGGACCATAATTATTGCACAGGCCACAAACCATACTCATATGTTAGGTTGTCAAATTCCTTCAAGTACCAACATGCTCAGTGGTCGAGTCTAGGGCACTCTACCCTATTTGGTAGATGACTGGCTACCGCCTCAGTTATCAGACCGTGAAGGTGGCCTTCTGTGCTCCCGTGTTACTTCTATATAGGCTTCACCTCATTCGGGTCTTTTTATCCCAGTTAGAGGACTTTTTAAAACTTTTTCAGGGAAATCTTGTATCATTTACGTTTTATGAATATTTTTTTAATAAGACCCCTTGCCTCGCCTCAGTCTGTGTTTCAGGCCAAAAGATGATCTTGCGATACTCAGAGATGTATCACAATTTTATCTCTCATTTATAAGGGGCCGAGATCATAGAGTGTTGTGGGTGGACCCGGCTCATGAACTATAAAAAGAATTTCCCACATTGGTGGCTTGGATAAGCCTTTTTTGCTGGACCATGCATGTTTTCCTTCATGTCCCTGCCTCATTACCTAAGTCTGCTCTTTCATCACCCTCTCCCAGTCTCAGTAGGGGTCCAGGTGCCATAAGAATAGACCCTCAGGTTGTTGCAATCGGCAACTACCGTAATCTCCCGCGTAGAAGGCGCGTCTTATACGCGAATCAGATCGTTCATGGGTCTTATACGCGGGAGGTAAATTGCCTTGAGTTTGGGGTGCGCCTTATACGCGGGTTTTTCCAACATCTCATTTGGGAAAATGCGCCGATGACAGCTTGAACTCATAGCGCCAGCACCGCGGCAGACCGGGAGGTGTCAACGCGCTTGGCGGGTTCAAGCCGACCGTGTGCCGATGACAGCATAGACTCAACAGGTTGACAATGCGGTGTGGCTTGCCGGGGTGTAGGGAACACGTGGGCCGATGACAGCATCGACTCATAGCGCTAGGGCCGCGGCAGACCGGGAGGTGTCGACGCGCTCGCTGGGGATAAGGCCCACCATACGCCGATGACAGCTTGAACTCATATAGCCAGCAGCGCGGCAGACCGGGAGGTGTCGACGGGCGCTCGGCGGGTTTGACGCCGACCGTGTGCCGCTGACAGCTTGAACTCATAGAGCCAAGCGCGGCAGCCCGGTCGCTGTAGATTTGCTCGGCGGGTTTGACGCCGACCGTGTGCCGATGACAGCTTGAACTCATATAGCCAGCACCGCGGCAGACCGGGAGGTGTACAGGCGCTCGGCGGGTTTGACGCCGACCGTGTGCCGCTGACAGCTTGAACTCATAGCGCCAAGCGCGGCAGCCCGGTCGCTGTAGATTTGCTCGGCGGGTTTGACGCCGACCGTGTGCCGATGACAGCTTGAACTCATATAGCCAGCACCGCGGCAGACCGGGAGGTGTACAGGCGCTCGGCGGGTTTGACGCCGACCGTGTGCCGCTGACAGCTTGAACTCATAGCGCCAAGCGCGGCAGCCCGGTCGCTGTAGATTTGCTCGGCGGGTTTGACGCCGACCGTGTGCCGATGACAGCTTGAACTCATATAGCCAGCACCGCGGCAGACCGGGAGGTGTACAGGCGCTCGGCGGGTTTGACGCCGACCGTGTGCCGCTGACAGCTTGAACTCATAGCGCCAAGCGCGGCAGCCCGGTTGCTGTAGATTTGCTCGGCGGATTTGACGCCGACCGTGTGCCGATGACAGCTTGAACTCATATAGCCAGCACCGCGGCAGACCGGTCGCTGTAGATTTGCTCGCCGTTTTTTTACGCCGACCGTGTGCCGATGACAGCTTGAACTCATATAGGGTGGTGGGGAGGGGGGGGGCGCCTTCTACGCGAAACAGCCCCCCTGTGAGTTGGGGGGCGCCTTATACGCGGGTTTTTCCGGAAATTGATCCAGAAGAGGTACGTGCGCCTTCTACGTGAAAAGGCCTTCTCTGAGTTGGGGGGGCGCCTTCTACGCGAGCTGCGCCTTCTACGCGGGAGATTACGGTAGCCTTTAACTGGACACCTGGACTACTTAGGCGTGATATTATGGCATGGTCTATATATCTGATTACCACATTACTTGGATTTTTAATGTTTAAATAATTTTAGATTAGATGAAAAGAAAATGTTATATCGATTAGTGTCTACGAGAAAAGGCAAAAAAAAAAAAAAATATATAAAAAGTGGGAAAGTATCTTGTCCATTTCTAAAGGAAAGTGTAAACTTATGAGAGTCTGGCTGTTTTCACAGGGAGAGAGCATTAATTGTCACAAATTATTCTACCCTTAGAAGCATGTGTTCTAGTATTCAAGCCCCGAGAGGGGGGCACTGCCCCTTTGATTGGTGGTACCATCTGCGAAACTACAGACCCTTCACAGCCCCTTAGAATAGAGCTAAATTTTTACAGCTCCCTTTTTTTTTTGAAGAAGTGTGATAACAGCCCCCCTTTTTGGGGCCCTCTTCCGGGAAAATCAAGGTTCTTTGACAACAATACTCTGGAATTTCACAGCCCGGGAATGATTCCATGGAATATTCAAGTTACTTCCTTTCCATGCAAGTTATAATAGGTCTTAACATCCCCCTAATCTCAAGATCTAATTCCATCAACATCCCCCTTTTTTACCCCTTTGACGGGGTGACAGCCACCGACCCCCACAGTTGGTACCCAAACCGAGGGTCAGTGCCCCCCCCCCCCCGATTTAAACCTCAATATCTTCTATACTCTTCAGGAAGTGACAGATCCAGGATTTTTAAAAAGGAGGGGGCGCACATCTGATTTGGCCTGTATTTTAAGCTAAAATTTGATGCTTAAAAGAGAAAAATAAATTCTTAACTACTGACAAAAATCCGCCACTGCTGAGCCTCAGTCCCTGTGGTAAATATGTGTAGAAAACAGTATGGTAAGAGATGATACTAGTTTAACAAAATGTCAATATGAATATTGATGCACATCTCCTATGGTTACGTACTGATAATAAGAGCAGCTGTGGACATCCTGGGTGGTCACCAACTGGTCACCTACCACTATGGCTCATACTGATAAACCTGATTGATCTGTACACATAGGCACCCATGTAACTGCATGTAAGCTCTGATGACATTGGGATTTCAAATAGCATGAAGAATTCTCACTTTATAATCAAACTTGAAAATCAGGCCCAATGTGCACCATATAGCATTCTCCCAAACTCAGTGTGCGTCCTATATGCGAGATTATACAGTAGTAAGCAACCTCGTTAGACAAACTCTGAAATTAATCCAATAACCTTAGTGTCGTGATTACTATAGAGTATATCGTATTGAGGGCCTATATGGACTTAGCATGATTAATTATTAGGCAATGAGATAATCCCAACTATTCGCTGCAGCCCTCTCAGGGGCCAACTGGTACCCAGCTGATAGGTCTTATCAGTAGAACTCACTTGTAACAAGCTCGGGCAATGGCCGCGCCCATGGGACAACCTGCTACCTCGGAGCACTTGACGGTACACATCTAACAGCCAGACACATACTCGCTGACACAGGCATTTTACCCATGCAACATGTTTTCCATGTGCTGCAAATTAGGTGAATAGACGTAAACGACATGAAGCCATATAATTCCTTCAGTCTATACACACAGAGCTGAGGCTGTGGGTAGAGGTTCCAAAATTGTAGCAGAATCTTGAAAATACGATGTGATTTTTATCTCTGATTTGTTGTATGTGAGAGCATGTAGGTGGTAACTGGTTTGTGATTTTCTTTTTGTATACCAATGAATGGGGGAGGGGGGGGGTCTATGCCAGGTTCTTTGATTTTACGGTGAAATAAGAAAAACATGAGGAATGTGAAAATATATGAAGATAAGCTTAATTAAGCTTCTGTCTCGAGACCCATAGAAAATTGAATGAAAATTTATGAAAAAAGGGAAAAATCACGAAAAATTAATAAACGAACAGAAAAAAAAACTATTGAAATAATCAGAATTAAAGAAAAGAAATTAAGTGCAGGGTTTGCCCTGTGCTGCTGCTAAGGGTCGGTGGGGTGACTGGAAACAAACCTTTTTCCCAGGCTTACTATGAATTCAGGTCTAGATCAGATCCTTTTTCCATATATGGAATAAAAACTTGAAAGTTTACCCACACCATTTGTGACCTAGATACAAGATTCGTATGGCATTTCCTTTGCCTTGTGTGTCACATTGCATCTAACTATATAACCTAGGTCAGCTACCTCTCCTGGCTAGATGAGGGACCACTACGTCGTCTCCACGTGCTGGGAGATAGGTATGTAGGGGGTGGTGTGTGGGTAGAATAATGATGAAGCTGGTGCGTGATCTGTAACCACTGAACCAGAAATAGCCAACTTAAACTGCAGCAATGGGCCTTGGTGGGAGTGGGGCCGAACCAGAAACGAACTTAACTATAAAGGTATTAGGGTAGTTATGACATAGCTGCCTGATCAGAAAACCCCTCAATAGCTAATATTAGTGGTAAATCCAAGCTAGCAATGTTCAATATTTGCATAAAACATGGAGTATATATAAACTGGAAATTCCTGTATATAAGTAGCATCTGCGTGTGCCGCACCCTGGTTGGAGGCAAGCTATGAGCCACAACTGGGGCCTAGAATTGAAGGTTCAGTACTGTTCAATAGTGCTAAATACCCACCTGAAAAGCCACACTCTTCCTTAGAGCTCATTTTATAAGCCGCATCTGGTCTCTGGTTCGCGTTGCGGTCCTTGCCTCCTTTATGGTAGTTAAGGAACATATAATAATTCTCCCAGACACATAGCTGGTATGTATTCATTTTTTCGACTCTTTACTTTAGGACATAGATTACTACGACAGATTTAGAAAGAACAATGTAAATAGGCTGTTCAGTGAGAGGTCTTTCTTGATGTGTTTCACCGTTCAATACCAGCATAGACATATACATGTTCAGTGCATACAGGGTAAATATAACGTTGTATTTATTGTCTGACCTTTGGCCAGATCTCTATTGAACACGGTTTCCTCTTTGACATCAGACGTTCATCTTTTGCGAATCTAATTCTTTTAAAGCTTAGCGGGTCATGCCTGAAACACCTGCTACTTCAAAGGGAAATAAATGAATAACAAAGTATCGCTCTGCATACTTCCAGACAATTGACTTTATATTATCGGCACATATTTTATTTTCTGCTTGATCTTATTTTTTCATTCTTACAGCTGAGATAGCCCATCTTCTTAGGGGCTGTCTACCTCAGCCACCTTAGAGGGCTACTGGTGGTCCACACCTACTCCTGCACCTGGGCATCTCAGTTCTTCTCACAATTCTCTAAAGCACTAACACCATGTCTGAACTAACACACTATGAGAAAGTTTCAACCGTGGATCCTGCTACTACTAACACAGGTAACATTTTAAGTGACTATACTTACCTACCCTAATCAGATAAGTTTGAAGGATATAAATAAACAGGTTTAATTTTTCATTTGGTTAGAAATTTCCCCTCCCAATGCACGAACCCAAAGGAATGTTGAAATAGCATTAAAAACCACAACCTTCTTTATGTGATTGTTAAACATTACATGTTCTCATTCTATAAATATTCCAACAGTAATTTTCAACAGTATCAATGCATGTCGATCTGAACATATCAATCATTAATTGCATGTAGACATGTGATTTTACCTGCTATCCAAAAATTTGGAACTGAATGTAATTCCTGAATATTCCAAGACCATTACAAGTCGTCATCTCATAGAGAGCCCAGACTGACATCCCCTGTTGATTTTCAGCTAGGACATATTAAGCACACATCAAGGTAACCCACGCACAATTTGTTGGTCGTGCTGCATGTAAATTCTTTGTCAAAAAGCTGTTATAGATTGCTATATCCTTTGTTTCTGTACTTGGTTGTAGATTCTGTGATAGTGATGACGTGAGTACACTTAAAGGAGAGGTTGCACTTTGATTTTCTTACTCTGTACATTCTCCTTTCTTCCATCTGAGAGGAGAGCCTAATCTAACAGGTTATTTTTTTCCCCATTAGAAATGTTTGTAGTAAAGTTAGATAGATACCTTTGTCAGAGAAATAGAGCTTTTCTTACAATGGCTGACCCAATATTCTCTGGCAGTCGTAGAATACATATGTACAGCATAATTCTTATGATTAACGAGTTTTTCTTAATTACCATGCCCAGATAGCCACTTTGTCCACGGCACTTTGACTTGCCTTCACAACCAATATTGGCTCAGAAATATTCTCTACCACACCCAGAATTGCTACCATACAAATATCAACCTTGATTTGTTACCATTTTCTGAAAGGGTCATTGGCAAAGCTACACTGTTAGTTACATCTGTCTTTCTACCCTTGCTTCTTCTCTCCTGAATTTTGTGATGAATAGTGGTTAGATTTAGTACAATAAGAGGAACCAGTCGGCTCTATCGATATTAGAGCAACAGCAGAACAAATAAAAAGATATCCCTTATTTTATGCAGCCGTAACAATGTATATGTCTGCGTTTTATGGAGTAAGGCGTCATTGGTAAAGGGATCATTCATTAATAACGTACGCACCTGAGGGGGCATGGGCGTGGAAAGCAGGGGGGAGACCCCCCCCCCCCCCCACACTTTTGGCCAACTCCTCAAAAGGTCAAAACTAAAAGGTCAAGCAAAGAGAGGTCAAAAATTGCAGAAACCCCCCTGGTCCCAACCACTCTGTAACTGCTTCCCACGCCCCTGGGGGGGGGGGGGATCAAGTCAAATGTGTACAGTTATATTTAAGGGGGGGGCCTAGGGCTATTGTGCCATAGGCTTCGTGTACAAACAGGGGGACTTTCAGGGCAACATTTGGGCATTTTATCCCATTTAGGACTGTTTAGGGGTACAAGTTTTACTCTCATGCAAAACACACTAAATCTTGTATCTATGGGGAAATATAGTAAATAATTCTGACTTCAAAGAGGTCTAAATACATGTATTCTTCACCTCCCGGAGGAGAGGGGGGGGGGGGCTGTAGGGGTCGATGGTAAAAATAAATTGGATAAATGGGTTAATGATGGATCCGACAGGTCCCTAACTAGAATCCATGCTGTCCTTGCCTTCCCATTCCCTCCTGCACTGTGTGGACATGGCATGCCCATATATATATAATATGGCTGCATCGGTGTGTGTGTGCCCGGAACGCTCTTTGTGTAGACCCAGTTATTGATCAATGCGATAGGTTACAGGCTGATGTTTAATTCGGCGGACTATGTGTTTGTTTATTATACACACAAAACACCACTGACAATGCCAACTTCTATGATTAATATAAAGATGGAATTAGATAGATCATGAACTTTGAATGACTATAAATGACGTAATGTGTCTAGACAAGGGACTGTAGGCTAGCTACTGACACTTTGTATCAGTACAAGTATTGTAATACATGTAGGATACTGTATATTGGTACATATCTTGACCTGTTAGTATATTGGGTTTGAGACAGCCTTTGGGCACTAAAATGCCTCGCGCATGAGGCACACGCCATATATAAGGCACACCCTGAGATCAAAGAAAAGCTATAAGACGAATCGGGGTCTAGAATTGCACCAGTTTAGTACTGATCTACCGTTAGTGTGAATATCCTTGCTATTAGGCCACACCTTAAATCTGAGACAATCTTATAAGGCGCACTCCATCCTCATCTATAAGCCGCGCCCTATGTCCAAGGTATTACAGATGAAAAGAGAACAGATGTACCGGTAACAAGTCTGCCTAGTGTGGGGGGGGGGGAGGTATAGTGGCTGCGGGTACACTACTGTAAGCAGTGTAGAATATTACATACTACATGTATCAAAGTAAACTGTTAACGAATTTAGATGGTACATGTACAGCAAACATCCTTCCATTCATTTATTGCTCTGTGCTGTACAGATTGCTTCATGGCCTATTTAATACGTGGGTTCTGTACAGGGGCACTGATCGTCAGGTAGATCTAAATTCAATGACACACTAGGTCGGTATGTGAAGAGTCAAAAGGCTTCAAATGTACAGGAGAGATTCATTTTATTACCACACAGGTCACAGGTACAGTGAAAGTGAAAGTGGGATATTAGGGAGGTTTAGCAACCACTGCACAGGAAATATAACGCAGACATTCTGGATACTTACAACATTGGTAAGTGTACGTAAAATCGGGTGTGAGTGGTGTACGTCGTGGTTGCTAAACCTTCCTATTGTGTGAAATAAATGTACTGTAATCTCCCGCATGTAAGGTGCACCCAGTGTATATTAAAGCTGGCGCACCCTCAGATGAAGAGAAAGCTACAAGGCACACCTTGGGCCTGAACCTTGACGGTCTAGTTCTGTTCTATACTATAAGCACCCAACCTATAAGACGCAACCAGGCTTTGCACAAATTCTATAAGCGTAGGGGGCCTCAGATTCGCATAATGCTCGCCTTATACGTCTACTTAATGTATATCAACAACTCTACAGAGATGGAGGGGTACTTTACCTATGTGCCTCCCAATTCCCTTCTCCCACATCAGATCTCAATTACATTTAAATGTATATGATATGATGTCACACGGCCACGATACAAAAGGTCAAAACCCTTGATTACCAGTACTATTTTTCCATTCACGAGCATCTTTAATTATATCTTCTGTATATAGTATATAGCTTTTGTATATATTATTATTGTATCTATTTATTTTCTATTTTCTTCCTCACTGTATGCTTCATCATTTCATTTTCTTTGATTTGTCATTGAATTGGGTAAACAATGCTCTTGTAAAAATTGTATAACCGGGTATCACATTATTGTCTAATATTACCACTTTTGTTAAATTGTGATCAGACAAACTTTTCAGCCCTCAAAAAATTTTTTAAAAATCAGAAGAACCCGATGGGGTTAATGTATAAAGGAACGATAATGCTCACAAATATGCATACCTAAAAATAGTCATGACACATGGTCACCCCTGGGGTACTTGCTTCGGCAGTACATAAACTAAAATTGGAACGATACAGAGAAGATTAGCATGGTCACCCCTGGGTGGTTCTGTACCTACCGGGGTATGTTAAAAATAGTGAAAGTCCTTCACAAAACGTTCAGGGTGACTGCTAACTGTGTACACCATATTTCATGTAGACATTCCCCCAAAGTCCTTCGGTTGATAAATGAGGACAACACGGTAACATAACATGCCATTAAACTATAGGACACAATCTGAATTGAACCGACCCTATGGAAAAGATGATAGGCCTATAGCCATCGAGACATAGTAAGATTGAGTCAAAGCTAGCAGAAACATAACAAGAGAGGAGGATAAAAAAATAAATCAAAACGTACAGTGATTTTATATAATGGAAAGACGTTTCAATATTTATTCAATAATGCTATGATATGTGTACTGGATACAATAACCCTTGTCGGGGTCTTTTCTTCTTTTACTCAAAGGTTACAGACTGGTGATTTTTGATTTTATAGCTTTTTAACTCAGCGGTGCGTCTTAAACGTAAGATTCTCCACGCAAGGTACTATCTAACAGGGAACAGGTAGTACAGTCTTAGGGCTCTGCTCAGCTGTTAACAGTGTGTTGTCACGTAAGCTGTACCTAGTACTGTGCATATACATGCAATGTCAATTTTACAGCCTTTGAAATGCTTGTTTTAATGTTATGACTTACTCTATTGAATGTTGTCAGGGTAAAGATCGGCTTCTATGTACATGGAATGAAAAAGGTTTTCATGTATTTTACAGATATCTCTATGTTAAAATGGGTAAAGCCCAAAAAAAAAAAAATTGCTTGTTTCAGGTAACCCGACCCTACCTAACAAAACAGGGCCAACCCTAATTTTTTTCCTCCATTTTTTGGAGAAATTATAGGTTTTAAGGCAAGCTTTCAGTCAATTTAGTTGTCCGTGAGTCACCATGACCTGTCCATGAGTCGCGGTGACTCTTGTGTGTCTTTAAAAAGAATTTACAGAATAAAAAGAAACCCGACCTACCCTACCTAATTTTTTTTCAGCATGTTACCTGAAACAAATGATGTATTTTTTGTTGCCTAATCTTCTGTAGGTATTGCATTTGCGTTGTGGTATTTCTTTAAATACAACTTTATTCATTTACAATTTCCAGGTAGCGGACATACTACTACCACTATGGGGGATTACGATAAGCCGAGTAACAATATAACCCCGGTGGATAATGGCAGTGAGTACACTTAATCCATGTCAATGGAATTTCCACTTTTTAACTTAACTCCAACCTAGATTAGAATTTTAAAGTCTGTACAATTTCTGTGAAAAGTTACAATCTGCTGCACTGATTTTTAGCCTCAAAGCCAAACTCATGGCGGTAATATACATTTGTTAAGATCAAGTGGAAAACGACAATAGCAATATTTTAGGTCCTCATCTATCCTTTGGTAGTAAGTTGTATTCTTGCTTTCACAAGAAATCCATGTCAAGGAATCCCTTGGCCCTACATCTGTTGGCGTGAACAGCGAGCGAGGTACAGTGAGAGTGTTGATTGTCCCTATCATAGTGTTTGTCTCCCAAACTGCTTATTGTCCTTGTGAGAAATTTAGTACATGTATATGTCTCACGGTCGGAAAAACTCCAAATTGTTCTCGTAATAGTCGTTTGCTGAGTGGTTGATACTAATTAGAGTGAGCGACTTGAAAGATGAAACTCACCTACAATCAAAGTCGTCTAACACTGATATATAGTCCTTGAATATCCGAGTGCCTTGCACGGTTTATGCACAAAGATGGACTCCGCTGCGCCTTACAGAATCAGCCAAAGTTGGGATACACCATAGAAACGACATTTTTAAACCGGCATGAACTCATGGCGCACCTTGTAAACAAGATGTGCCTTATACACGAGGTGTCATGGTATCGTCTCCCTGGAGCTGGACATCCGTCCAACTTTTAGTATGCAATATCAAATGAATTAATTGTAAGTATGAGGCAGTATGAGGCATACCAGCATACAAGACACACCATGAATCGAAGGCTATATGGTGCAGCCAAGATATGATTTTTAGCAATTTCATACTGTTCTATAGTATGATACGTTTGCCTCATATCTCGCAGAGATGCCACTTTTCCTAACTTTTTAGGAATTCCGAATTTTCGTATTTCATTCCTGTATTAATGCTGTAGGTATTTCCTATTGTAAATTGAGAAAAATAGGAGGGTTTCCGAATTTTTGGGGATCAGTGAGTGGCATCCCTGATCTCGTTCAGATGATCTTAATAAATAAAGCCCAGTGGGGTGGAGCAGCAGAAAAATTATGGGGATGAAACCTGGAAAAATGTAGGTAATCCATCTGCACATCCCCAACGGCTCCTCCGCCACAAGGTACATTTAATCGTGGTGTGTAAGAGTCAGTGACATTGTACATTTAGCAAAGTATGCAAGATGTGTAACAGGGTTTTTGAGTTCTATAACAATGTACGTGTGCTTATTTAATAGCAGGAAAATGAGGTATATCAAGTGAAGTATCATTAATATGTATTGATACCCATAATTGTTAAATTACATATATCCCTGCACCATATGTGAAGCAAGTATTGTTGGAAACACCAATAATAAATAACTAATAGTCCAGTGTCTAAAGTAACTGAACCAAGTGTGCCATCTCCCCCCACCCCCACCCCCCCCCCCCGCTTTCAATGTCAATCATTTGTGTATGTTTGAAAGTGCATAACATGGTATCCCTGTTGATAACATTGATAAGTTACTGCATCAAAGGCTGTCTTACCAGTGTTATTAGCCTGTCGAATACTGGGCATTAGAAAGACCTTTATCATAGGCAGAGAAAGACCTTTATCCTAGGCATAGCTCATGAATTATACTTAGTAAGATGGTCTCACTTGACCATACAGCACATTCTACCTGTTGCTAAGGCTCTGCTCCCTCAAAGTGTACCTCTCATATACAGGGCGTGTCAGGTATATCACCTCACTGACTTCCATTCAAGGCATCTTCTTTGCCTTTCACAAAGCTCCCTTTACAGGGGTGGGCAGCTGTCACAATGTCGCAAAAAATGTGTGACAGAGAGCTTGGAAAATGCGACAGTGACATTGAGGATGATATGGGCTTTCTAAACCTGAATAAAATTTTGTCAATATTCCAACTAGAACCAAATTTATGACCTTTTCAATACTTGCAAATCTGAAAGAATATTTTAACTAGAACCGAAGAATCTAAATATTCTTGGAGCAATATACCTCCAAAAATCAAGATCATATCTATTTTAAAGGCAGAATCTGTAGATTTTCTTGGAGCAATATGCCTCGAAAACCCTTATGATCACATCAATTTTAAAATCAGAATCAGAATCTGCAACAGCTTGTCATATATCCCTAGAACACATTCTAGGGATAGATGACTTATCAAGCTAGAATCTAAAAGATTTCTTGCAGCAGTTTGGAGATATTTGTCTATAAAATAGAACACACCAATTTTGACTTGCATTAACCTATAGAATCTGTAATTTTTCTTGAAGCAATTTGCCCCCCCCCCAAAAAAAAAAAGAAGCAGCAAATCCATTCATTTTATATGTAAAGTTTGAAAATCTTCTGCTAGCAATTTGCCTACCTGTTCCTCTAAAGCAATGTTTTAAGGTAAAGTCAGGAAATTTTCTTGATGTATATTCCCCTGAATCTTATAAGACATATCCTATCTTGAGGTAGGACCTGAAATGTTTGGTGCTATGCCTCTTCCCCATCCACTACTATACCCCAATTTAGAACAGAATCTGAAAATTTTCCAGGAGCAACAGGTCACTAAAGCTCCCATGCCACACCTGTTTTAAAGGTTAAATTTGAAAATTTTCTCGCAGCAATTTGCTACCTAAATCCTCAAAACACTCTAATGTGATGAAGCTAAATCTGAAAAATTTCAAAGTAATTTTGCCCCTTAAATCCTCTAGAGCACAACCTTTAGAGGTAAAACATGAGGGGTGCCAGGGATTGTGCCTCCCCAAAACCCCAAAACCCACCAATTTTGACAAGTAGAAGGTGACCATTTTCTCAGACCAAATTGCCTACCAATCCCATTTAAAATGCATTGCTACAACGTTTGCTCCAGCACTTTGCAATATGCCCACCCCTGAGGCTTTTGATGCATAGTGTAATCTTCAGGTCTGCCAATAAGTGAATCTCACTACAGTTTTGATACATTGAGGAAATTTAAGCATGGTACTATTTGAAAATTCAAATACGAAATTTTAAAATGGAATAAACTTGTCTAATTAATGCATTTTCTAGGGTATGTAAGTACCGCTCGCATGATCTGTTCTGTTCTAAGGATTGAGGAGTCTGCCCATAGGTAAAAACCTCAAGTAAATGAGTGCCTTATATCAGAGGCACTCCGGTACATAAGTGAAAAAGCCTTGCCTCATGAGCCATCGATGTTGGTTAAGGAGGAGTCAACATGCCCATATTGAATACGACATTGTTATCAAATCACAAATTACATTATAGAATAACACCTTACATATGGTGGACCTCGCTTCATGTTATACAGACTTGGTACTGTAAGTTTCTCAGTCTGGGTCCAGGTGCCCCACACCTGAAATGCTTCAAGGTAGCATACATGATACTTGACGTTGCCCCCTCCCAACCCCTCTCCAATTCAGACAGCTCACCTGGTCATGATGACCATTTGTAGAGCTTTCCACCTGTTTACACCTGAATATTTACCTGTTGGACACCTGAGAAAGTGGTGAGAAGCAGGTATGCCAGGTAACATCATATCTAGAAGCAGATTGTCAGGTAAGGAATGGTGGTCATCAGTTATGCAATAATGAGACTTCATTTCCACAAAGCTACCACCCAACATTTCAGGCAAAAGATATAAACAGCTAGGTTCCTGAAGATGAATGTGGTAAATGACTCTTGAGATACATGATTAGTCTGGTTCCTGCAGTCAGTCTGAAAAGTCTGAATGATACCTGGTAGGCTGGTAAGCCATGGGCGTGGAAAGCAGGGGGGGGCAGGGGGGACATGTCCCCCCCCCCCACTTTTGGCCAACTCCTCAAAAGGTCAAAACTAAAAGGTCAAGCAAAGGGAGGTCAAAAATTGCAGAAACCCCCCTGGTCCCACCCACTCTGAAACTGCTTCCCACGCCCCTGTAAGCGGGTTTTGGTATTACCGTGAATTCCCTTATATAAGCCGCAGCTTATAGTAGAACCAGCTTATAGTTGTGGCTTATATGATTGTCCTTGACTCAGGGTGTGTCATGTACAAAAGTATTTGAAACTATAGAAGAGTACTAAACTCCCTACTCAAAGTGATCAAAATGTCATTCATGGATGGCTTGAGCAACCCAACGATCCAATGCTCATTGATCTGTTGTTGGACCATAATAAGAACTGACCAAAAGCGTCAGAAGCATCCTTCTTAGATAAAGGGTTATTCTTAGTTCAGTAGCACCCCACACCCATCCCAACTATCCCCTTTCTATTATCACGCGAAGACATATTCCCGCAATACCCTCATCACCTGATGACGGTACAGCTGGATACATGTACACGCTAAATTTGTTGAACATATATTTCCAATTCTATACACATCGAGATTCACCTTTTGTGGGGGTAAATAACGGAACTAGCTGAACTTAAATCAATTCAAAATCAAAATGCACCATCGACATGAATCAGTGTACCCAGTGATATAGATTGCGTGGCTACAATTGAATAAAAATCAAATGTAGATAGACATATATAGCCAGGCTGTATAAGTATATTAAACACATACAAAGAGTGTATTCACAGAGCTAAGCAGGTATATTGGATGTTGCAATGGTGAGAGCATCGATATCACTACTGCAGTACAACCTGTCTCCCCGTCCCAGATTTTAACCCCACTCCACCTGTCCCTGGAGGGTAGGGAGGGTGTGCTATCGACCTGACCGAGACTAACCAACCAGATCTGATCCATCGGTGTGCATACCAGGAATTCCCTTCTTGTTTTTTCGACACATGCACAGACCTACATTCTGTGACACACGTTGTAATAACCTGGTAGGTTTGAGGAAATTTTACACCGAATGGAAAAATATGTATAACTCACTCACTCACTCATTCACTCACATCGATAGCTGATACCTTCGTGTACTTGCTATTAAACTTGTGACATTGATAATGAAGGATACACCCTGGCCATATATGGCAATAATATTGTAGGTAGGGCATGCCTTTTGTAACCACGTGCAGGGATGTTGGGAGGGCGATGTAGACTCCATTGCATGTTGAAGGTGAATTTTGGGGAGTTAGCAGGAGCGGCGGAACCTATTCAAAGTTGGGGGGGGGGGGCAGCACCCAGATAGTTTGTTTGAGGTGGGGATGGGGGTGGATGGCTTGCAATTGCCTTATATGGGCATGGAGCGGCTGTGGTAGTGCCAGCTAGGTGGTTCGAGGTACCACACCTGTTACAGATCCAGTTAGTGGACATGGTGATGCTGCTCCCACTGTTGTTGCTACTGCTACAGCTACCGTAATCTCTCGCGTAGAAGGCGCACCCACAACTCAGGGAAGGGAGGTCCACGTAGAAGGCGCATCTGCTGATCCTGAATCTAATATTTGAAAAACCCGCGTATAAGGCGCACCCCTAACTGAAGGAGCATGGTCCACATAAGGGACCCAACCTAAGGGGGCATTTCAAATATTGTCTATAGATACCAACACCCCAACTAGTCATATATTTTCTTTAACCAAAGAAAAGGTGTAGTCTAACCCATGATGCTCAAAATACCCTTAAACTGCTGAATGAAACATGCCATTCTGCTCACCATAAAAGTGTTTGGAAATATATGTACACCCCACTCACTGAGAGATTTGTTCATTATATTTTTGACCTTTTACCCAAGAGAATCCATGCAGCATTATAACCAATAATCCTGCCATAGTTTGTGCTGCCACCTGGTGTTGTATGAGCTGTATGTCATTCTCTATTCTCTACATTACAAACTAGTGGTATCCCAACATGCCATGTCTCTAGAATACGGGCCTATTTCCCTGTTATAACTGTGGGCCTAGATAATCAATGGGAGGGTAGATTCAAATCGAATTTGTTATGTGTTCATATCTTATCTATAACTTGTTAACAAATAATGCAAATCAGAGCATTATTTCTTTCAAAAAATGAACAGTATTGTACCTTTCAAAATGATGCCAAATAACATCAGTTGTGGGCCATATGAAGACAATTGGCATCAATAGTAGTTAATGAGTTAAATGATTCCTAGAATAACACCAGGTGGCAGCACACACTATGGCAGGATTATTGATTATAATGCTGCATGGATTCTCTCAATTAAAAGGTCAATAGTGTAATTAACAAAGCTCTCAGTGAGTGGGGTGTACACATATTTCCAAACACTTTTATGGTGAGCAGAATGGCATGTTTCATTCAGCAGGTTAAGGGTATTTTGAGCACCATGGGTTAGACTACACCTTTTCTTTGGTTAAAGAAAATACATGACATTGTGGACATAACTTTGGATTTGTAGTTGGAGATACCCCGCGTATAAGGCGCACCCCCGACTCAAGGCAGCCTTGCTCCCGCGTACAAGACCCATGAACGATCTGATTCGCGTATAAGACGCGCCTTATACGCGGGAGATTACGGTACTACATTGTACCTAAAACTGGCACTTATAACAGTGTCAACACTCTGCTGTTACCATGTCTTATCCCCACCAACCCAAGGTAGCTGTATGATGAAAGACCCGTGCCCTTGGGTTCTCTTCAGGATATGTGTAAAAAAAAAAAAAAAAAAAAAAAAATGCCACCCTTCTGACTGGCACAGGTCCGTTGAAAGATATTTATGCCTTGCCGGTAGCGGATGGGGAGAGAATCTGGACCTATCCAATACGATACTTTTTCATCTCAAATAGCACCCTTGGAAGCGATTTTGACAATTTTTTCTCCAACAGGGGGTTGTGATCTCATCCAATCTCCATAAGAGTCTTCTCTGATTCCAAATCCCGGGTATTATGTCGTGCATTCACGCAGCTCTCAGTCATGTTCATTGCAGTTTTCCCTCTTTGTGATGTTTAAAGATACATTATCGCCTCAATTAACTAAAATCAACTCATGAAATAAGAACAATGCAGGCGTCCATTACCCATTTCCTTATCAATTTACAGCATCCTTTATCATAGAATAGCCAGATTTCATGTGATTCTTAAGAAATATTGAACTGAGAGGGCTCATTGGTAGACCTAGCCTCCTAGGCAATGCATGCACTTTGAGGGTGTGTGTTATGATTGGTCACAATGCCCTTGCTGGTTTTATTATTTCTGCAAGCCGATTTCTATCTGTGTGACATAGTAGATGATGTTTTTCATATGTTAGATCTTCCAAATTTTCCATATTTGCTAATACACATGTCATCTATAGATGTACCGGTAAATATGTTAGAATTGAAAATTCACCCCAGATCATCTTTAATTCTATGGCCACTGACAAATTACCTATACCTCTCTCAATTCATACCTGCATATATTTGGATGTAGGATGACTATTTCTAGAAGATATACCGTATCATCAGAGAATGCTGAGATTTGATTGTTCATTGAGCTAATGAGTGAAAAGTAAATGATGCGAACAGCGGAGAATGCTGGGAACCTGACTGGGGGCTGCACGAATCCACGAGATAAAGACTGGGATTTACAACTGGAGAAGACTCTATGCTCACCGCTGTTGTGAAATAATGGTTTATCATGTCAGCAGTAGACACTGACACTGGCCCGGAGGTCATTGGCCAGTGGTTTTAGCTCTGGGCCAGTTATTTTTTCTAGACTTCCTTTGAAATTAACCATTTGGCCTGGAAGACATTTGAAAAAACATGTTCATTGCTATGTTCTAGAATACTGGCCCGGGTGGCCAAAACCCTAAAATGTGTCTACCGCTGTATGAAGTATAACCGCATCGATTTGTGTTTAATTCGTGAAATAATGATGTGTACATATACCGGTGTATGATTTCCATTACCTTGGTAGTGATGAGGAAATTGCCTTGGCTGTTGCATGTCTATCAGTTAATCATAGAATTTTCTTTTCAGTATTTAAGTCCGCAAAGTACCAAAAAACCGGAGCATGCCAAGGGAATTACTGGCGGGTCTGGCGATGGGTTTCTTTGATTTTCTTGCAATTATAATTATCAGAAAGATTAAAGACTTTGCAGACAAATTCCTCAGGTTATAGCAAATATGATTTTGTGCAAAACCCAATATCAACCCAACTTAGCTCCTGTCCCATCTTTAAAGCATTTGTGAGATTGACATAGTATTTTATTGATGTCATTTAAGATGATGGAAAGGAGGTGCGGGTTGAGGTTGTCAATGGGTCTGCAAATGCTCACAGCAGCGAAAAACACAAAGACGACAAGGACAAGGACAAGGAAAAAACAGAAGCAGGAAAGACTGTTTCTTTAGGAAAATTGGTGAGAATATTTACAAGTTACTTATTAAATGTCATTCATCTTGAGTCATTTTTCATAAACATGATGGGCAGCGGGACATATTTGCAATTACCGCATAAAATGAAATAAAGATCCTTCTAATAAGATTATTACTAACTTAAAAATGATTTATTCGATCATATCGATATTATCACCTTGGTATCATTTGTTTATCCACTTATAGATCTAATAAACAATTCATTGTAAATGCAAAAGTTTCACCTTAAAACTAAAAGAGTCATAATCTGGCTTTCCTTATTGCACATGAAATTTAGACATCGGAAAAAATCATGGTGTTAAAACGCTTTTAATCTCATTTTCCGTCCCCTCTGTGTGGTTGCTGTACTCTGTTCACTTGATAAATTGATGTCTCATTTTCTCGCCATAAATATGATCTTAGCTCACTTACTTGTGGCCATGCGCTGGTAGTAACACTGTCCCTTTTATATTGTAGTTCCAGTACTCAGATGGTTGGGACAAACTGTGGATGCTCTTGGGGACAATATGTGCCATGGCGCACGGTGCTGCGCTACCAGCGATGATGATCGTCTTTGGCGACATGACCGATCTATTCATCAACTCAGCAACTCAGTTTGGGGATTTCAATCTCACCACCCTCGGGCTAACCGAAGCTGACCTCACAGATTCAGCTAAACTAGCGTAAGTTGTTATTATGGATATAAATGCACACTGGAAAGTAGAGAGTAACTGATAATCCATGCAATTGCCTTTACTGGGAGTTCTAGGGATGTCGTTCGGATATATCTAGGGATATAGAGAGGGAGCAGAGAGTTATTGTATCTGCGATGCTCATAATAAGATACTTACATTATAGCTGTATTATGTTCAAATGAAATATTTCTCATGTCTTTCAGTGAGGTCTCAGAACGATTCAACATTAGCCTGACGAATGACCTTTTGACGACGATGAAGGGATTTGCTTTGTATTACTTCAGTGAGTATCATCAATATACATATAGGATTTTGTGCAGATATTAAATAGCGCCTCCTTGATATGCCTAGTATGGATTATATTCTTCCCATTACACTTTGGCTCTAAATTGTATCAGGAGGCAACTGAAATTATGAATACTTTTTCACACAATTATAAATGCATCCGCCATTGTAATTTGATCTTTCCAGGCCTTTCTAGACTAGAAATTATAGGCAAAGAAATCAGGTTTTGTTTTCTTAAGACCACGAGGGTGGCCTTCCTTTTGCCAGGAAAAAAAAAGAGATCAGGTTTCGGTAAGCTGTTAATGTACTAAATATTGGCTATGTATATCAAAAACAATTGTTTGAGTGTAATCTGTGATTATGGCATCAGATTACAGTATCTAAAATGTTAAAGTATAAGATGTGATGCAATGTTTCAGTTATTGGCATCGCGGTGCTGTTTGTGGCCTATGGACAGGTTGTGTTCTGGTTGTTATCATCCCACCGTCAGGCATACAAGATTCGTATCGATCTGTTCCGCGCCATTCTACGGCAGAACATTGGCTGGTTTGACACACACGAGATCGGTGAACTGAATACTCGTCTTGCAGAGTAAGTTTATATCTGCAGTATTTCCTCTATTTGAAGGGAGAAAAATGAAGGATTTCAAAATGAATGGCTTTGTTGTGCATAGTGTGTGGACCAGTGTTCAATAAGTATCGTCAAATGCACTTAATGTATAAGCGAAAGATGGAGGAGGAAAACAGTTGTCTAGTCTGATATAGGATATTCCTGATGATAATATATCATACCTTTTCAGTGATGTCAACAAAATCCAGGAGGGGACTGGTGACAAGGTTGCCAACTTCATCCAGTGGTTCACGACATTTATCGTTGGAATAGCGATCGGCTTTGTCTATGGCTGGAAGATGACCCTCGTCATTCTCGCCTTTACACCAGTGCTAGCTATCAGTGCAGGATTTATGACAATGGTAACTATTCTGTAAATTATGTGATTTGGTGCAGAACCACCTCCCTCCCTGGGATTTACTAATGAAATAAGAATATTGTCAGTCTGGCTCATTAGCAAAACTCCCAGCGCCCCTCTGTTGGTAAAGAAAGGAAGTGACATCACAATCCAGGCATGTTTTTTTACATGGGCATATTGTCAGCCCTATGGTTACGGGGATCTTAGAGTACAATAGTTCAATTGGGCATATTCATACTGGTGGCCGTCAACAACAAGATACTGTGACTCTTAAAGGGAACAATTAAAATATCTCAAGAGTCACGCACAAATGAAATACATGTGCAAAACAAAAAAGGGAATGGAATCAGGATACAAATGATGCCATATAACATCTCGCATATAGATTACGCTGTGAACCTGAGGCCTACTGCATCTCGGGAGACGGCTGTCTGCACCTCCTCACCTCTACACTACCTTGATGCTACTGGCTTGGTTGCCATGCTCGCCTCACCTTATCAACTTCCGTTGGTAAGGTGTATCTCCATGGCATTCAGTGATGTCATACACATGAATGCATTGTCACCTTGACACCAGTGCTGGTTACTGGTGTCTCCAGGTGCTGGTGGGTGATACTCTCCAGCCCTTGGACCCTAACTCCAAACATATGTTTTGAGTGTAGTTATCATTGATTACTATGGGTGACTATTAAGGTTTCGACCTCCTAGGGTCTCATCAGGTGTAATTGAGGTTAATCAAGGCATGTAAAACATTGTTACAGTTGCTTCCACCATAAATGTAATTTATGATGGGTAACATGATAAATGGTAGGGACCAAACACATGAATAAAAATGGGAGACAGGTTATAAGTTGGTGATAAACATGGGAGATTATCATATAATACCCAAATGGTGGTGAAGTTAGACTGTCTGGGGTACAGTTTATATTGCAGTGGGTTGATTGAAAATCAGGCCTAATAGCTTATAACTGGAAGTGTACACGGATTTTGTACATAATAGCTGGTGACCATCCGGTATCCAAAATAATTTTTGAACGGAGCCTAGGGATGGTCATCCATGTTTGACAGTCGAACCTGATCTGAAAGTTTGGTGCATCAATTAGATTCAAAATCAGGAGACAAATGATGGTCCCTCCTCACCTCTTCACTACCTTGCTTCAAATGGCACCGTTGCCATGCTCGCCTCACCTCATCAACTTCCGTTGATAAGGGAGTCTTCAGGGTGATCATTGTCATTAATAACAATGATGCGTACATCACCAAGGATACACATCTTGATTATGCATCCTCCAGGACCTGGAGAGATGTCACTCTCCAAGCTTTGGACTTGGCTCCAAACATTTGTTTTGAGGGTATTAGATATTTTTCCAATACTGGTGAAATTGAACAAGGTTTCGACTTAGTTTAGTCTCATCAGGTGTAAATGAGGTTATTACAAGGCGTATGACATTGTCAGCTTTAATTCCCACAAATAAAAAGTTCAGACCATTGGGAACTTGGGTACGTAGTTTTATTATCCAATTCCTCTCCAGTTTATTACGTAGTTTTTCAGCGTAATCTGAGTGTGGGTTCTTATTTATGAACTCCACGATGTGGACATCCACATCTGTGAGGCCTTGGTGACCATCAGTGTTGAAGTGTGAGCCCAGGTCTGTGCTCAGCCTCTTCTCTCTGATGTTACCGATGTGGGGATAGAATCGTTGTCTCAGCGTTTGTTTTGTCTGACCCACATATTGTTTATTGCATTTCTTGCAGGAGATGCAATAAATAACATTGGAACAAAGGCAGGAGATATTTATTTTTGCTGCATGGGATTGTCCGGTTACGCCAGACTTAATCTGACCGGTCTTGTTAAGCAGAGGGCATAGCTGACATTTCAGATTTTCGCATTCTTTAGACGCTTTGCCACAAAGGGCTGCCTTATGCTTGGTACCCAATTCAGGATGGTAGTTTATCCGGGATCTCACTAGGGTATTCCTGATTGAGGGAGGTTTCCGGAGGCCTACTACCACGCGTGTCTGGTGTAGGTGTTTGGTGCGTGCTGAGGTTCCCAACATCTCCCAGTTACTTGAGGCCTACTGCATATAATATTCCAAAAGAGGGGGGATGACTTATAGGCGGGATAAAATTATATTAGATTAATATGGAACTGGTGGAAATCAACCTTTGACTGCTTGTGGGTCAGGCAGCAACTCAATGTTCGTCTTATATGTGGGATGAACCTTATACGCCAGCATTATGGTAATAAATGGTAGGGTGTCTACCCCTTAATTAAAATAATCATGGCACAAAGTACCAATACTCATCGATAGAAAGCTTAATATGTCTGATAGACAACGCAGCAAAGCCCATGTTATTATATCTTTTCTAGTCTTTTAGATAATGAAAGAAATGTGAGGCAAGGTTGGGCATTTCTTGTCAAAAATTCCCCATACAAACTGCAGGAAGAAAGTGGTGATGGTCTGTGCACACACTAGCACTGCACCACCCCACCATACAGGGCTATGCACATACCTCAACATTGTAGGTAAACAGCCTAGATGGTGAATTTTATTGGTACTTCACAGCTTTAATAATCATTATATCTTTAAAAATTCCTAAAGTATATGAAGCTTAATGCATTACTCAATAGCACTACTGGTCCATTTTGTAATTCCTCTCCATTACATTTATTAGCCTAGCCCGGATATCCTAAAAGTCACTTATTAAGACTTAGATATGTTTTATAGCTAAAATATCGAACTCTTAAACCTACCTAACCCTCATGCAAGCAAATGAATTTTTCATGCTAATCTCAGGTGCTTATGCGTTTTTATTGGCATTTTCCTGTGTAGATATACTTATAATAATGATAGTGAAGGGGGGTTTAGACTCAAATGTAGCTTTATATGTTACCTATTCCACCAGGGCATCAGTTTTACAGAGATTTCAGACCTTCAGAGGTTCATTCATTTTTAGAGGTTCAGAGGCCCCTCAAATGTAGACTCTAGTGCAGTTTTATACTTTGAGAAAGCCTTTTACGTGTGAAGTCTCCAAGGGTCCTTAAATTTTCAGAGGTTGGACCAACACCCAGCTGACATCTCTGGTTTTACTTAAATCAATGCCATAAGGCACGGATTTAATGTAATAGACCATGCCCCTACCTCCCCTACTTCACAGGTAGACCTATATTGTACTACTGAAGGGCTCTATGGGGGCCGTTCTCGTGGCACTCAGCAGTACAGGTAAACGGCCTATAAATGTACTGAACAGATATTTCTCCTCTTTCTTAGTTCACAACATCCTTCACCAGCCAGGAGCTGGCAGCCTATGCCAAGGCCGGTGCTGTGGCTGAAGAAGTATTTGGCGCAATCCGTACAGTGGTGGCATTTGGTGGTGAGAAAAAGGAATGCGAAAGGTAAGTTGTGAACCTTCTTGAAGAAATTTCAATAGTCCAAATATTTCTTACTTCGTAGCCTCAGCCTGGTTTGAAACCCGACCACTTTGTAGAGAATGAAGGTAATGAGCAAAATAATGTTAAACTCAAGAGATGCTACTTATAAATCCTGCTTTTATAGAAATTCCTGCTATTTTATGTGCATTTAGTGTAGAAAGGTATCCAAAATCGTTCCTGTTTTATTTTGGTTTTGGCTTACACAGGAACTCTTAGTAATATACTTGCGCATCACATGTAAAAGGTGCACTCTGACTTAACAGCTTGGTTGTAAGACCTAATTGGAGCACGTTAAGACTTGGTCCTTCTTATTCAATGTAAAAACCTACCTCCTGTATATATCTATGCACTCAAATTTGAAAGTGCATTCAGATCATAGGAGCGTGCTGTAAAGTGCACTTAGCCTGCGACTTACCATAATCTCCCGCAAATAAGGCGCACCCCACCTATAAGGCGCACCTAGAGTTTTAGAATATGGTCAAAAAAATAAAAAATTCAAAACATATCAAAATAAAGGTCTTGGTGTCCCCCTTGTGGATCCAGGTAGAACTAAAACCCCGCGTATAAGACGCGCCTTATACGCAGGAGATTACGATAGATAGAGTATGCGCTTTATCTTTTGCTTTCGGTGCCAGATGACTACAGGTATTTCTATATGCTATTTCCCTCATCTTTGTTGGTTTTGATTTACAGATATCATGGCAACCTGAAAGATGCAAGAGCGATGGGGCTTAAAAAGGCATTGATAAGTGGAGTTGGTATGGGCTCTGTTTTCCTTATCATCTTCTGCGTCTATGCTGTGGCCTTCTGGTATGGATCAAAGCTGGTTCGTGAGGATCCAGATTATACTGCTGGAAATATGCTTATTGTGAGTAATTATTATCAACAGCTTTATTACATTGTACTACTTAATCCCCCCCTCCAGAATCCAAGTCAATATTGGAATTAGAAAAAGGGATTATCTACTTTTCAGGCACATCTAGTGATCTTGATCAAATTAAATATGTATTTTGTAATTGACCGTTTTAAGATTCCATCCAGATCGTCATTGGGAGGCTTCCTGTGTATGTGGGTAAAAGATGACACCTGCTTCAAACACCTCGGAAGCAGACATCTCAGAAGCAAATTGCTTTTCTAAATCTTTATTTTAACAGGTTGAAACTGTTATCCATTATTTGTAAATTGTTATGTTAACATTAAACAAGTAGGCCTACTTCAATACTTATTTTTTCAACCATTATATTGATCCAATTCATTTCAGGTTTTCTTCTCTGTGCTGATTGGTGCCTTCTCACTCGGAAATGCTGCTCCAAGTCTTAGTAATTTGGCTGCGGCGCGTGGTGCAGCCTACGCCATCTATGAGATTATTGAAACCGTGAGTGAAATACACTGTCATAAATGTAATGCCCCATCTAAGTGACAACTGCAACTGTTGTGAGTTAGTTAAGGTACACTGCTTCGATCCAGTTATGACATAGTAAAGTTTCTTCAGACTTTTCAACATGCAGTAAGAAAGGCTATCTACATCACAGTATCAGATTAATACTTCAGTGTATGTGCACTAACTTTCTATTAAAAAGTGGTTTTATTGATAGGCCTTATGTAAGATAGTACTTACCCCATAGAGCCGTGCTTTTAACCTACATTGCATGTGTGAATATGTCCTTATAGGACCCCCTGTAGGAGGTGGCTTTTATGTGTGTATATTTTTTCAGGTCCCTCCAATTGACAGCGCAGATCCCGGAGGAATAAAGCCTGACCGTATGGAAGGCAACATAGAGTTCCGTGATGTTGCCTTTAGGTATCCTTCCCGACCAGAATACTTGGTATGTTTTTGTTACAAAATCCATAAAAGGGATGTGGGCTTTAAAATTGATGAATCACATACCGGTAGGCAAATATGTCTGAGTTCTGGTTAAGGTCTCAAAGATCCTACATATGTTAAATATTCAATGTTAAAAATCTTATAGGTTGAACCAAAGATTATGCTCTGAAAACTAATGCTCACTTGTGGTCTTTTACAAACCATAAACCACATATTTTTCCAAATACTTTTCCTACTCCATAAATTCACACAAATTGTTTTCAAATTTGACAGGTGCTCGATGGTCTTGATATAAAGGTTAGCGTAGGCCAGACAGTGGCGCTTGTTGGTTCTAGTGGTTGTGGAAAGTCCACTACCGTGCAGTTGCTGCAGAGGTTCTATGACCCCGAGCGAGGAGCAGTCCTCATCGATGGAAATAACATCCGGGATCTTAATGTGACCTGGTTAAGGGAACATATTGGACTTGTCAGTCAAGAACCTGTCTTGTTCGGAACTACAATTGAAGAAAACATCCGTTATGGTCGTGAAGGCGTAACTCAAGATGAGATTGTAAAAGCGTGCAAGGAGGCGAATGCCCACAGCTTCATTCAGGCTCTCCCAAATGTAAGTTTGTTTATTCAGTTTGTACCTTTGTGTATTTCTTGTTTCAAAAGAGTTGTGACCACATTCCCTACGAGCTGATTATTGGATTTTTTAATGCATTAGATAGATATTAGGCAGTGTATTTCAAAGGTCATATTAGTCGATCATAAAAAAGCTATTTTCATGGATTCCTACCCAGAACTTCCGGGATACATAAACTTTAAAAAATCCCCAAAAAACATCAATTGCTTCTTATGTGGTAGGGCTATAAGACACTTGTTGGTGAGCGTGGTGCCCAACTGAGTGGGGGTCAGAAACAGAGGATAGCGATTGCCCGAGCCCTGGTTTGCGACCCCAAGATCCTGCTGCTAGATGAAGCGACTTCAGCTTTGGATACAGAGAGCGAAGCCACTGTGCAAGCTGCATTGGATAAGGTTAGAGTTTGATTTTGCCTCTAATTGAGAACAGCAATGTCCAAGTTAAAACACAGTGTACAGGGTTAACCACATAACTGATAAATAATGATTATAAAAAAGACCTTATGTCAGAAATATTTATGATGACAATTAAAACATATTGAATGTTGCACTGAAATGGCCCAATTTTGCTTATTTTTTTGCTAGGCCCGAATGGGGCGGACCACTCTTGTGATAGCTCACCGCCTGTCAACCATCAAGACGGCTGACCTCATTATCGGTGTGATGGATGGTAAAGTAGCGGAGATGGGAACACATGATGAACTGATGGCGCAAGACGGCATCTACAATACACTTGTCACAAACCAGGTAATTATAATACTGCTTACTTCCTTTTTGTACAATGTTTATAGATATATCGGTAATGCCATAGTATTCTTACTTTTAGGAGTCATCCTTTTCTCAGTCACCTTCATACCGTGTTTCAGTTCAAATCTTATGCTTTAACTATTCCCTATTGAGGACGACTAGCAAAGATCAATAAAAAGAATCATTATATGAAAAGGAGAGAGCGCTAAGAGTCATACCATCTATCAAGTTACTTGTCTTCGTCCCAAACATAGTCAAACGCATCTTTTTAAAAGATAAAGTGTGATTTCTAATCCCTTTGAAAGCCTCTTCTAAGATACATATGATGCAGAGAGTACTGGCCAACTTCACACTTTCTATTCTGCCTGTGTCCATCGGCTAATCGCTTTATCACTTTTTATTACAGACTGCAAAGACTGGTGACGATGATGATGGTAAGTCAAACTTATACAACTTTACAAAGCTTTACATTGCAAACCTCCATGATATATATCATTATAATATGATATAATGAGCGTTTATCTATACCCCGCTAGTTATTGCTGTTTGTTATTTGATCATATGGTAGAGGCCTAGAAATACACTGTTAATCATCACCCCTTAAAAGTAACACTGCTTTCCCTCTACGTTTTCAAGATACCGAGGAATTGGACAGTAAGTTTTGCGATTTCTACATTAAAATATTGACTTACCCGACCCCCCTTCCCAACAAAACAAGGATTGTACTTCTATTCATGTACTTAACAGGTTTTATAGAGATCACTCAGTGAATCTATGCATGTTCCTAGAATTTCTTTGTTATGTTATGAGAAGATTAACCCCATGGTTTCTGGCTGTGAAGCGATAAAAAGTATGTAAACCATAACATTCAGACGCTCCTGTGGGGCAGGGGGATGGATCTGAGTGCCAGGGGAAATGCTGCACACGATGTACTTATATCACACCCTTCCCTGTGGTGTTGTCTCCCTGCACACACATGTATGGGTGAATTGGCACTAAGTTGACTACTCTGCGGCCTATTTTAGCCATGACCTCTGTCAAGCCCTTTTGTGAAGCAAAGACAGTAGCCACAGTCACGTACTTTAAACAAAAGAACAGTGCCTCTGTGACTTCTTTATCAATGGCCCTCGCAAAATTTGTTCACATTTCTAACATCATAAAGTGCCATGTTCTCAAGATATTGGCACATATTGTCCATGTACTTTCATTTAACAACCACACATAAAGTACACTGCACGCCATTGCAATGGGCATCACACAATAATCTCTAGATGTAGGAACGATCTAATAAACCTGTGCACCAAAATTAGTAACTAGTTTAGTGTGTTCCCACATTATACGAGTTACATTGTAACCTGTCTACATATACGACCAAACTAACATGAAAGAGAAAGATTGGTTTCAAGATGATGTTTTCTCTCCGGTCTAACGATTCCATTTTCATTCGTAGATGAATATTCAAGATGAATATTCAAGACACAGAATTGACGGAATAAATTCCACCGTAGAACTACAAATAGATACAAATCATTTTCGTGACAACAAAGGTTATTGAGTTTAAATGAAATTAGTTTTGTTTAAATAACATTGAAACCCAACACTTAATGATACCCACAGCCGAACCACAAGGAGAAGGTAGGATATAGGAGCTACGTTAGGGCGATTTCTATCTAGTCTTATTCACACCCACACTCCTGTTGTTTCCACTTAGGTTTTAAGACATTAGTTTCGAGATTTGTCACACATATATGAAGTTGTATATCTAAATGCATATTTTGTTTATCCTTTTTTAACCCCTGACAATATATGGTAGTCACTTATGATATATATATATATATATATATATATATATATATATATATATATATATATATATATATATATATATATATATATATATATGCTTACAGTGCCCCGTGTGTTGGAAGCTGTTGAGAATCGAAATTTAAAAGAAAATGACAAAGGAAACTAAGTAGAGAAGAGAAAAAAAGAATATCCTGACGATTCTGTTGTTATCTCAACCTTTGTTTCGAAACACTTGACTATGAATACCAATTAGGCTTAAACTATAATATTTTATGAATAACAGGGTTCATCTTTGGTATGTAGAAATTACAAACTGAACATTCCCATAGCAGTTGGACACTAACGTTTCCTTCAAGTTTATAAGTTCTATTTCAACGTCCATCTGTTGAGTTGTTGGTGTTTGTTTATGTTGTAATTATTTGACTATCATCCATCTTTGTGAATTGTTGTCTTTCCTAGATGATGATTTTCATCCACAGGGATGAAAGAGTTCAAGGTTTTCCTTGATTTCAAGGTTTTTTTTCACTCACTTAAGAAAAATAAGTTTTCTTGAAAATCCTCTGAAAACAGGATAAAGGAGTCACAAATTACCTCCAGAGGTTGCATACATGCACACAGTCAGGTCCCACAACACTGCATACAGTGGCAGCATGCCAGTATTTAGTTCAAGGTTTTCAAGGATTCTCAAGTTTTTCCTTGAAAACTTTCCCCTCTATATTGGTGTTTGTTCCACTCTTCAGCGTAGTCTTAGCAGCAAGCTATAGTTCCTATGCTAGAAGAGTGTCGGATAGTATACCCCTTTTCTGCGCGTTATGCTTTCACCATGTAACTATACTGGTCATATATTCCCTGCACCATTTGACCTATCTGCATACATTCAACATTGTACTTGGACCATAGGTCGTGTTGTGCAAAAGCACCACTACCAGGTGGTGCATATTTTGGGTATGCTATCCGAACAAGACCTTAGAAAACAGTTATACAGTAGCATTCTGAAGGGATCCTAGGTCATACTCTGCAAAAGGGCCATAATGTGCACATTTTGGGTATAGTATCCGAACACCATCTTGAAAACCAGCTTTTCCTGTTACATCCTTATACAACCCCTACTGCACCCCCCCCCCAACCACACAAACCCTGTAACACACTTATGGATGGGACTGGAGGGCATATACAGTGCATTTAAAGTTGTTTCCTTTTTCAAGGTTTTTTGTCATTGTTGACTTTCATCCCTGCATCCAGTTTTCACGAGCACTTTTCATATCATATTATTATGTCATAATTCTTCAAACAGACTTTTCAGACTTTCAACAGAGGGTTGTCCTTCTGATGAAGATAACATTGATTAGATACTCCTCATACTATATTTCTTTAGTGATCATATGAATACACACTCGCCTTTACAGATTGGGATATCAAATTTATGAAGCTGCTGATTACTGTGTGTATAAGGTGCACCTGCGTATAAGGCACGTCTTAAGTTGAAGAAAAATCAATAAGGTGGACCTTGCTTGGCTTTGAGGAGGAGTCAAAATAAATTTAATATCAATTTACCTCGCCTTTACGGTGCAACCTGATTTTAGGAACATAATTAATTATAAGGCGTCGTGAGGATTGTTTTCACATTAAAGATGTGCCTTATCTGCAAGGTAGTACAGTACTGATTAGGATTGTGCATGTGTTTAGCGAGAAAGGTATAAAGGGGTTTGGTATTACAGGTATAAGAGTGTTGGTAAGTTCAGAACGATGCCAGATTTTTAGAATAAATCTGTAAAAGCTTTCATTTGAGAGAATTATGTTCAATAATCCTAGAATCATGTTCGATAATCATTATTGGATTTCATCACTTATAAAGTCAAATTCACAAATCTTGATTTTGAAAATTTGATTGATCCAGCACCAGATGACTCAGGTATGTGTGAAGGATAAACTCCTCGGATGAAAAAAAAATAGAGAAGAATCCCAAAATATATTGCCCCCTACAGCTTACAAGGTGAAATTCGAAATTTGGGAAAGATGGTTTTAAATACTTTGAGATAAAAAAAAAAAAAAAAAATTCGAGGGTTGTAGCCTGGAGGCAGCATTATATTGGTTACTTCGAGATAGAATGTATCAGTATTACCCTTTAATATGGAATGTATTTAGAAGTTGGCTTTCATAGGTGCACATACATACTTCTTCCTACTTGAATGGATTTATAAATCAATGATATCCAGATAGTATGGAACGCGGTTGACACTCCCTTCACCTTCTGTGGCAAGGTTATGCTACCCTCAACTATAAAGAGTGACTCTTAGATGTGTAAAATATACCTCCCTTTAAATATGCATGTTTAACCATTTTCTATATAAGATTCTTCAGTAGACGTACAGTAGTAACGCAGTAGGGTATTAGTTTCAGAAATGGCTCGACAAAAATAAAGCAGATGACAAAAGGAAGTATACAAGAAAAAGAGAAACTGCCTGAAATAAATCATTTGTAGATATATGTAGCAAACTAACTGCATGAATCTCGTTAGATAAGAGATTGAACAGTATAAAACATTCCTCTATGTCAAGCAGTGAGTGCACTGGGCTTTTGTATCTGTGTCTTAGTTCTTCACTGCGGTATGTCAACAGGGGTGTAGGTTTTAAGGATTTTATTTTTCTGCCCTCAGAATTTCCTCATTTCAACTCATTTATAGACTTATTCGAAATTGTAAATGCTCTTTAGTGTGTCCTTTTGCTATGGCTTCTGTATTTTTTCAGACGTCGTCATATAAAGTAACTTAGTACCCTGGATAAGGCGGAGCTGGTGCGCAAGACGCGACCCCAACTCAGGGCGATCCCATAAACCTGAGCTCTAATTCGTGGGGTATTACAGTAGATATGGAGACTCGCTGCTGCGTTTTAGGGGGGGGACTAGTACTATAGGAGACTCGCTGCTGCGTTTTTTTTGGGGGGGGACTAGTACTATAGGAGACTCGCTGCTGCATTTTAGGGGGGGACTAGTACTATAGGAGACTCGCTGCTGCATTTTAGGGGGGGGACTAGTACTATAGGAGACTCGCTGCTGCGTTTTTTGGGGGGGACTAGTACTATAGGAGACTCGCTGCTGCGTTTTTTTTTGGGGGGGACTAGTACTATAGGAGACTCGCTGCTGCATTTTAGGGGGGGACTAGTACTATAGGAGACTCGCTGCTGCATTTTAGGGGGGGGGACTAGTACTATAGGAGACTCGCTGCTGCGTTTTTGGGGGGGACTAGTACTATAGGAGACTCGCTGCTGCGTTTTAGGGGGGGGCTAGTACTATAGGAGACTCGCTGCTGCATTTTAGTGGGGGGACTAGTACTATAGGAGACTCGCTGCTGCATTTTAGGGGGGGGACTAGTACTATAGGAGACTCGCTGCTGCATTTTAGGGGGGGACTAGTACTATAGGAGACTCGCTGCTGCTGTAGCAACCTGTCACATTAGATACCCAACATGTGATACATGAGTGCAGGTGCAGAAGTCAACCGAATTTTAATATTTGAAGATAAGTTGAACCCTAGGTACAGTACTACCGGTACCTACCATAATCTCCTGCCTATAAGGCGCACCTCGCGTATAAGGCACACCCCCAACTCAGAGAATGCAAGTCCATGTATAAGGCACACCTCTAAGGACAGACTTTTGTTAATTTAGTACTGTTTTATAGTAAAAATACCCCCCCTATAAGGCGCACCCCATACTCAAGGCAATGTCCCTCCCACGTATAAGACTCAGCAGCATTTTGTTTGGCGTATAAGATGCGTCGTATACGCGGGAGATTACGGTACTATGCACTTGCATAGGTATGTGGTACCATAAATTGCTCTATTTAGAGCCTGGTTTATAAAATGACCTGCCTAAATTGCGTATTCCGAGGTTTATGTAGGAGGCTTTAA
Organism: Acholoe squamosa; assembly: GCA_949317995.1. Taxonomy (NCBI): domain Eukaryota; kingdom Metazoa; phylum Annelida; class Polychaeta; order Phyllodocida; family Polynoidae; genus Acholoe; species Acholoe squamosa. The sequence continues at coordinate 40,474,224 of OX439037.1, read as the reverse complement.
CGGTGGTCGGAGGTCCATGGAAAAAAATGTTCGCAAAATATGGACGTCATGTGAATTTTCTTTGAAATCATCAATATAGGGATTTGAAGATGGGTACCGTAGAACTATGAGTTTGGTAGCTTTGTGAACTAGTTTCCCTGGCTTCAAGATTTTGGCTTCCAACAGAAGTACTATTTCCCTTTTGGGTGAACATGGATGGACTTAGTATTCTCTATATTCACGTGATTGTTTTTTTGTTTTTTTTTTCAGGTTGGTATTGTCTCACATTGCTATCGGATATTGGCATTGTTCTTGTTACTGTAATGCTTTGCATGGTAATTTTGCCCCAAACAGGGATAGACCTAAGCTAGAGTGCATGTAGGCTTACATATCAAGTGTTCTTTAATCATTTTCCTAATTCTTTTTTTATGAACAGAAGTGGCCTCAATGACTAAGCAAGGAAGTATGCGCCAACTCAAGTCTCAAGTTTCCGTTATGTCAAAGTCAAAGATTGCGATTGTAAAGGAGGAGGAAGAGGAGGTAAATATCATTTGATTTGTCACCAAAAGTGTTTTTTTCAAAAGTGTATTTTTCTTTATTCATATAAGAACCGAGCTCAGCTAGCAAGGAGCGGAAGTCAATAAATTCAGAAATGAATAAAGCCTCTCAGATTTACAAATTAATCACCAAAATGTTAGTAAATTGTTTTTATATATTGTTGTGTTTTTTTTTGTTGTTTTTTTTGCACATTTACAACTTAAGTGTATTAATCTGTCTTACAGAAACTGCCTGAACCAAACATGGGTAGACTCTTCAGACTGAACGCACCAGAAGCCGGCTACATTGTTATCGGATGCATTGCAGCTATTCTCAATGGAGCAGTACAACCAGCATTTGCACTTGTCTTCTCTGAGATCCTCGCAGTAAGTGATCAATGAGAACTGAAGTCTTAAGTATTGATTAGTTATGTCATAGGAGGCTTGAATGTATATTTAAGTAAACAGTGAGAAGTACCGGTACTGGGAACTACTATCTATCTACACAGTCCGGCTCGTAGTCTTGATAAGAAATTATAAGTCTTCATAAATTCTGTTTTAAGGCCACACCAAATGAGATGTTTGGTATAGATCTGGATGTTGCGTTTGAATAAATGGTGTGGCAAAGAAAATTGGGAATAAGAACATCTTTAACTTCAGAACCTCATCAGAGCATTATCGATAGAAAAACTTTAAGGTGGGGAGGGGGTACAGTCAGTCGTCAGTCGTTTTTGAAAGCTCCCCAGCCGGGAGGGTGATGTGGGCAGGGACAGTGGGGCTCTAAACCTCTGGGCCATAGAGTATGAGAGAGACATTTCTCAAAATCACAAAAGGGTTAGAAGGAAAATGAACAAAATAATCGAAAAATAAACAGGACTTTTTAAACCTGAGGATATGTAGAAAAATGCAGCCAATTAAGTAAAAGAAATGACTCTTTTAAAAAAAATAGAGAGATTTGTAAACCAGGGGTCAGAAGTAGGAAGCCTCAATTCCGACCTAGCGGAATACATAATGGACCAATAAGAAAATACCTTTCATTCAGTGCAGACTTTTCAGGGTGCATTACGTAACACCTGGTACCCATCAGCTCGCAGTTTTCAGTCCTTATCTTGCAAGGTATCAGCTTCAGCAGGGGTCAGCCCACTAAGGAATCCGCTAATGCGGAATTGGACCCTTATCTTATCTCTTATCTCCGATCTTCTCAAAACTACTCCCGACTGACCACTAACTGGGTAAAACATGAATAGATAACACCCATAAAACCAACTTTTTATTTGGTATGGCAGGGACGGATTCAAGTGGTTACCTGGACCCTCTGAAAATGGGACTTGGTATGATTCTTCAACTACATGTGTTTCTTCAACTGCTTTTGACCCGCCCTCCCCCATTCAATATTCCTGGCTGCGCCCCTCCTCCCGACCACCCATTCTGGATCTGCCCCTGTATGACCTAACAAAGATATTTATCTACACTGGGCTTCCTCATCAATGTGTGCTACAGTTATTCAGTCAATTTAAGTGTCATTACATATCTTTTAGGTGTATGCACTGCCTTTGGACCAGCAAGCAGAAAAGGCGCTCCTCTATTCTATGTTGTTTGTCGCTATTGGTGTTGGCAGCGGAATAGCCATGGTGGTGCAGGTATGTCTGATATGATGTTAACAGAGAATCTTATAAAATGATTCAATTATGATTTATCAGCTTTGGTTTCTGACAATAGTGCTAAAAAATTTTGAGATATTACCTCAATGTTTACAAGTCACCCATTCTGTTTTCAGTTCTACTTCTTTGCGTTATCCGGGGAAGGACTGACAATGCGGATACGAAGCTTGGCATTTAGGACTTTGGTCCAACAGGTATGATCATCTTTAATTGCCAAGTAACTAATTATCATCAGATTGTTGTGCACATTTCATCAATGCCATACAGGCAGATATATAAATATGTACATACGTAGTACTAGTATACGGCATACTACAAGTTAACTGAAACTAGCGATATTTATGTTTGTGGAAATATTATGATGCATGCCTATATAGTTGTTTACCAGCAAGCTGCTACCGTTACAAAGGTATAACATTCAGTAGAGAAACATGGTGCAGGAAGGTGTATATTTATGTAGTAATGTATAACTACCTTCCTAAAGGATATGGAGTTCTTTGATGACCACAAGAATTCTGTCGGTGCCCTGACTGCTCGGCTTGCAACAGATGCCTCTGCTGTACAGGGGGTAAGTGAAAGTCTATAATATGAGATAAGATTGTTTTCTTTTGTACAATAATGACTCCTAGCATAGACTTGTTCATTGTATTATATTGCACATTTTATATACTGCAGTGTGTGCACCATACGGAAGGGGAAGTTCATGAAGGATACACAATGCACTATTTCCAAAAATAATATAAAGGATCCATGCTGACATCTTCTCTGTTTTGACATTGGGGTATAGGCAACAGGTTCTCGCCTTGGAACGATGTTCCAGTCACTGGCCAGCATCGGTACAGCGCTCATCATTGGCTTCATCTTTTCCTGGCAAATGACACTCTGCATCCTGGCCTTTGTACCGTTCATCATGGTGGGGGGTATCATCCAAATGCAGGTTCTACAGGGCGACACCACTTCAGGCAAGGCAGCTCTTGAAACAGCCTCTAAGGTTAGTGGTCCTACCTAAAACACATTTTCCGTCCCCCCTCCCTCCCACCCACTTTGCCATCCTATAATCCTTATTTTAGGCTCATCAAAGTCACTGGAGTAACATTACCAGATTTGATAGTATGTCAATTAAACTTTGATTGTATTTTATGCAAAGAATTTGTAGAAGATCTTCTTTTTTTTTTCTTTTTTTTTTTTTAGAAGATCATTCTTCAAAAAAATCACCACTGACAATCCACCACAATAAGCTACTGATGGGTGGTGGTCAGCCTTTTCGTCATTGTCCTTAAGATTTATAGGTCAATGTACACAGCTGAACTTGCTTACCTGTCAGACTGCCATAAATTTATTTCCAGATCTCCACTGAAGCAATTGAAAATATGCGGACAGTGGCATCCTTGACAAGAGAAGAAAAATTCCTCGAAAATTATGAGGCAGAACTCGTTGGACCCCACAAGTAAGACCTTTCAGACACTTTCTTTTCCGCAAGATGTTCTATTCATTAAATGTTAGCCCTGATGCTTGGCCATTCAACTTGTAGAAGGTCATAACTGACAATGCTATATTGTCACCAAAGGATACTATATGGTGTGGGATGTTTTACGATTCGGCTTTGAATAAGGCCAAAGAATGTCAGATGAAATATACACAGCCACAAACTGGAACTTTAAATCTGCACACCTCTATTAAGGTTAAATTTTATGCAAGATATCACAAAAATAAAGTTGAATATTTGAATTATCAGCGATAGACTTTGATTTATTTAAGTCTTGGCGCGGCACATATGTAACACATCACTCTCAGTCTTACTAAATAAGTTCACAATACTTTTCTTTGCCTTAATCAAGAGTTTGGTGTTTTTGTGAAGGAAAACTCTGCGTGCGGCACACATGACAGGCTTTGCCTTCTCCTTCACAACGGCCCTCATCTTCTTCGCTTATGCTGCTAGCTTTACCCTCGGAGCTTACCTGGTTGAGAAGGGAGATCTTACATTCGTGGACATGTTCAAGTAAGTGTCTTTTTCGAGCAATTTGTGCTTTTATACAGAAAAGGATTTGTTTGTTTTGTGTTTTTGTTGTCTTTTTCTTGCGAAAATAGCATTAAATGATGGGTATAGAAAGTTAGCACCAGCAAAATGTTTCCAAAATGTTTTTAATGTATTGCCTTCTGAAGTTGTCTTTTCATAGTTTCCTTTGGTATCTTTCAGAGTGTTCTTCGCTATAGTTATGAGTGCCATGGGAGCAGGCCAGGCCAGTGCCTTCGCCCCAGATTATGGCAAAGGGAAAGCGGCAGCTGCCTACATGTTTGCACTATTTGACAGAAATGTTACCATCGATGCTTTCTCTGAGAAGGGAGACAAAATTGTGAGTAAATCAACTTAGGGTTTGAAAAAACTTAGGTCATACCTTGTGTATAAAATGCACTCCACTTATAAGGCGCACCTAGTTTGTAAATTTGGTTTAAAAATTCAAAATTTTATAATTTTTTGTTCTACTCCATAAGGCTAGGCTGTGCCTTGTACTTCGTTATACCATCCCGGTAGCTATTTTATAGCAGTATTCTTAATAATGAATAAGTCAGTTCAATACCATACTCCAAGTTTTCATCTTTTCCCAGCCGGCTTTCCAAGGTTCTCTTGAGTTCCGTCAAGTGAAGTTCAACTACCCAACGCGTCCCACAGTACCCGTTTTGACAGATCTCAGCCTTACAGCCGAACCTGGTCAGACAATCGCCCTTGTCGGTTCTAGTGGTTGCGGTAAATCTACCACTGTTCAGCTGACTGAGAGGTTTTATGATGCAGCTTCTGGTGAAGTGGTGAGTCTGTTACTGTGGTATTGAATTTGAATGAATGGTATCTGAAATGTAGTACCACATTGAGGGTAATTACCTAAAGTGTGAAAAAATATTTGGGAGCGAATATTTAGGAACCAACCATCTGCTAGAGTTAAGTAATGTTATTGTTAGTAATGTCTTGATGTGAAATGCTGATCACCTTAGTACTTGCGTATATGGCATATCCCGTGCACACGTTACACCCTGAGTTGATGTCAGACCAATGAGGCACAACTAGGGGTTGGTTTTGACCAGTGTAGTACTAATCTAGAATAGTTTAACCCAGCCTATAAGGCGCACCACTTCTTTTGGGATGTTCTGCACAAAAAGCTCCAGATACAAGTAAGCCCCAGATTCGCTTGTAAGGTACCGTAAACTCCTGTATATAAGTAATATAAATCACACACTGATTATAATTTTATAGGTTAAAATACCCGCTTATAAGCTGCACCCTGACTTTAGGAACATTCGCAAAAGGTCTCTTGTATAAGCCACGGCTTACATTCGGGAATTTACGGTACTGCGATATGTGTTATATTCTGTCTACAACTAATTACTTAAAGAGTCTCTTTGAATAATTCATTGTGTAATGAATAAAGATTTTTTTCAACTGTCCTTTTCCCCCTAGTCAATGGATGGCAAGGCACTGACATCGCTAAATGTTGGCTGGGTTCGATCGCAGATAGGAATTGTGTCCCAGGAACCTGTACTGTTTGACTGCAGCATCCGTGAGAATATTGAGTATGGCGATAACAGCCGCCAAGTACCCATGGATGAGGTGATCGCTGCAGCCCGGGCAGCCAATATCCATAACTTCATTGAGAGTCTGCCAGATGTAAGTATAATTCATATACTATGTGGTATTGTATGACACAAGATGCTCTTTGTGTTCCAGTGTTCAGAGAATCCAAGCAAGAAAATTTGGAAATAGATCTGATAATTATGTTTAGATTGATGGCAATTACTTTTTGTGTTAATCGCTTGAAACCAGCATTTGCTGAAAATGCTTAATAGAATCAAATTGCACCAGCAACAGAACACTCATTACTGATGATTATTATCTGACAGGGTTACGAGACAAACTGTGGCGATAAGGGCACCCAGCTAAGTGGCGGTCAGAAACAGAGGGTGGCCATTGCGCGTGCCCTAGTAAGGAACCCGAAGGTTCTGCTGCTGGATGAGGCTACATCAGCTCTAGACACAGAGAGTGAAAAGGTGAGCAATGCCATACACTTTTGTTTCGCAATAGAGTAGGATTAGACTAGATATGACTATCCATGCCTCTGAGACCAATATAAATGAAGCAGACCTGAGATATAAGACCCGAAATGGTGTATATTTTTTAGTTTAGGAATACCTTGGTAGTGGTAGTGACTGAGTTAAGTGGCATGTTAAGTATCAATTACCCTATTGTTAAAGCAACCGTTTATACTGATAGATAGTCCTACTGCCATAATACTTTGCATATAAGGTGCATAAGATGCACCCTGAGTTGCTTTCAGACTTTAACTACCGTAAACTCCCGCGTATAAGATGCGTCCTCTACGCCAAACAAAATGCTGGGGCATCTTATAGCTTACTCTCAAGTTGGGGGTGCGTCTTATACAAGGGGTAATTTTATTATAGAAATGTACTAATCTTACAAATTTCAGCCTTAAAATGTGCGTCTTATACGCGAAAATGCATTTGCTTAGTTTGGGGTGCGTCTTCTACGCGCACCGCGTCTTCTACACAGGAGATTACGGTAGTACCGTAATCTCCCGCATATAAGGCGCGTCTTATACGGGGGATTTTAGTTCTCCCTGGATCCACAAGGGGGACACCAAGACCTTTCTTTTAATATGTGACACTCCTATGTAACCTAATCAGCAGCATATGGGATCCAGGGGGTCCAAGAAACAGCTTTTTAAATTTTGAAAATTCATTCAGTAGAAAAGAAGTTATAAATTTTTCATTTTTCTGGCCAAATCCTAAAACTCTAGGTGCGCCTTATACGCGGGATATTACGGTACTATCAAATCAAATTGTACCCTGCCTAAGGCCGATCCCCTCTTTTGAAAGGTTCTATAAGGTGCAGTAGACCTCAGATTCGCATATAAGCTGCATATTTTATGTGATGTACTACAGTATGCACTGTGACTTAGCTGATGTAATAATCTATGAGACTGATGATCTGTCATTCTTTCTTACAGATTGTACAAGAGGCCCTAGACAAAGCACGAACCGGCCGCACAAGCCTGGTCATTGCTCACCGTCTGTCAACCATCCAGAATGCAGACAAGATTATAGTTATCCGCCATGGTACGGCCACTGAGCAGGGCACCCACAGCGAGTTGTTAGCACAGAAGGGCTTCTACCACCGCCTCCACAATGCACAGCTCAGACACACTTAGAAACATGACCACGGAGATCAAACACCCAGACACCATCACTAATTCTAACCCTGCTTGTTTAGCCTGCTTCCAAGAGCAGAGGGGAAATAACTTACCGAGAAGTATTTCAATTAGTAAGGTAAACTTTGTTTAACGAGCTTGAAAACTGATTAGGTGACTAATGGTATATATGTTTTGCCATTTTCCAGAGTACTTTGAATTTCATTTCTGGATTCTTAGATGGTGATAAGCCAATGGTAACAGGGCTGGCAGACCGCTAGTGTTAACGTGCACTCTCTATAGACAGAGTGATGACGAGTGTTCCCAACTAAATTGTTCGACAACGAACCACCCCACCCCCATCCCTGAATCATAAAGTCCCATAGAAAGTGCCTGCCAAAGGTAAAAACTATCCTTGGTTCTTATAAAAACCTTAGGGAGACATCTTCATTGTACCAAACATATTGTAATGTACATTGTATTATGGTGAGGTGATGGTAAATTAATGACCATAAGTTTAATGTAAATTCGTTACCTCAGATATGTCTGGTCTTAACAGTTGAATTTAGTAGTTACCAGTTGGCTTACTTGTAGTTCTTTTTATGTTGTATTTTGGCTGTGATCCAATAACAACGAAATTTGTTTTTTTGTAAAACGTCCAAGGCACGTTTGCATTTTAACCCATGTAACCGTACTTTTTATAAACGTATTATTTATTTGGTATTATCAATGGACAAATTTCAGATTTTGTAGCAGTACCCTTTTGAGTGTTTCAAGTTATCAATGTTAAACTGACTGCTGCCATTTACATGTAATGCCGTAACTCAGACGTCAAAATTCATTCAGTTTGTGTGCATATAAACAACGAGGAAACACATATTTGAGGGTATTATCTTGGAATCTCATTGAAACGAATCTGCAGTTGAATCTCAAAGGCATTTGTCGAGAAGAACATTGATGTGTAAGAATGCCCAGTGTAATAAATGTAATGTAGTTAATGCGCTGCATGCCATGGCCAGTACATCATAAATTTACTACCGGTATAAAGAGTAAGCACACCCATAGCACTGATCACACTGTGAGGGTTGCTAGCTGTCTCAACGTATATACCGTAATCTCCCGTGTATAAGATGCGTCCTCTAGGCCAAACAAATGCCTTGTGGGTCTTATAGGATTTTTTCAAGTTCGGGGTGCGTCTTATACGAGGGGTAATTTTACTATAGAACAGTACTGGATTTACAAAATTGAGCCCTAAGACGTGCGTCTTATACACGAAAATGCTTCTGCTGAGTTTGGTGTGCGTCCTATACGTGCAACGCGTCTTATACGCGGGAGATTACGGTAATATGTCATACCGTCCAGCCACACGCCGTGTGCCTAGCTTAGTATGGCTCATATTTCAATCTAGAAATTAGAATTAGAAAGGCAAGCCTAAATGGTGTGTAAGTGACACAGTTAAAGTGGTTACATCGGGACTCAAATAAAAGATGATTTTTTTATTGTGCACTCCAGATGACATTGGCAGTCAAGTTTACAATATTTTGAAATGTACTTCCTCTTTTGTATGTAAAGAACTCGAAGTGCTTGTGGTGGCAGATATGACACGTGTATAGGCAGTATTGGGGAATTTTATAGGAAAATATACTGAACGTTACAGGGACACCAACCTGCAGCATTTTATACATTTTGTAAGGTGCGTCGCTTTGTAAATAACTATACCTACAGTGATACATGTATCTTGAGGAAAAACCACTGGTCTTTGGGGTTACCATATCCAATGTAATTACCGCAGCTAATCCTGCCCATTTTGGACATTTCACCAAAGTAGAATTTTGCATTGAAACAATAAAAAAAAAGTGTATGATTTACTGTTGTTCGTGAAGTAATACGAATGTAAGCATGTCCCTATGAGCACTCAGCCTCAGGGGTTCTTACTCTCAGATCTGCATTATTGACTTGAAACTTACAGAAAGTCTATATATTGATGTAAGAGCTACGTATATGAGTGAAAAATAGAATATCGTAACTCGGTGTACAGGTAATTATACAGTGAATTAATTCCATTCTCTAAATTAATAATTAGGATTAGAGGTCTCTTTATTCATGACTAAGGTGAAGATATAAACACATGTATTCACACCCAAATCCCTCATAGTTACAAGTTGTATCAATATTTAATATTGTAACTCTAGGGACCAGCTTTGACGGAGAGGAATCTCATGTTCTCTAACTACCCGGTAAAGTGATATTATATTTGTTACTTGTGATTCAACTATCTATCAATGTCAGAATATATCCAAAACTGCATGCCGATTGAAAAAAGTTTATATTGTCTAATGAAACAGAAGTTATGTCTTAATTTTTGCCTTGCCCCCCCCCCTTAAATCTGGTATGGGATATTGGAAACCAAAAACTAAAACCTATCGTAGTAATGTTCCAAAGGCTTTGAAAAAAATATATAATTCGAAAACTGTCCTAGCTGTTCTGCCGATACATTCCTTTTCTAATATTTTGCTGTCTTCATTAAAATGTTTGTACATTAGGAAATGAACACTTACTCAGAAATACGGATATGTAATAATTGTAAAGTTGCCTATTTTTTAAAAACTGCTTGGATCTAGCTGTTACACCAAGATTCGCCTTAGAAGAACACTTGACATAAGCAAAGATTCTCAGGACCTATATTCTGTTTTGATCTTGCACCCATGAAAATACCATACTTGAATACGATTACCACTTGAATGCTCCTGTAAATGCGATTTGTCTTTATTAAAATCTTCGGCCGTCCAGTAGCATAGCCTATTTCTTATGGGGATGATGGACTAATTCTTGAATAAATCTTACATAAGTCTTAGAAAAGGCGTTGGTCGCCTGGATGGTTTAACAGTTGACCTGAATTAAATTTGACTTCATTCTAAACAATCATTTAAAGAAAAAGTTGACAAACCATTATGTGTCCATCGTAGCTTTCAACTATGGACGGAAGAGGGCATTGTGCCAATGGCCAAACATCTGACATTAGTATCTTTGTAACATTATTGTCATGACTAAAATAAATGTTTAACAGATGTATGCATTTACAATTACTGAAAAAATAAATGTTGCAAAAAAAAATTCTTCCGTTTCTTATGCTCATGGTGATTTAGAGAACTACAAAGAATGACAAAGACGACAATTTATCACTCGATGCATATATTTATTTTTTCTTATACAATCATATGTATAGGGTATATACCGTGAATTCCCGCGTAAATGCCGCATGCTGACTTTAAGAGAAAGCTAGAAATCGCACTTTGGGCTTGAAAATCAGTAGTTCAGTACTAGTGCCAAATATCCTTGTATAAGCCACACCCCTTGTTGGAGCCTGTTCTATAAGCCGCACCTGGCCCTTGGTACGCATATGTTTATACACAGGTATTTACGGTACATGTACAGTATTGATCAACCGGTTGTCATCTACACTCATACCCAGTTAAGTTTCTGATTCTAGGGTAAAAGGCTTTCTTGAGCCCCTCTTGCGGCTGGTATTTCCAGCCTTCACTCCTATAATTTACTTTGTTTGACCCTATTTTCAATGATAAGGTTGGCACCATTTGTAGTTCTACCTTTTGGTTAAAAATGAATAAATATTCTAGATTTATAAAACTTCATTTTACCAACCATTACCGGTAATAGGAGCAGTATCGTCCATGTCCTGCATGACGGTTACAATTCTTTTTAGCTTTTTTAATTCTCTTAGTAATTTCACATTTAGATCAAAGACTAAATGATCACACACACCTTGGAAATTTCCCTATTACCTCCTATGTTCAATATATCGAGTACATATACATTCAGTATGAGATACATAGAACATGATTATAAATGTGTGATCAGGGGCGGGTCCAGAAGGGGTGGTCTAGGGAGGCTACATTCAGGGACTTCTTGTTCCACTTTTTCCCTCGCCATGAATATGACCTTAGCTGTCGAAATGGCGTTAAACATCTATTACTCACTCACTCCACTTTTTCTAAAGTAGTCATACAAAGGCCAATTTACAGGGGTTCTCCTCCTGTATCTGCCACTGCTGATCAATAAAAAACCCTGAGGCACCTACAGGGGTGTGAAATCTCAGCTGAAATCAGTCTTTTTTTTTTATGCTCACTAGGGCCATTCCTGAGATCTGTGTAAATCTACTGAGAAAATAAAATAGCATTTTAATGATTTATAAGGGGAGGGGGCTGATCTTACAATGGATAACATCATCCCAAATTGATTTGATTAACTTTCATCTAATGTAAACATATCGATCATAAACTTTCACGAGGCTGTACAATGAATGCACTTCAGTTCAGGGGCGTGGGAAGCAGTTTCAGAGTGGGTGGGGCCAGGGGGGTTTGCTGCAATTTTTTACCTCCCTTTGCTTGACCTTTTAGTTTTGACCTTTTGAGGAGTTGGCCAAAAGTGGGGGGGGGGGGGAGACATGTCCCCCCTGCTTTCCATGCCCATGTCAGTGGAAATGAAGTTTCGGTATTTCACAACCTTGATTTACATTTCCATCTTTACTAGGTGTACAGTAGGTAATGGCTAAACTAAAACATGTGTCCCTGCAGGAATGAAACCGCATCGCATTTGATACCATGTGCACTTGAGGTATCTATGCTAAAAATAACAGGCAATGACTTCTTACACATGGACAGGTACACTGATTATTGCCTAATTATACACATGTACACATACAACCAATTGTTCAATAACTAGTGTGAATAATTCAATTGTGGACAATTGTAAGAATAGATTTACGCAATTCAATACGGTTTTAGAAATCCTATGTAGTAGGTATGAATTCCAATATTAAAGGTCGCCACCATGACACCTCTGATTCCTTTTAAGATAGAGTGAATATCACCACCAAATTCTACTGGCGCAGCAAATGTGATTAAAATATCGAAATACGGATAAAACCTACATATATTCGGCTTATGAAAATAAACCATAACAGGGTATTCAACAACAAAAGGAGTAAAAGTCAATGGCTACCTACATAAGTTACCGTCTACATATTCAGATTTGTCTCAATAAATATATACCCTAGCACCCCGCGTATAAGACTCACCTAGAGTGTGTGAATTGGCCCCTTAAAAATGACAAAACCTGTTCCTACCTGATGAATTTTCAAAATTCTCTAGGAAACCCCTGAAAACCCATGCTGCTGTAGGAGGGAGGAGGGAATTTGACAGGATTTTTTTGCTATGTTACCAATAGCGCCCATAACCAAATGACTTTCTACTGACTCCACATATGACTATTATGATTCTTATGTGTCATGGGGCACACATTTGGTCATTTAAAAGATTTTAACGTGTCAAATGGCGCAGGGCAGAGCCCTGTCAAACTCTGAGAGGTGAATACAACAAGATATCAAATTAAAGCTCTCGATGCCCCTTGTGGGTCTAAGAACAACTACATTTACGGAGATATGCAGCGCCTTATACGCGGGATACTACGGCAGCTCTTAATCTTTCCTCATGTAACATGGAATGATCACTGAGTTGAGCGTCTTGGTGTGAATGTCAGTCGTCTATAAATGCACTTTCTTCATCACAGGTGTGGTGGTATAGAACATGATTCTGAATGGGCGGGATATCTGATATCCTGAAAGACCTAATGTTTTAGACGTTATCTCCTTAGTATTTCCTTCAAGCCATGTGACTGCAGTTTCTCTGATGTCTCCTTGCACGCACTGAAAATGAGATATTGTGCGTTAAGACTTCAGTTCACTATGTAAAAATCACATACACACGCATCATTCTTGATAACCGATGAAAGCATCACAATTGAAACAACTGATGCTGCAATTTTCTCAACAACTACTGATAAGTCATGATTCTTGTGTCACGTTTTTTCCGCAATCCAATCCACTTTTGTTTTATATCTGGTAGAACAGTTTGATGGTCACAACGAAAACAACGTTTAACTTGTTAAGTAACTATGTCTTCTTATGCCTTATTCTACTAATGCCTGCAATAAGATTACTCACCTCCCATTCCGTAATATGGTGTAATAGCCTTCCTGAGACAGGTCCACCACGGTAGACCCAGCTCTCTCCTCTGACGCCTTCCCTAGTACACCACCGTCAAATACCATACCCAGCTGTGGCCATAGTTCAGAAAATTCCTGTTGAAAGGACGTGGCATTTTGTCAGAAGATGCCCGATTCTTAGTTTTAATCACCATTTCCATTTTCTTTTTTTCCCTTCGTAAATATAAAATCAACATACTATGCCTAAAAAATGACCAAACACGACTTGCAAAATTTTATTAAGTTAATTCTTAGGACAATAGGATCTTTATCCACTTCATAGTATCTTGATTAAACAAAGTGTACTGACCTCAACACTGAGCGTGCTAGGACATCCAGACAGGTTGGCGCTCGTTAAGGCTAGCGGTTCCCCACATTCACGGACCACGTCTCGAATAAAGCCATAGTCAGGAACACGTATACCGACAAGGGAGGTGTCAGGGTTGAGTTGTGGGTTCAGTTCTGCTGTGCGTTCTACAACAACAGTGACTGGACCTGGTAACAGTTTCTCCAACAGCCCGGGAGGGGTCCGTACATGGCCCCACCTGAAGTAAAATATGAATATACAGATAAAAGTACGGTACTTAATATGAAAACAACCTACATACTTTCCATGGTTTTAATCTGATACCACAGGATGTATACTCCATCCAGTATTAACTGAGCTATCTCTTCTTGAGCACCCACTAGATTCAATTAGCCTTTGTTTACCTGATATTATTCGTTTATTTTTGATAAATTCTAGGAAATAGAAATATTCCCTAAAATCCAGAGATGATTTGTTTCTTTACTAACGAACAAGTGGACCACAGGATTAGGTATCGGATTCCTACTACCGTAAACTCCCGAGTATAAGACGCGTCCTCTACGCCAAACAAATCCCTGGTGCGTCTTATAGGTTTTTTAAAGTTGGGGGTGCGTCTTATACGAGGGATAACTTTACTATAGAACAGTACTGAATTAAAGAAATTGGTACCTAAGAGGTGCGTCTTATACGCGAAAATGCCTCTGCTGAGTTTGGGATGCGACCTATACGCACAGTGCGTCTTCTACACGGGAGAATACGGTAGATTCGGTTTTTGATAAAAAAAAAATAAATAGAGAACAATAGACTCTTACCTGCAAATGTCACTAACATCTCCTACACAGATGGCAACGGGGTTAGTCATATTGCGATTCTTGATGTTGTAAATCTGGTTAACTGCCGTTAAGCTTTGCGCCAATCCTGCTATACCATAGATGGTGTCGGTGGGGACCGCAATAACTTCATCTGATTTCAGACATTGACAGGCTGCGGAAACATGTTGCTGCCAGTCTGTATTGGAGAAAATAGTGGGAAAGGTTTTAAGATCTAAACAGCACAATAAAAGTGTTCAGATTCAGGGTGTGGTTAGTCACGGTTCGAGCCTTTACTGACTTCACTCTGTCCTGCTGTGGTGGTAAAGTCTCGGATCCATGATGACCTAACTTTGGGGTCCAGTTCCATGGCCAAGATGGCCATGGCTTTTCTGGTTAGAGACTTGAAATATAAATATAGTACAGTATTTAGCAATGCAAGTAACTGGAAATGGCACTTAATCTCTACTTTTTGGCCCCTTCTGATATGTTTTCTTTGAGCATTATCACTGTCAATGGTTAAGCCTATGGAGAATGCATCCATTATCGCTCGTATGTTTCATTGGCAAATAACTCCTCTCCTGGCGAGTTAAGCATTGCACAATATCAGCAGGTCTTGAATAATGATCCATATTAACCATAAAAATGCATGAGACCGTGTTATTCTCCTCCGTTTTGTTATAATCCAGCAGTTTGCATGGCACCGTGAGTTGATCGTCTCGCTGTCCGCCATTTTGGATTTTGATGTTCTGCGGCATGCGCAACCCCCTGCTTGCCGGAAGTAGCATTTTCGACGGAGAAATGATATATTCTATTGATTTAACTTGAAATTAATGGCTTTTTGAATACAATCCATGCATCTTTTGCAATATCAAACAAATTGAATTGAATACACCTACTTTTTACGGTTATAGCTCCACAAATCGATTGTCTCGCTGTCTGCCATGTTGGATTTTGGTTCTATCTGCACATGCCCAATGAAATTTCATGGTAATTTGGGTCAATTTGCACGACCACGGCTTTGTGATGCGAATTAACGACAGGGCGAACACGTAATTTTTTACATTTTTAATCAAACATATCGATTCAAATCATATCCTTTTGCCATTCTTTATCATAATTTTATATTATAATTTACAAAAAATCGATATCTGCCATGTTTGTGCCGAAATTACGACATTGGAGACGCACGGAGGGATCGAATGATGGCTAATTCATCAATAATTCGCACCACTCCGGACCAAAGAGGCGGGAAAGTTTACTTTTTTGCACCACCTATGGGATTTAACATAGGGCTAAAAGCGTCTTATTTTTTTCTCTCAGTTAGTCTACTGTTAGGAGGCACTGAAACAGGGTCTATTTTTACCCGACTCTTATAACTCGTCTTTCGAGTTAATGACCCATCATGGATGTAATGATAAGTTAACAACCCAAGCTTGTTATCTATCTTGTGGATGATAATTTTCACCTTAGTAATCAGGAACAACATTTTTCTTCAGTCTGGAGACTCACAGATGTTGCAGACAATCTTGTTTTTAGAAGTCGCGCATCAGCAAATATTGCGCAATCTATGCCACTCACCACGTTGGGGCACAATTTTGACGTCCCAAAAGCCCCAAGTTTGCACTATGGTACCTGTCTGCCCGGAACTAGGAGTGGTGATGGAGAGCTGGATACACAATGACTCATAACACCCTGTGTATAGGCCCCATCTTATACACAATCAGACAACTCAAGTTCTATCAAAAGGAATAATTTTACCTGTTTCCTCAGCGAAAAAGCCTTAAATTCTTGGGGAAGGGGGAGATTTTGACCATGAGAGGGGAGCTATTCTCTTCCTTTTTTGCGTGCGCACGCTCGTCTGCACAAAAAACCACCAGACACCACCCCCTGTTGTTGAAAATGATCACTCCCTAAGTATTTTTGTGAAAAGAGTATTGTGCAGTACCATAATGCCCTAATGGAGTGGTCATTATGGTGTCACCACCCCAAATGCCTTGTGGCCATCCAAAAAATTACAGGTCTTCCACCTTTGACCTGATATTAAATATACTTAAAATTCTCACAGTGCTTAGCAACCTACACCATATTTTAGCTTATGAAATGGAGAAAAAAATAAGATAGGTCCACATAAACATAGTCAGGCTAGATTTTGCGTAAATTGCCATGGTGAGGCCTGATCAGCGCATGAGTACACATCAGGACCCCTTCACCCCATAAACTTCCACTGAATTTAAGTTTTGAACAAAAAATATTCTGGGACTATTGAAACACTCCTACTTAGAGTAGATTCTCCTTAGATCAATGGGTAACATTTTTGTCCTTATATAGAGATCTTTTACTGGCAGGTCCCTGGGGTCCCTTATAGAGAGGCATACCCTAAGTCCTGTATTGCACAGTACATGCAGTTTCTTAAGGGCAGATTTATCTAGTGCTGTTGTAAATACCAAACCATAGTCAAAATATGGCATGACCATAGCCTTCATGATGTTAATTGCTGTATCCTGATTAATACAGTACCTGATCTGGGTCAGCAGCCAGATCGTGTGTCTTATTGATCTTATCATCATATTAGCCTGTTGTACAAAACAAGATATCTATGGTACTTATAAACTGGAACCAAGTCGAGACTTGGCCCTTTTATCAAGATAGAAAACTCATCATCAGGCATGTTAGATACAAGCATAGCCTTAGATTTACACAAATTTATGGTTAAGCCATTGTGATCACACCAGTCCACCACTCTGTCCAGGTCATTCTGCATAGTTTCCTGGAGTTCTCTGACAGTTGAGGCACAACCAATCAATAGGGTATCATCAGCATAAAGCTTAATGTCTGAATGTGTTTGCAACAATGACAGGGAGTTGACATAGATTATAAAGAGCAGGGGACCTAATCTGGACCCCTGTGGAATCCCATAGGTGACCTGTTCATAGCTAGATTCTGTTTTGTTACAAATTTTTACGCCCCCCCCCCTAAAAATTTCAGACCCCTCCCGAAGGGGGGAGCTAAAAAATATTTGACCCCTCTTGAGGGGGGGGGGGGCTTAAAAAATTTACCCTCTTTCTAGCAAAAGAGCCTGCGCTACTATAGATCATAGAGGGGCGCAAAAATTCTCCGCGCCAGAGGTGCGGGGGACGCAAAAAAAAATGTTGACTGCCGTCGAGGGGGGTTTACAAAAATTTCCGTGCTTCCATGTGAAAATCCACCACCACCCCTGTTAGGTACATCAAACACTGCCTGCACCACTCCCCTGGCAGTGTCCATCGTTTGTGACGCATCTTTTGTGACCCAACAAATTGCTGCACTGGAAATTAAACTGCACTGAAATTGGCATATTCAAGTCAAGTTTCAATGTTTAAAAGTTTTTATTTTCCAGGAAAGGGTACAGAGTCATCCTTTCGATGATCTACCCACATGACAACCCCGGGGGGAGTGCAAGCTACTCACCCATTTGTATTAATTTCATTTTCCTATAATATTGTTTACAATAGCTTGCAGTCGCTACAATAATCTTAACGTCAAAACTATGAAACCTTAACTACAAACAGAACAAAGATTAAATGAACACATATAAAAAGTTATTTTGGTATAAAATCCTGTGTAAAAGGTGTGAAGTGGTGATTTGGCAGTTTTAAAAACATCACTGCATGACCCATGTACATCATATAGGTGTGACACTTACAATACCGGTACCTGCTAAGATAAACTTGTTTTACAGGCTCCCCAATTTTGGGAACAATTAACAGATTTTTGATGATTTCCCAACCATGTGAACTTGCTACCACACAGGAAAAAATTATTTGATGTAGTTTGTCAAATCTAGGTCATGAGCTTATGTCGGTCAAATATATAAATATTCCCCCTAAAATTGTGATATTTAGTCACCTTTTCTCTGAATCTTCAAAGATAGGCACTTACCTACCCCCAGTGCATGGTTCTGCTGCAGTGGAGGTGTGAAACTGTGATAAAGCTGAAACTGGGGAGTGCTAAACTCTCCTTTGTTTGCAAGCTCATTGTGTAGCTATTTATTGGAGGATCTTAACAAACATGGGCTCATTTTAAAGGGATTGATTAGGGGTTTAATAAGAATCTATTTGAAAAATAATTGATTCAGATAAACATCCCATTTTCCCCAAGTGAAGTTACCCCATAACTTTGAAATCATTTTTTGGTATAAAGGCCAAATCTCACATAAAAGAGAATAGTTCCCACACTTTCTACAGAAAAAAATGGTTTAGAAACTGTCTAGTTTTTTTCATTTCATAGGGGAACAGGATGTTTGCCAGACCCCAACAAAATTTTAGCGTGCCATTTGCTATCACCCTTCCACCAGCTTCTCCATATTAGGTCCTTGTCTGTTTGCTAGAATCCAATCCTATGTATATCATTTATATAGCAATGGATAGAGCTGATAAAAATAAGTGGATTTCCTTTTTAAATGAAGTCTTTACATCAATTTAAAGGGAAATTCTGACCGATTAAAGATCTCATATCAACTCCATAATTTTGCGCCAATTCTGTGAGATCGCTAGACCGCAGATGATATTAGGTCAAGATAAAATCCCTTTAAATTGTTAAATTTTGATATGATTTGATTTCCAACCTTTTATGGGGAACTCTTCCATACATGAAAAGAAAATAGTCAAAAGTAATGATTTAAGAGATGTAGCCACTCCTGTATCAGATATGCTTGATCACAAATCTGGGCCCTATTTAAACTCCTAATAGTGGCAGAATTTTGGGTTCGATTTGGGGTCTTTGATCATTCATAACTTCCCTTATACTTGGCACAAAGACTTCATTTAAAGAGCAAATCCATTTCTTTTGATGAGATCTATTCATTCATTGAGACGAAAAGTCCAGTAACCTTGGTAACGTGCCGACGTCGGCACACCGGATGCCGGGGACAAACTGGTGCTCTGCGCTCGGCACTCCATGTTACGTACCATACTAAAATGCTACACTGGAGCCCTGCTCATATTTCAAATGGCTACCACGGCCATAAGAATGCCCCAATCCCTTCTTAATTGTGGGATGATTATCTTCTCTACCATTGCTTTCTATTCTCCTATTGAATGTCCTTTGAGTCTTAACATACATAAGGAATTTGAACTTTTAATGGTGGACTTAGAGCTGACGCACACAAATCTGTCCCCCGCACAATATGGCGCGGTCCGTGTGCACGTGACACATTACCTTGGAGAATTGCTACATTACGTAGTTACCGTCTGCACGAATTGCTTAAAAGATAAAATGCATGGGACAAAGTCTTGAAAACTAGGTAAGTGCCAATCAAAGAATCTGGCATGTGGGCAGACGTAGTAAGAGATAAAAGTTAGTAACCTAACGCAACCCTCATGACCTACTTTCAGGGTTGGTCCCCCGTCATTTACCATTTAGCTTTTAGCCTAATGGCCAGCATTAAAAAGTCATGTGACCACCCCTTGACCAATCAGGGCGACACGATTTTTTCACTGGTTCCCGCGATTTTATGATCACTCTTTGAATCGGTACCCATGTTGTTAATTTGCGGTGCTAGCCCCCTTTAATTTTCATGTGATGTACCTACCCCTGTTGATAAATAATGACCACTCCCTATTAAAGTACACAAAACCACGTCACCACCCCCATACACTCCCTAACTTCCTAAGTACCAGTACTCTTTTGAGTTAATTGAGTTAAAAGAATTAGCCTTCAAAAAAGTATAAATTACAATCTCACCTTTTTCACCCAGACTGGCCAGCCTAACTCGCCTTGTCATGTCTCGTTGAAACATTGTCAGTAAACGTCCGCAGTGTTTGAGCGTCGGTAGTCCAACAAAACGTGGCACGACAATCATTAGCACGCCGAAATTTCTGGTAGTTGCATCAGAAACTTACTCATTCACATGTCAGTGTAACTGTACCAGTAACTCACTCAGTGTTGTGACTTGTTGTTTGCGCAGTTGGTAGTGTGTGGCAAATTGTAGTTAACCGAAATTTGGATGCACAAACCGATGTCGATGCCTATAGGCCTATAATCTCCTATGTCATTCGGCAAAGGGGCCAGTGTAAAATCGATTCAAATGAAAGAATGAAGTGTGTATTTGTTGTCACTTTCTTCGGCAAAACTTGACGTGCACATGGTGGGAAACAGTGAAACACAACACTATACTCAAACCTATTACAACGGACATCGATGAGCTTTAGTCAATATGTAGACGGCGTGACACACGCTGGGACGCCACCCTTCCGGACGCTGTGCAATCCACATCATGTCGCCACTGTATTTCCCGCTCGCCGTATGGTCTTTCTCTCTCTGATTCGAGAGGGGCAAAAGTTAATACCCGGGATGTGTATTGCCTCTCAGCAAGGATGGTACAGTATAGTGAACAAGTAATTAATGGCTATGTCAGGACGTCATGACATATCCATTGTCATGACGTCATGACATATCCATTAAACTACTTATTTTATTACACGATAATCAATAGATAATCAATAAGGGAGCGTTCATTATTTATGGCCAGGGGGGGATGGTATTTTCGAGGGGGGGGGGATTCATTTTTGGGGTATTCATGAGGGGGAGGCGCCTCATTTTGGACCATTCATGTAGGGGGGGCAATTCATTTTGGGGTGTTTCCGTAGGGGGGTGCTTCATTTTCAGGTATTCCCGTAGGGGGCACTTCATTTTGGGTATTCGTTTTGATGGGTATCATTATGAGTGAAGTGGAGAAAAGGCCTGAAGGAATGATCCCTGATGCAATTGGAGCCCTTGGACTCCAAACATGTAGTAATAATCAGCTGAAATCATTGCATGAAGCTTTGCTACCAATGAATGTTGTAGGATTGTCTCTATATCTCATCAACATCAATGACTACAACTGGCACACCAACAGTTTATTCTTCAGTAACACATCCAATCGAGCCTGACAACATCAGACATGTTTTATATCACTATTACATCATAATATTTATGGTTGGCCTGCCCTGGAAACAAGGAACGACTTTTCACCACTTTGACACAAGTAAATTTGGTGAAAATTTGGTTCAGCAGAAATTCTTGTGAAATCTTGTGAATTTCACGAGTTCTTCACATTTTATTGTCAGATGCATGTAGGCCTACATGTGAAAGTCATGTGAAATTCACATGAAATCGCATGAATTTCATGTGACTGCTGAATTTCACATGAATTGCTGCTCACAAATTCATGTGAATTCACGTGATCGATAACGTGAATTACACCAAATTTTCTTGTGAAAACACGTGAATTTCACGTGAATTCACAAGAAATTGTTTCTAGGGTGGCTTTAGGCATTCTACAGACTTTGTCCCAAATCACATTGTAATAGTCAAAATGGGCCTGCACATCACTACCTTACTGACTGCATCGTCAAGCCTCACAATAGCCTAGGAGCAAGGTGATGTTACACTGAGTTTGAGTTTTCAAAAGTGTTTATTGGCCAACAATCATTCACTACATATTGGAGCTTTTCAGCATTGTCAGCCATAACAAATATACATGATCAAATTATATATGTGTATGTGTTTGGAAGGACGGTAACAGAGTAGGAGTAATGGTTTCCATGAAACCTCTATAGCAAACACAGAGTCGTCTTCATATAATTCAATTTTATCACCGACTAGACAAGGTTCTCTATTTTCTTCTTATATTCTTCTCTTGATGCTATTTGCTGCACTTCAGCATTTAATACACACCATAAAGCATTACCTCGATATAGCTGACTTTGTCTATAAATTTCCATCTTTGGTCTACTCACTCATAACTTTATTTTATTATGATCACGTAATATACATGTGCATGTTCAACTACCATATCTTCATCCCTTGATAGATCATAAGCATCAACAAATTTTTATGTCGGCGCCTCCATAATGGTAATACAATGCAATCTCTATGTAAATCAGCTACATGAACATCCTGAGCATTTCGGATCCGTTTACATGTACGTAGACAGTTATTTTGTAGCACCTCTAGATGGTCAACAATAGTATCAGGGCCACTATCTAGCACAAAGCTACAATACTCAAACGTTGGTAATATCATCGCTTTATATATCCGTAATGCAGTATCTTCATCAAGAAAACGCACAATGTTACAAAGTTGTTTGTGCTATACTATAGCCATTGATTCTACTTTCTTACAGTGCTTTTTAAAATTCAATGCACAATCTATTATAACACCCAGGTAGTTAAAGGCCTCTACCATTTCCAGGTTTTCCCCTCCCATTTGAACCACTGGTTTATCAAAATGTTGATATATACTGTGACACCACATGTATTTTGTTTTTTTAACATTTATAGTCAACATATTTGTTATACACCAGCATTCTACACGGTTAAGATCATCCTGTACCAAGCGTGTTATGATTCCAGCATCTTTACCATTAACAACCATGGCTATATCATCCACAAATAAATAGTATTGGCTATGTTCTAAACATCCCACAACATCGTTTATGTTGGAAACATAAGATGAATATATATATATATCAGGATTCTCTTACACATGTAGGCATTAATGTTATGTCCCACAATAATACCAACCGTGAACTTTTAAACTTTTATAATCAAATACCTCTCTGCATGTTATTGCTTTTATTACCTTTATTGCTTGGACATTGCCAACTATGTACGTATATATACACAGTACTAGCACCTTGTAAACCAGTTCCTTATAAAGAATAGAACCGACTAAATGCCTCGTCACTGCTCCCTACTATAGGAACCAATACTGGTAGAGAACACCGGATTCGACCTCAGTATAACCCATGCCACCCAAGCAGCCTGCCGTGCCCAACCCAGACTATCGTCAGCAGCTACGGCCAGGTACCAGGGAACAAAGGGTATTGCATGCAGCACATAATCTACGACAGGGGCAGCAGAGACAGTTTAGAGGCACAGGGTGATCCACAGCAGCAGCAGCAACGGCAGCTGCAGCAGCAGCAACAACAACAACAACAACCCCAACAACAGCAGCAGCCTCAACAGCCACAGCCTCTGCAGCAGCCTCAGCAGCAGCAGCAGCCTCAGCAGCAGCAGCAGCAGCCTCAGCAGCAGCAGCAGCAGCCTCAGCAGCCTCAGCAGCCTCAGCAACAACAGCAGCCTCCAGCTCAACAACAGCCTCAGCCTCCACAGCAGCAGCAACCACAACAAGACTTCAATCCAGTGGAAGCTATTCATTTTATGATGGAGGAGATAAGGCAGCTACGTGTGGATAATAGGATATCAATGCGTAATAGGGTTAGAGAGGTGGACACACTGGCAGATGACCTCCACCATCTCAGACATGAAGCTGCACGCAGAGATGACTTCTATTCATTCAAGGAAAGGGAGGCTAACAAGCATCTAGTACCCCCACCCAAGGTTTTTGCACATCCCACTGCTTTAAGGTCTACTGAGAGGTTTTTAGATGAATATCACACCTTTGCATCTGCTAAAACTGATATTCCAGCAAAGATATTTACTGTATTAGAGGCTTTTCTGGAGAAGGAGGCCAACTATGTCCGTATATATACACAGTACTAGCACCTTGTAAACCAGTTCCTAATAAAGAATAGAACCGACTACATGCCTCGCCACTGCTCCCTACTATAGGAACCAATATTTATATAGATGTTAAACAATAAAGGACCTAATACGGTCCCTTGGGCCACACCCCATTCCAACATTTTTTTCTGAGATTGTTGTTTGTTCGCATTAGTGACTTGATAACGTTCAACCAGGAAATATTTAATCCAGTTTATAAAGTTATCTCGGACACCTACATGTACAAGTTTTTTCAGTAATATAGCCTGATTAACAGTATTAAACGCCTTTTTTAAATCAAGAAAAATTATCAATGATATCTCTCTACTGCACTGGTAACATGCTCCAGGGCAGTGATGACAGTGGGATGGTCACCTGACCACTCCTCTCTCCATATATAGGCAAGTAATGGCGGCTGCAGTTTATCAAGGGGTGCAGCTTATACAAGGGAATTTCCAGTAGTGTATTGTCACCTTGCTTATAGGCCATTGTCAGGCCTGGCAATGCAGCCAGTAAAGGCAGTGATGACCTGTTCATATAGATCTTGATTTCTTAACCTTTATACCCGGTAATTGATGTTAAGCATGGAGCAAGGTGTGTGCTTTAAGAATTGTACCAGCAACCACAAAAGCACTGTACGTGCTTCATCCATGTCAAGGTAGTGTGACAAGAGGAACAAGGTTCAACCCTGGGGTAGCTGGTTCCTGGTGTGGTGTGTGGGTTATCCGGTCAGGGTTGCAGCAGCTCTGGGTGGATAGATAGTTCTATCCTCAGGTACCCGAGGCTCCGTGCACTAAATGTGTGTGTCAAGGGGAGTCCAGGTCCTGTGCGGTTTCATATGGACTCATCAGGCTGGATTTGTGGGTTTTTTTCAAGTTCCTCCCATGCCCACTGTTTGTGTTTGGGGGAGGGGGATGCTTGGCCCAGTCCCCAGCTGTGCTGAGAGAGCCCCTATGTGTACCCAGTACTTGATGAACCATGTCTATGTCACAAAAAGATTATATAGCTGTATCTCAGTGTGGCAGTACAGCTGTATCCCAGTGTGGCAGTACAACTGTATCCCAGTGTGGCAGTATATTTTAGTGTATAATTTATACAGAGAAATGTCTATTGAAATAAATTGTGGAAAGGGACATTCCCTAGTAAGGTATTCACAGAGGGGGGGGGCGTTTCATATTTGGGTATTTGCATAGGGGAGGCGTTTCATTTTGGGACATTTGCGTAGGGGGGGGCGCTCCATTTTCAGGTATTCGCCAAACGAAAATACCATCCCCCCTGGCCATAAATAATGAACGCTCCCCAAAAAATCAATAAATTCAAGTTGAAAACAAAAATTTTATACGATCGGCACACACCTCTCTACAGCGAAAAAAAATATACACCTGGACCGGGACTCGCCCCGCCTACCTGTAGCAGCTGAGTGCAATGCGCTACCCACTAGACCACCGGGTCTCACACTTTGGCGCCCAGCAGATGTTGGTTTGCCACTGTGCACAACTGGCCTGGTTATGGGTCAAGGTGCTGGACGCGTTCACACTACACTACTGCTGGGTGGCTTTATATCATAGAGACCTGGTTCTAGCCAACCACTTCTCGTCGGTCCCTGTGGCGCACTGCATAGGGAGTTGGATTTGGGATCTGAGACTGCAGGCTGAGACCCCTACCCAGGCAATGAAAAATTTTGTAGGTTTTAACGTGTAACATATGACATGTAAGGACATCTAACTGTAAGGAGGCATGTTATCCATGAATAACATGCCTCCTTACATGAATAACATGCCTCCTTACAAAAGTCATGATGCATGCATCATGGTGTGCAATATCGACAGATATGTGCATGGGAATATCCAGAAAAAGCACCCAAAATCACAGAAGTCGTGTAATAAGATAGGTTACTTGGTACAGTCCTATAGGGAACAGAAATATTCCTGTATGGAGGTGGCCATCTTTAAATCAGTTATGTAACTGGCCCCCCGACGGCAATCTTGGATCTGGCAGGGTTGTGGGTAAATCTCTTATCTTCCCCTCCAACCACAGAAAACAATAGGAATTGATAAGACTGATAAGCTGCCCCTGCCTCTATCTTAATCACTATCTGGAAGTACCTGTCCATTGTTTTAGGTGTGAATGGAGGGGATTAGCCTGATAGGGAGACAATGGCTTAGTTTTACTCAGCCTGGATTATATGTGCACTCTTAGAAGACTTTTAAAGTTAAATTTCTCTTGTATTTTAAGTACTAAGTCTATATAAAGCTTATATTGTTTAAGTTTAAAGTATTTGCTATCCAAAGGTATAAATTTTATAATATAGCTTTAATAAACTATTAGGAAGGGCCAACCAAAGTAAACTGTGCAAAGAGGCCAATTGCTGATCTAGCCCCCGACTACAGGAGCCACCTACCCGTAGCTAATTTGTTTGGTACTAGCAATGGCTCTTTTCCCTATAGTGAAGTCCCTATGTAGGATAAGGGGGTCTATGGACCTATCATGTATCATTTATGGGAGGGATATCAAATGAAGCAAAGGGACCACCCAAACCAAAAAATCCTGCTTAATCCAATAACGATAGTCTTGAGTCTCAGACTTTTACCGAAAATACCTAAAATTGAGATTTGATGGGGGAATTTTTTTTTTAGAATGTACTATATTAAAGACATCCTATGAAACAAGCTAAATATGTGTGGATCAACACGGTAAAAGGTACGCCCGCGAGGGGGTGCGTGGGCGTACCTTTTACCGTGTTGATCCACATGTTAGCTAGAAGGGAACTACAGAAGGTCAGCACTTTAATGGTAGTCTCAAAATTTGGGGGCTGTGCCCCTGACCCCCTGCCCATAGTCAGATAAGATTCTATTTTACCCCCAAATCCCAGTTACTCAGGTAAAATTCTAATAAGATTCATATAAGATGTTATCATTGGAAGCAAAGATGAGTTGATAATATGGCTGAAGGGGGGGTCTAGCCAATTGTGACATAATTTTTTTGAGAGGGTGTTGGCTGATGTGTGACTAAGGGAGTGGTCATTATTTATCAGCGGGGGGGGGGTGTGTGGTGGGTTTTTGCGCGGACGCACAAACATTTTGTACGCCCCCCCTCGACGGCAGTCAAAATTTTTTGCGCTTCAAAATTATTCAAGCCCCCACTCCAGAGGGGTCTGAAAATTTTACGCCCCCCCTCCCAAACCCACCACCCCCCTGTTGATAAATAATGACCACTCCCTAAGTGTGACAGAGGGGTGGGGGTGT
This sequence comes from Acholoe squamosa, assembly GCA_949317995.1. NCBI lineage: Eukaryota > Metazoa > Annelida > Polychaeta > Phyllodocida > Polynoidae > Acholoe > Acholoe squamosa. Next base: position 40,446,902 of record OX439037.1, on the reverse strand, counting down.
TGAAAATGCCAAAAATGGTGGGTTGACCTAGATAATGAACATATTGACCTAGATATTCTACTCTCTATGTTTAAAGGGAGTAGATACAATCCAGCTGGTTCAAAATTGACCAACGATTTCTCTCAGTAAGTTTTAGGGATGTTATACTCCACCTGGCTCCACACCCCATATTGTTCCAACTGTGGGTTTATTTCCACATTCCACACAGTTGGGAGGGCCAGCAAGAGGTTTTATGAATTAGGTCAGTTCTGGCAGGAGGTTTTGTGAATTAGGTCAGGTCTGGGAGGAGGTTTTGTGAAACAGGCCAAGTGTAGCAAGACTTTTTATAAACCAGGTCATTTTTGAAGAGCAGATGAAATTCTTGAGAAAATGTTGTCACCTATGAGATCCATACCCATGCACCAGACAGTGCTGGGATCCTGAGTCTCATGTGCTAACCATTACACCATGAGTCCTCAGCTGATACTGTGGGTGTTAGAACATCTACTGGATGGTGATATGCTACCACTATGACTGAGTTATAGATAATAGATAAACAGGGCACTTTCACTTTGAATGCCAACAGGATAAAAGGGGTTTCAGGGAGCCCTTTTACAGATACCCCTTTTACTTTGTATGTGTATATTAAAAACATTGTCCCCATGCAGTCTTGAACCCACATTCTGTGATTCAAAGTCAAACTTGCTAACCACTATACTATTGAGATTGCTGGTTGTTGTAACCCGGAAGACCATATATTTATCATAGCTTTGATTCACAGCCAGTATAGAAGATTCAAATCCTCTTCTAGACCTCTACAGTTTGTCAAAATATGCTTATATTCATGGTTTTACTGTTGTATAAACTTCTGTTATAAACTTCTGCCATAAAACAAATCCTCCTGTGGCAAATCCTCCAGCTCCGCGGAGGTTTTCCATTACTTAGTTTGATGCTTAGGTAACACAAAGAAGGCATAAAAAACTATATGTCACGGTGTCTGTTTTTACAGTGTAACAGAGGGTATTGAAATTTAACTATGGCCTATGAGAACTATGAGAATTTGAATTTTCCTACATCTTCTAACAATTTTCTTCACCAAACCTCATATGTATATACCTAAGATCATAAGACTCATTTTGGAACAAGCAAAATGAAATTTCCCTGAATAAACTAAAAATATTTTCTATTCCTTTAGTATAGGAGTCTATAAGTACAAGAAATATGAAATCCAGTGAAAGGAATGAGTAGAATGCCAATGTATCAAACCTAATGGGTTGATGAAGGGTAGTGTTATATAAATTACGAATATGAGCAAACATTGTCACGTTTGGCGATTTCATTTTTTGCCACCAGGTGCCGTTTGAGTAGATCGTGCCTACTCGGAAGATCTGGCGGTCGGACAGGGTGGTAAGTTTTATAGCCAAATATGCAAATGAGGAGGTAGCTGGGAGTGGGCAAGCACAGGTAATAAGCTGACACAAGCGCAAATAGCGTGTCCGACACCTATCCACTGGCGTGTCTACTCTCTTTAATTATCAGCCAATGAAATAACATTTAGTATTCATTGCGGTCCTCTCGGGGGCAGCTGGTACCCCAGGGATGAAAGTCACCAAGGCCAAAAATTCCTGTAATGCTCAATCAGAATCCATCTAAATGTTGATTTTGTATACAAGAGTGTAGGGCTTTGGGACTAGAAAATCCCTGAAATCAGGGAAATCCCTGAAGACTTCCGTCCCTGTTACCCATCTGATAACTGTTATCAGTGATAACCACTGGTAATCAGCAACAACAATAGCAGCACCCATTGGACAATTAGCTACCTCGGTATAGGAAATGTGATGCCGAACCCTGGCTGTGCCCCCACTTAGACCACGTTATCTGGATCCGCTCCTGCCACTGCTTGATCGTCGGAAACCCCATGATCTCGCTGATGTTTTGCAGGGAATAAGCATAGATCTAGAGGTGGAAAGAAATTCAGAAAAACAAGCTTGCTCTTAAGACTCTAGGATCCTTTTCTAGCAAATTGACATGGTGCGTCTTAAACATGGGGTGTAGATAATAGGCCTACGTTAGGTTTTACTTTAATAAGTGTTCTTAGTAGGATAAACCTAGACCGTTTCTGACTGAAAAGGCGCATCTCTGGCTTGTTCCGAGATAATCCCGGGAGACAATCTTCGGATTTTGTCAAAAACTAACATTTACAGGGATGCGATTTCATTTTGACCAATGTGTAGGAAACTCGATCTGACAACATTGGAGCATTTGTTTTTGTACTTGATAGCCTAAATATGTCACCCCCCATAAATGCTACAGAATTTTCTGATTGGATCTGGGAAAATCACAAGGGTCTCCTTTTGGCCCAAAAGTATATGAGAAATCACATTCCTGCATTTATCACTGTTGGATGAGGCAAATGTGTACTTGCAAATATATCCACGATTTTATCCTTTTGAGAAATATAATAAAACTGCAATGTATTGATGAACACTTTATTATTGCATCTTCAAAAAACACAGATCAGCTTGTACATGCCTTAAAGGCAAAGTCTATTTCTTCAGCTACATTCATTCAATCAAACTAACACACGCCATGCTTACTTAAAACTGACTGCTGTCAATAATGCCACAACCACCCACTTGTGTAACATGTGAGAACTAGAAATGCTAAGTATAAATCCATCGGCAATACTTCTTCGTTTATAGAAGCGAAGGAGATATCTCTACACATAGTCCTCGCATGGCACCAAATATACTAAAATGGTTATGATTATCAAGCACAGTCCTACCATTCACAAATCTCACCTTGTTAGGCCATATTCGGCCAGACCTTACGGAAGCCACACCTCTTACGGCACCTTAGAATTATCACATTTCTCCAAAAGCCTACATAACTGATAGAACAACAATAGTCCTTGAATCATTAGACCATTTTCAATATGGCTATAATGGAACCATTTAATTTTGAAAAGGGGAAAATATATATCAAATATAGAGTACGTTTCAACAGGAAGAAAAAGATTCAGAATTAAAACTATAATTTAGAGTACGTTTCAACAGGAAGAAAAAGATTCAGAATTTAAAACTATAATTCCAAGTCAAATTCAAATTGCAGCAAAAATATTATATAAAAATTTCCTATAAATTTGAAATGAAGGTCTTATGATTCTAGGATTCAATGCAAGTTCCATCACAGTATTGGAAGACTATACACAAGTCATGCCTACCTAGCATGTCGACTAGGGACTGCCATAACTCTTTGATAAGTCCATGGTGACAATATTAAAAGAGTTTCCAATATTTTCGACTTGATTACAATCAAATAACTGACTTTATCTTCAGCGGTTCCGGAGTAGGACACATCCATGCATGGTCCATTGAAGATATAGTTGATCTGATTCCTGTACATGTTTACGTACATACCATGATATGTTTGTTTTAGGAACGTTTTATTATCACAGCTCTTCATATCGTTGTCAGGCGAAGAGGCGATTTGCCATCACAATATTATATCTGATATTCCGATATAAAAAAATGTAGTTTGAAAAAGGAAGTTTCTCATATCACTTTGTTGGACCCTTCAAGTCACCTTTCACTTAACTAAAAGTGGCTGAGGTAGATTTAAAACAAAAATAGTCATACAATAACCAAATAACACGCTCACAGTTAACTGTCGACTGGCGTACATTTACAGCGCATTATCACATTTCACCTTGAGATCCCTGCATAGACATTTTCCTGCCAGCTGAAAATATCTGTTTTTAACTTGAGTAACGATTTAATACTCTAGTATACACATCTTAGTCATGTATACACATATACAATAGAACTGTTTTTGGAACATCCACCTATCAATCACCGAATTGGCACCAAGTACTTATATCCAATATGATGTGCATAAATTAATAAGTATAACAACACATCTGTAATCCTGTAGTTATTATGAGCTCAAATATGATAATCAGTTAATAGATCCAAAGCTGTTTCTTAGTTGCTGGAGGACACATCATTTGATAAGATCCGTAGCACTTAGTATACTTAGCTCCTATGGGTATAGATACTTAACCTATTAGACAATGATACATATCAATTAGTGATGTTAAGTAGATATAAACCATTGTTAATTGCATCCATGATCCACATCATCCTTACTTACATCATAAGGATATTAAGCAATAGCAAATTCAGCTTCTACATGATGATCAAACTTTTCTCAGATCTAATAGTATATAAGTATTTCTGAGATTTATATCCAAATTGATATATTCAATCCTCTGGCCAGTAAAGCTCATTGTGGTATGATACACGTCGCCCCCCCCCATATTGAGATCCAATATGCGTAACAAAAATCGAGTAAATATCAACTCATATCATATTATTCTTATCACTAGTGGGTATATATGATTCGCTTCAATAGGCTCTGTTGTGGAGAGGAGATGGAGCATGAGGCATGCCTAGTCCAAAAGCTCTACTCCAATCTCCAGCCCATCGGCCACGCTTTGCCATTTGAATTGGTGTAGGTGATGGCGATGTTTGCGTCAGGTCAATATATGCCACAGGCAGTGACCCCTCACATGGACTGTCCACTGGTAATTTGCGTTTCATCGGTCGCGACTGGACAATCCGCTGTGTTTGGAGGTACCCGCTCATGACAGCGCCAGATCCAGTCATGTTGTTACAAGACATGGCGGTTGAACATGATGAACCGACACCACATCCATTGTTTCTACAGGAACCTGACATGCCAACCATGCCACCCCATGATGCACCGGGGTAGAATTGACTTTGGTAGTCCGTTATACCAGTTGTGTATGTCCTCATCCTGGGCTGGGGCTGTGCCTGCTGGATGGCTGCTGGTGGGGCCACCTGGTGTTGGATGTGTGCTGGTAGGGGGCGTGGTGGTGCTATCACATTGTTCTGTACTGATGTTGTACCAGTATTATGTGTGGTCATTGTTGGCTGCTGCTGCTGTTGGTGTTGCTGACCCGCAAGTAACCAATCGACATCGAGCGTATAGCCAGCTGGATCCACATCAATAGATGCTGAAAAGACACCAAATAAATGAAGGTTAGATATTGCAAGGTGAACGGTCATAAAAGCAAAATAGAAACAACAAAGTCTAGGTATGACTATATAAATTGTCCATGACATAATTGAAATATCACACGATATAGCATGCATCTACTTTCCTATAATGCTAAAATGAACCCTGAAGGAGCCACAATAATGTCATATCACCAAAAGTCAGGTAGACCTAACAAATTTTCAAACCCAGTCAGCAGGACTGGGGAGCCATCCATAAATGACGTCACGGAAAATTTGACCATTTTTGACCCCCCCTCCCTTGCCAAATTTGGAATGCTGAAGGTATATGGAAAATTAATTATGTCACGGCGACTCACCCCGAGCCTGACCCCCCTCCAGCGTGACATCATTTGTGGATGGCCCCTGCTTCTAATTCATATTTGCCACTATCTACATACATACAAACTACAAACTCTATTCCTGAAACCCTATATCGTCCTGGAATCCCCACAGCACACATTCTTTAGGTATGAATGTGAAGTATGAGAAAACTGCTATCTTCTCAGCAATGGGGAACACCTGCCACAAGCTGTGAGCAAACAGGACACACTATACGGGATGTTTATCTCACGGTCACTACAGATGGCGCCACCAAGTGCCTCAACTCCTTAGACCGTTGATGGAAGTGGGACACATGATATTGCCATCAAAGTTTGCAGGCTTTACAAGTGCCCCTTAAAGGCTTCTACAGATTCATTTAGTTCTGCTAATTTATCACCCAAAATATCACTACCATACTCCTCAATCTCCTGAAGAATAACGTCCATATAGGCAATCATGTTACTGTGACTGTGTACTAAGTATGATATTTTGAAGTCTACGTTCATATTTTAAACCTTTCTGTAATATTGATTTACACATACAACATACATTCACACTGTGCTATGTACTTGAGTGAGGGGTCTTTTTTTCTTTGGGAACACTAGGTTCGATTCAGAGAGCATGAACAGAAGTGCAAAAAAGATATCAGCTGGCAATATTGGTATTTTCCTTTAGCATTACTGTATTAGCTTTTAGCCCCTTATAATGACTTTGCCCGCTGTGAACTTTTGCACATAAGCGTCACCAAGGCATTAGTGTCAATATCCAACTGCCTTGCTTTGTTCACAGTCTTTGTTCTTCCACACTCAATACCTAAATGTGTGCATATAGACATCGGCCTAATGAGCTTTGCTATCTACAGGCGTTGGTATAATGTGGAAGGTTGGAGGTTGGAGGGATTGGGGGAGGGTGCACCCAGGTGTAATTGGAGGCTTTCATCTATGAGCGGAATGGGAATTACTGAGTGTTTGCCTTAGTAATTCGACACTCAAAGCTCCCAGCAAAACCCACACAAGTGAACACACTCTATCAACAACCCAAGGCAGTCAACACAATATATATATATATATATATATATATATATATATATATATATATATATATATATATATATATATATATATATATATATATATATATATATATGTATATATACAGCAGACTGAGTGGGTGCGTGTGGGGGGGGGGGGGTGCGTGTTTAAACAATGGATTCTGCCATTAGTCAATACATATTATGTTCTACATGCATGTCAAATATCAAGGAAGGTCTCGTGTATACAGGTTGTGAATGGAGGGGGTGGGGTGGGGTCGTTTGTCATTGAACCTTGACATTTCCATCTTATGAATATGCCAGGCTAAATGAAGTCTCCGATAACATGATAAAAATGTTGAGGCAGCCAAGTCGGGAAATATCGATATTAATGATAAACTAACAGCAAGCCACTGCACACTTAAAACACCGAATTTATTTGAAAAGGGTATATGAAAAAGTACCAAACTCCAAAGGTCTTTTCTATTTCGCCGAAGATGATCCAAATAAATTTCCTTTTGCCATATAACCTAGTCCATTCTATCACAGAGTTCTAAAGAGGACATTTTTTCATTAGGAAGTTTAAAAAAAATCCAATTCCGGTCTTTCTCGGTTTTACAGCGAGCTGAACATTGTTAATATAAATGCAGAAGTTAAAATAATGAAGCATCGGCCTCTTTTGTATCAGGTTACAATCAGACTAACAATGGGCTGCATGCACTTATTGTTGGGAGCTGTGGGGTGGGAGAGGGGCCCACATTATCACTATGGTAACACCACTTAGCTGGGGGCTGTGTATGTAAGGGGGCAGGACTGTTAAACAAAACGTGCTTTGAGAACAGCTGGTGCAGTAATAACGCCGACAAATGTGGCGTAGACAGGGGGCGTGCCAATAGCAAAAGGGGGATTTAGGGTGGGATACCTCCCCCCCCCCCACCACTCCCCATTGTGCAAGCCAATTATCCACGATACATCTTTGCCCTACACCCTGGTCATAATTATTTATGAAAAAGCAAATGGGATAGGGGACTGGGGTTGGCGAGGTCATAGTCATAGACAAAAAGGAGTGGGGGAGAGGGGGGGTGGGAGTGTGGGGGGGTGTACATCGGTGATTGTAGATCCATCAATATATGGAGTGTCAGTGTGTGTATTGGGGGCCGGGGGGAGTGTAGACTCAGAGATACGAGACTAGAGTGTGTGACAGTGGGTGTATTTGACAGCAGTGAGTGGGTGTGCGTTTGCATCTTATCCCAGGATGTGGTGAGACAGGAGAGACTCCAGACTGAGGCAAGGTGATTAAGCCTAATACCAGGCCAGCTAGGTCTCGACCCAAGCCTACGCCTGTGGGACTAGTGAGCACTAAGGGGCTTTAGGGCGGGTTTAGCCCCCCTCCCTCCCCCAATCCACATCCCAGTGATAAGTGCGTGGTGCGATAAGTCCAGACGTATAATCAATCACACGGCATGCACACACGGGCACTGCTTATTATTAACATCAGCCAGGATGAGGACTGGGGGCAGATAAAATTACAGACCGCGGGGGATGTACTCGGAGGGAAGCCAAGATGGCCCCCAGGCCTGTGGGGGAAGGGGGAGGGGAGGGGGTTATTGACCTTGGGGATGGGGAGAAATGGGAGAAGAAGCTCTTAGCAAAGGCCAAGTACAACACGCCAGACGGAAAGACGAGAAGGAAACGACAGGAAGAAGGGGGAGGACAATGGAACACTGAGAGAGGGACTGCAGCCACTCCCCCTCCCCAGCCTCTGTATTCAGTGTCCGCCTCCTCTCCTCCCCCCTGGGCTGAATAGGACAAGTTACCGGGGTCCTGACTCCTATACTGATGGACACCAGACTCCCGCCCATCCACCCACTACTGTTACCATCCACCCCGTCTGGAGAATATCAGCCCCCGATAATCTCCCACAACTTGATGATGGGCCGCCGCTGATATCTTTTATGGTGTTTATTATGGTAAAGGTCGGGGTGACTTTCATCACTGAATGCCAGATCTGCTTCCTGTGGCTAAAAAGGCTGTAAAATCCCACCTGCAAAGGGTTAATGTCATCAGGTGTTGGCACTCGAGCTGAATGTTTTTGAGTTGGGGGTGGGGAGTGGGGGGGGGGGGGGTGTCATATGTAGGCAACACCAAAGGAATTGCCATCAAATCAACTATATGTATATTGGATATTACTCTGACTTTTATGTACCGTATATTTTTGGTCTGTCTAATAAGATATGGCCGTCAGTAGAATTTCTGAGGCGTCGATCGAATACACACCTACTGTCGCCCCCCCCCCCCCATTACTAATAGATGATAAAATGCGATATTGGTGATAATATGCACCTATTAGTCCTATATATGAGAAAGCAGAGCCAGTATGTTACAGTGTGTATTCGCCATTCCAAGTATGTGTATCCTAGCATTACTGGGCGCCTGGATACACAAGTGGGCACTCGGAGGTATCCTGTGTGAACAGCCAGCAAACAAAGAGTTAATAGCTAAGTAGGGGGTGGGCATTGAAGGGTTAATATCGTGCTGACTGGGGAGGTCGACTACACAGGTGTTCGTCATATAAATGGGGCCCTTATCGCACTAGTACGTGGTGAGGGCTGGACGTGGAAATAAAACACTTGTGTGCAGTGTGTGTGCCATGCCCAAGGCCAGACCCAGGGGGGGGGGGGAGGGGAGGGGCTGCATGACCATTAAAGGGTCTGGGAAAGCTCCCAAGGCCTCCTCCATGACACGCACACATTAACTGGAAAAGCCCCCCCCCCCACCTCCGCGTTCTTTCTTCCATATCTTAGAGGTTTTCACTCAGTCTCAGTGGAGGAGGCTCTAGTAGCCGCCCGCCCACGCCCCCCCCCCCCCCAACCTGTCTTTTTTTCATCCATCCGGCTCAAACAGCCTGAACATACACATCACTCACTTTGTGTTAGTGGGGGGGGGGGGGGGGTTTTGGTCAATAATGGGCTGGACACTGGAGAGAGCCATGGCGCCTACGCCTACGGCGCACACATGGCGCCATATGTGGCACCAGATAAATGAGAACAGGCAACCTAGTGATTTCCATCAATGACCACAGGGTCTGCCAGCGGCATCATGAATATGGAGATATCGATAGGCCTAACGCCTGCAAACTGAATTCTCGATATCATAAAATGGTATCATTTATTTCTTAAAGGCTATTTGAAACACACACGAAACAAGCCTACAAGGCAGCGTCTGTTATACTTATAGACTGTGGGCCTATATCGTAAAAAGAATGATTGAATGCGAAATGTACCAATAACTTGATATGTGTGACCATGTCAAAGGAAATGTAATAGGTATTTTGATTTTCCAAAGAAATGGCATGATTTGGTCTAGGACCCTCCCCCCGCCTCCCCCTCTTCACCCCCACCCCACCCCAAACAATGCGTCCCATTTCCCCTGACCGCACATTCCTTTTACACTGAGGCCCGACACTGAGGCCAGGGCTGCCACTTTCAATGAGAGTGGAATTTGGCATGGGGGGGGGGGGGGGCGGAAGTGATCCTTTAAGTCTTATTTTAAGAAACCGACTTCATGTTGTAATTCCTATTCTCTTTGTTAGTATAGATCTATCATTGCTCATTCCAATTATCACGTTTTTGGATATCTGATAGTTACCTATGAGTGCAAGCAGGTCGGCGTCGGTGGTGGGTTGGGCAGCTGGTGCCTGCTGCTGTTGTTGATAGTGAGGAAGGGGGGCGGCGGCGGCAGGCCGGAAGGCCGGGTGAGAGCGCGGCATGGACGGCGGCAGATCGGCGGGTGCTGGGTGACCATAGGCGGCCACGGCCCTGGAGGGAGCGGCGGCCTGCTGTTGCCGGGTGGCGTAGCGGGTAGCTCGGGCCGGATGTCGGCGGAGGGGGGCAGTTCTACTTCCTGTCGCCACTGCTGTGGGTGTCACGGTAGCGGCGGCGGCCGCCTGTTGGTTGCGTGCCGTCAACACGGCGGTGTCCACGACCAACGCGGACTGACCGTCTCCCATGACGGGGTCCCAGCCCGGGAAGAGCCGAGTGTCCAGAGTGTATTCCATGTCGGTTTGAACAGACAGCGGCTGTTCGTAAGGAACACTCCGAACTGTCACCCAGTTGTCCACAAGACATGGCAAGGGCTTCAATGTACACGCACAAGCCGGACCGACCGCTGCCGACCCCCCGGTCCCTGCAACCCCGACTTCTGGGGGAAGCATCCTTGATGTAGTTACTCCCGAGAAAGGCAAAATGGCGACGTGCACAGTGCAGTCTCCTCTGATGTTTTAGCGACAGACGGGCTATCTTAACCTGGTATGGAAATATATCTAAGTCCACTGGTGTAGCTGTATAAAGATCCGGGGGTAGACTGAAGGCACACTGGCTGTTGTAAGTCCAAATACGATGTTATAACGGAGAATTTCCAATGAGGATGTGGTATATGGAGTAGAGCGTCCACATGTACTCACTGCGCCGAGTGCGCGTCCGTCTGCCAACTGGTACCCACACACACCGGGTTTTGTCCCACATGACACGCGGTATGCAGCAGCCCACCAGGCGGCGCCACTACCACCACGTGATGCCCGGCGGACGCTGCAACTAAAGTCTATCCAAGAAACGCTACTTTACTTGGGGACTGTCAGTGAGAGACCTACAGACGCTATGGACGGGAGCAAAAATAAGAGATTGATGCTTCCATTTGTGTAGAACTACATGTATTGGTATTGTATTGATCTAACGACCAATGTGCTGTCCATAAAAGGCACTTAGAAACTGGATGTTTGAAACTGACCAATATGATATTATGAGAGAGCTTGACTTGGGGTTGCCGCAGTCACATAGGCCATAAAGGCATCAAGTTTCTAAGTCAGATAGAAACCGGAGGTGGTATTCCTTTGGAGACCCCACCCAGGTTTCTATCCTGTACCTAGAAAGATCATATTTAAAATGAAATAATAGGCCTACCCTCCATTTATAGGTGCTAGTCCTATCCGGAATTTGCAGTTCCCTGCTGTAACTAGGACCCTCACCCTATGTGAGAGGTGTTAATCAATGCTTTAATACTAGTACCAGATCAAATAGACTAAATGTCTAAATGGGCCTGCTGGTCACGTGTGTATAGACAGTGAGTGATAATTGTCGTACCGATATCTCACACAAGGGTGGATGATGTGGCCAAAGAACGAAGTGGCCTGTGGTTCATTTTTGATTGCATCTTGGGGAAGGGGTTGTTTTAGTAGGTCTGAGTGACAAAGGCACAGGGTATGTTGTCATTCATACAAGGTCCCACCTTTAGACTCAAACTGTCTACCTTCATTAGCATATCAAGTCCCCTATCAACCATGTTTTTTAGCCACATTGTCTCAAGCTCCCGGGCTTAAGACACAGGCTCACAGCTTATAATGTCTGTCACAGTGTGTGTTTCTGTGAAAATTCCCCCCTCGCTAATATCTTGGTGAAAATAAACTCTTTTCCTGAGATCATACCTTGCCATTGGGATCAATTAACAGTCGGCCTATATACCACTTCGCCTGAATAGACTATAACCAATGCCTCTTTGGCCCTGCCGAAGTAGGGAGCGGGTCTAAATCACAACAGTTCGCACTTGTCATAATACGCATTGTTTGGCCAGTAATCGCACCTAGCTGCCCCCACCCCAACCCCATTCCTCCATACAGTTATACCAGCCCAGCACTTTGCACATTGATGCCGACTTAGACTTAGGTGGTTTGCGGGTGTGGGGGCTGGGGGGAGCTCAAAGTGTTTGGCACAATATCACTCCTGTCCAGCTGAGTTTGACGCGGACACTCCCTTCTCCAGGGCCAGGAAGCCGGACCTGCCAACTGTATATCCGCCTTCCTCCAGTGTTTGTTTACATCACTTCATAAGACGGTCACCCAGTGTGAACTTATTATTCTAATAGCCTCAAATATACATCTGACGCCATCGGTTTATTTAGTGAGCCAAATCAATAAGTTCTCTCTAGGATTTGAGTCCTACGTGTCCAACTGGTTGGTATTTCTCTCAGGCCGACGTCCTAGGCTAGTGTGGTATTGGAGGGCAGGGGGCGGGTTGGCAGCGGGTCGAGGGTCATTGTGACGCCTTCACAATAAATCTAATACACATCAAATGTTTTGTATTCTCTCCTGTCCCGTCTCCATGGGTTAGTGATGCCGTGATAAAATCTATACTGTGAAATAACTCAGAATAGCAGGCCCATATATAGGCTATGAAAATGTCTTTAAGTGTTCTGCGGTTATGGTTTATGGGGGCCGTAAAGCTTTAATGCCTCTAATAACCTTGGCATAGTTAGATCGCCCATCAGGTAAACCAGGATGAATAATACCAAATGTGATTACGGCGGGCAGACAGCCTGTCATTTCCATTACAATTACACTGAATTATCGGTCTACACGGCCCTAATAATGCAGTCAAGGACCTAGACCGAGTTCTTATTAGCATGCAGCAGGGGTAATTATTGAGCGTTGTTTGGTACGGACCAGATGTAGCTCGAGTGACAGGAATTATACATTTGTTTAATATTTTGATGGGATTTTAATTGAATTAATGACACATGTGGGCCACGGTAATGGCAGATTAAATAAGTAGACTCAATCATGTGGCTTATTATTTATTGTTTCTGGCTTATTATCTTTGTAATGAAGATAGACTGATTCCGACCACACCTTGCCATTTTATAGAAATGCCATTCTAGACTCATGTCATTATCTGACGCGTGGTCACGACATGTGAAATTTATAATAATTTCATTTATGTAAAATGGTCTCAGTTGTGATACAAATACATGTAGGATGAAATGTGAAGATAAAGCAACATATGCCAACATGCATGCTCGAGACAATAATTCGACATTAGAGTGCATACCTGTTGCAACAGCTGAAGTCAAATTTTACGAGTAATGTGAATGTAATACAAAAACTTTGCTGTACAATTTAACTCAAATGTGCGTATTGTGTAGGGTTATATCTGCGGAGCATCTGTGTGCGGTCATATCTGTCCCACATAGTGACGGTAGGCAATCAGCCTTCCCCTAACAATTGCGACAGAAGACGGCAATACACATAGCCGAATACACACATTTCCTTTGCCTGCGATAGTTCAATTTGTGTATTCAATATTGCGCCCCAGAAGCCTGATGTACAGTAGAGTAGGGATGATTGTCACATTTTATGAATGCAGCTTCATATTTTTCCAAACCATATCGCAAACATCACCAACATAGATTCATTCCTCTCTGCCTTGTCAAATGATAAATGACCATAGTCTGGGAGAAAAGAGGATCTCTATGTTCTATGGCACTATATGTATTTCCAAGATATCGCATAGATCGATTCAGAGAATTTCCTACATTTTTCTCCTGAAGCTTACATTTGGACCCATTATCCCTGTTTTGAAGAGGACTTATGAAAGGCTTGTAGCTAAATTGCTCTTAGGACTTTACAACCACTCTTCATCCTACTTGTACACAAGTGGGCAGGCAGGCTTTCACGGGCCTCCTCCCCCAGGATGTGCATTATAACCTGAGCGCGACCACCCATAAGCCTGCCTCACAGATCAGCACCTGCCCCCTCCCACCTTTCCCAAGCTCCCCAGGAGGCACTTCCTCGTGGACAAAAGGAATTAAAGGCAGAATTCCCTGGTTGTCGTGTCGGTTCTTTGTAGGTGAAGTAACGACTTGGCCTGGCTTAATACTTCATTAGAGTCTTCCTGACGGTCGTAAACACGCCCAGAGAAAGGTAGCCTACAGCGATGTTGGGGAAGGTGTGTGAAGGGTTAGCTTGGGGTATTATTACGTTTGCCTATTAGGCCTGGGCCAATTTCTTTGGAAAGTGGATGTGGGAAACCTGACATGTGAAAGAAGGGCTTTTGAGGTTTCAGAATTATTTTCTAGTTAGGCAGGCGGAATTAGTTTGAAAATGGTGAATAATACTACACCGACATCCTGTCGTAGTTAACTCAATAACTGTAGGTGTACATGTATACGCCCTTGATAAGTTCATTATGTGATTTTTTATGAATAGTGGAATACTAAATTTAAATAATCACATATAATAAATTTCAATCTAAATTTCTAATTGAATTAAATCAGATATAGGCTTATTCTATCTTTAATATGGATTGTGACTTGACTCATAAATCAAAACTAACTAGATCTAATCACATTTTCAATGAAAAAATCCACTTATCCCACAAGGAAATGATAGCTTACCATAAGATATGGTGAGCTACTGATATAACAGTAAGGGGGGCATCCATTTATTATGTACGCATCTAGGGGGGTGGGGGGTGGGGTCAGGCCAAATGCATACAGATGCGTACAGGGCGGGGGAGGGGGGTCAGAGGCTTTGAGCATGTATGCATAGGGCCTAATGAATTAGGAGAAATTGAGGCATTTTTGGGAGGTTGATGGTAGGTGTCTTGGTACAAAATATGGTGACTGTAGGAGAACAACCCCTCATTCAAGTATTCAATAAGGCTACAAAAATAAGGGGAATACTTACAAAGTATGCATACCATTTTACTTTATACCAGAGGGTAAAGGGAATTTTCCTGCATGCAGGAAAGGGGGGGGCCTCCATGTGGCTTGAGTATGTATGCATAGGGGCAGCGGTTAGGCCAAATGCGTACAGGGTGCAACATGGGGGGTGGGGGGTCAATTTTCGGCAAATTTGTGCGTACATAATTAATGGAAGCCCCATAAAGGGAACAGCGAAAGTTCACCACCTCATCAACTGGCTGTATCATCCTATAATGTTCTAAATTTGTTTAGAAAAAATATGGGCGTTTTGATGGAATTTCTGTGATCAGGTCCTAAAACGAACAACAATAGCACTTGCAAGTTTAGAAATCTGATTACACTATAGAAATGAACACCATTTAGACAGAAGTAGGCCTGGCATTTTACATCTAATTAGTGCCAACACACTGTGGGCGGCCCTGGGCGAGAAGCCAATCCTACATTGGCTGCCAGGGAGAGATTAGACATAGTTTGTAATCTGAAGTGTTTAGGCCAAAAGAAATAAAAGGTATATTTCCAGTAACATAGCTCAAAGAGCTAGGGTCGGTAGGTCGGATTTTTTTTTTTTTTTTTTTTTTTTTTTTTTTTAGTTTGTATACCAATGTATGGTCAGATATGCCAGGTTCTTTGACTTTACTGTAGAAATATGAAAAGTATATGAGAAATGTGTAAAATATGGAAAAGACATGCCTTAAGAAACTGTTAACTCAAGACCTATAGAAAACTATATAGAAAATTAAGGAAAATGGGGAAAAATTGATGGAAATTCATGAAAAATTCTTTTCAAAAATCTCAAAATTGTAAAAAGTGAAGGTTTTTTTGGCTCTGTTTTGGTAGGGTCTGTCGGGTAACTGGAAACAAACCTATTTTTGTTTGGCCTTACCTTTAAGTTGGGGGAATTTGTGTGCACCAAGCTCATGTTAGCGTAGCATGAACATGCATGTATTATAAAATGTCATGAATTTGTCCCCTTTGTCAGCACGAAAAGACTATGCCTGCTTTAAGGTATGTTCACTATACACAATGATGAAAGAAATGGCTCCAAAGACTCAACTATAGATGTCAGACTAATATACAGAATCTTTTTATTGAACATAGATGACCCCCGCCCCCCTCTTAGAGGTGTTTCCTTTTGTCCCTGTGACATGAGAAGAAAAAATAGATGGAAGAAATATCTCATAGGCTACCCACTTGGTAGTAGTATATATCAACGTCCAAAGGAATGGAAATTGCTGCAAGTCTGAGCAATACGGGCAGCCAAAAGGCAACAGTGAAAACACAGGTGACCACAGGGGACACAGGTGTGTGTGTGTGTGTGTGTGTGTGTCGACGGGGGGGGGGGGGTGGAAGGGGCTAGGTGGGGGCATATCTGGATGACGCTGGATGAGAATCAGCGAGGATTTGTCTGCAGGGCTGGGGGTCGCTGGGTCGCGAGATAGCCTACCAAACTGCTATCCTCTTAGGCACACAGCTGGTGTGTGGACACCATCTCACCTGTCATTGTCCACCTATCTCCTGTTTCCTTTTGGCCTTAGGCCTATCCAGGTCCCCCTCTAGACCTAACTACCACCTTTTCACACCCAACAACAACCCAAGCCACACCCTTCCTTGATAATGATAAATCCTTTGTTCTTTCCCACAATTTCCACTCTTGTATGCAATGGGTGTATTATAATACCTGCACATGTAGACCTATATTCCGGGCCTATATTATATAGTTTTCGCAGTGAGTGTCAACCTCTATTCAATTTAGCAATTGTGAAATGAGGATGTTCATCCGACCTAAGGGAGTGATCATTTTTTAACAACAGGGGGGGCTGGTGGGTTTGCGCGCGGACGCGCGAAAAAAATTTCGACCCCCCCCCTCTCGAGGGGGTAAAATTTTTTCGACCCCCCCCATAAGGGACAAAAATCGCGCGCGAACGTCCCCTTTTAGCCAATAGTAACACGCGGGGTTTTCCACTGAAAACAGGTGAAATTATTTTGACCCCCCCCATCAGAGGTATTGAAAAAATTCTGACCCCCCCCCCGGTCAAGGGGTTGAAAAAATTCTGACCCCCCCCTCAAACCCACCGGCCCCCCCCTGTTGTTAAAAAATGATCACTCCCTAATAAGCAGTGAAGGCCTACTTTGAAAAAAGGGGCTGCCCTTTTATTCTCAAAATCTTTGATTGTACACAAAGCCTTCCCCACATAAACAAAAAGCTCTCTCAATCTTCTATTTACACCTTGAAATAATAACAAATACCACTCGATAAACTGTGTTTGTGTCTGCTTTTGTGAGAATAGCTCTGATTTTCAACAAAAATTGTGTAGTGGAGCCTCAATCAAAGTCGGGGATGTTTTGTCAGGAGTTTCTTAATTATTGTCGGGCAGTTAAAATCTGAAAATATAGAATAATTTTATATTAAATCTCTGTGCATTAACGTCCATATTTGTAAGTTTTTTTTAGTCAGAAAATCATTATCTGCAAGCAACTATCATATTTCAAAGTCCACAGAATATCTTTTACCCCCTTTGTCTGCCGATTATGCATCATCGGCCCTATGATGGGCCGATAGAAGCTCTGTGGACTATGGCTATAGTGAATTTAGTGTGGATAAATCTTTAAAAACAAAAAAGTCTAAACATATGGATGTCGATGATCTGACCAAATGGGCAATGTGGATGATCTCACCAAATGCGAAAAACGTGAGTGAACAGAAAGCTGATGACATTTTCACTAAAAAAAATGCAAATGGAAGATGTGGCCAAATACATTTGCACTTGCAGTACCTTTTAAGACTTCCATATAGAGACAATAGGGATAATAACGGGGATAATATCTTGCTGGTTCTAATCCATCTTCAAGTCTTAAGACCCAGTTTGTATACATAGATAAGTACAAAGACGATGTGGCAAATGGATGGGGTATTCAAGGTATGGATGATGTGGACAAAATTGCTGGGATAAAGAGGCCAATGGACGATATATGATCAAATCATCGAATTCTTTGGAGGATTTGGCCAAGATTTGGGGATGTAGACAATGATTTATGTGGACGATGCACAATGTGGTCAAAATGTCATTTTCCACAATGGGATAGGGATTGTCCAATGAGGGCGGGCATTGGGGATGTTATTTTTGGTATTTAGTCCATGATTTTGCCAGTTTCTGGCCACATCTTACGCTCTTGGTCACATCTTCACTGGGAGGCGTTTTGCAATTACCCATAGATCTATAGTATTCTAAATTGTATTGAATATCACAAAGGCCAGGATAAATACAGAATTAAAAAAAATGGCAATAGTTAAACTTTGATTCATCCTAGCACAGTAGTTAGAATAATAGAGGTGTAGCAGTCTTTCGTGCGTAATGATGCAATACTTGTAATCGATACTTGAAACCAATATTAGTTGGCATTGATGTGAATCTTTCTGATATGCGGATTCATTCCATCCCTGTCGATGTGCAGGTCAGGCCACACAGGAGGGTGCCTCCTGAGTTCCTGTAGTGCTACACCACTATTCGATATCCCTCCAGCCTGCGGCCACCGTCATCCCATTGTGTGCCTGCTTTCTCACGACCCCCCGGACGGTAATATTATCGTCCTCATGCCTAACTGAGCCTAAGCCCCCCCCCCTTCCACAAAGCTCCTGGGGGCTGTTGTGGACAGGCATGGTCGGCCGGTGATTACGGGGCAACCCGTTTCACAGTTGACATTCACTGATTACATCTCGGATTTACTTTACGCCCCGCCAGGCCAAACCATCCTAATAAAGGCAAATGGGGGCATTCAGAATTTGAATATTTTCAATAGGCTTGGGTACAATGAAAGAGAAATTGTGTTTGCCTGCTTGAGTGGCTAAAAGAGTGCTTTCGTTTCATTAAGCCTAGAGGCCTGACGTTTATGGCCCCAGCAATAATTATGGGTCTAGACAACGACCATTTCTCTGAACTCAATCACGACTTTTAATATGCATCGAGATGGGGTCTAGAATAATATACACATCAACTATTATTACAGAATTCAACGAATAACACCCAGCTCTTGAATAGAAACAGTCTATACCACATGTCAGACAAACATGCGTGTATTTAAAAATAAAAGAACCGGGTGATCTTAAAGGTATTTAAAAACTGATAAATATGATCCATACTAATGGATTTGTACCCGGAGCTGACCTAACCTTTTGAGATTGACATGTCACATGTGTAGTATTACCTTACCACTGCCGGAATAGGTTTATTATAAGCCTACTTAGTTTTCTGCCTCTCCATTATGAAAGAGGAAATGCCCGGTGTATGGTTGCCGCCGCCATTATCCCCAAGCTGTCGGCGAGATCGATTGCTATTAGTGTCCGGGTTAATTGTCTATTGTGCTAATTGGTTTCTGAGGACGTGTGGTCAGCTGCTCGTGGTGCGGGCACCTGTGACCAGGTGCAGCTTTTTAATGATGGAAGTGTCAAGATGTGACATCATGTAACATATTATATGCTAAGGTATTCAATAATTATTACACAATAAAGGATGAGAATATACATATAATTGGATTAATATAGAAAAGGAAATAGATACATATTTTGTTGGTATTAAAGCTACTGGAGAGAGAAAGATGAGACTCCCTCTGTATAAATCCCATGGTTACACTATAGACACATCATGGTCTGATAAATATTCATTTTGCGTTATTATGACTCTAAGCTCATGTGGAAGCAAAACTTGGCTAACATTACTGATGTCATGTGTAGGTTTGGACTACTGTTTGTGTCAACAAATTCAAAGTATGGCTAGACGTTCAACATTGTAAACAGAGAATATACATAACTTCGACGACCATATTGACAAAGTTCTCACCATAAAATCTCCCAGCCCCCCCCCCCCGTTATGTCGCGGATATTGGCAAATTTCTGGACGATGTGGTCAAACAGGGTGCGATGTGGCCAAAATTTGACATGTACCATTTTAGTGTCATAGTGGTTCGACCTATTGAATATCACATTCATGTTGGTATTAAGTTGGAATTCATGCCTAACATTAACGACACCTGTAACAACCATAGTCCACTGGGCCTCTGTCGCAGACATTTATATAGGAAATGCATGGCTCAATCATATCAATTGCGCAACAGAGGCCAAGTGGACTATGGGTTTATTGTCCCATATAAGGCAAATTCTACCCTAACGCTTTAGAGTCAAAATTACAATTTGGTCACATCGTCCATTGGACCAATACCTGTAGTCCCCAGGGCACCACCGATCGACTTTTGTGTATAGGAAGTATATGGCCACATGGTCTATGCAAAAAGAAACATGACGATATCCCCGGACGATAATTATCCTTCGCTTCTGCTAAAATGCGAAAAGTGGGAGAAACTAAACCCATGGCCTGGCAACCCAGGTAGCAAGGATACTTTGGGCCAATGTCGGCTTATATTGGGACAATATCGGCTTATTTTGGGCCAAGCATAGACTAGCATGGCCCAATGCTCCATTGCTGATTGGGAAAAATTGACGCTGTGCTATTTAGTGCTTAATGCAGGGGGTTCTAAGACCCCTTATCCCAGTACATGTCACATATTTGTAATCATTTGGCCATCATCCCAGGTACTAGATCACATCATCCAGTTCTGGAAACATCGTCTAGAAATTTGGCCAAATCATCCATTGCAGTTGCACCATACCGATTCCTTCGGTGAGATTGGGGGCGGGACGGGCTGGGGTGTCAAGAAATGACTTGCGTATTTCGTGCACACGGGGGGGGGGGGGGTATAGGGTTGGGGTGGGGGTTGGTTGTCATTTTTGACCGAAAAATACACACGTAATATTCCTAAGGCAGCCCATACAAAATGATATATTTCGGAAATTTTCTTTGAAATTCTAACCTTTCTTTTGTTAAAGATCCAGTTCTGGATAATTGCAGATTGACCACATTGATCATTGTATTTTCAGTGATTAGCTAAGCCTCCTTCTTGAATCCCCATTACAAATATCTGTATAATAAAGGGATGGTTGCACATGCTGGCCACAGGTTGCATACTTTTAATGCTATCTCCAATCTGCCTTCATTGTAAATATGGCCGGAAATATGGCTTTCCGTGTAGGCATACCACCTGTCGCGCGCCCAACATAAAGCTATTATCTTAGGCTGGACATTAGGCTTGGTGGGGGCGGCCACATCAAAGCTGGGTTGGTCCCATTCACACCTGTATATATGTGATTACAGGTAAATAAGACGTGGCCTTACCGTCAGGCTTACGTCACGTGGACACTACGTCTTAGACGTATTGTGAAAAGAGCCCAGACATACAAAGTGCAGGAGGGTTAGATGTATTAGTTAATGGCGAACAGTCATTGTCCCCGCTCCCCCCCCCCAAAAAAAAAAAAAAAAAAAAAGAAGGGAAAAGGGGAAAAGCCTATGCATCACACATAGGCATGTCTAACTAATAAAACGTCAAACCGGAAATCGCAAAGCACAAAAAGTGATTCTATATGTTATGTGTCCATCTCTGCTACAGGGATCACGCAGGCCCGGCACACAGGTTAATGCATCTCCGTTATTTGAAATAAATAAATAACATCTCATGCTACTTTCTTCCAAAATCCCATAATAGGAATGGAGTGGGAGGGGTAGAAATCTCTGTCTTTCCCTCTTTTAAACCATATGTATAATATAACGCTTTTATCTATTCATACTTATAATACTACATTAGTGCAGCATGCACTGGCCAACGCCCACCTGTATTGAATTACACACAAATACAGTGCAAGTTCAGAGAAATGACCCTTACAAACGGTCAACATGTGCTCTACTTAACATCATGTAGGCGAGGCCGTGTGAAATTTAAGACATGCTTTTGTAATATCATACCCCTGGCGCCCCTTATCGCCTACCCCATACCCGTCCCTTTGTAATAAGCCCCACAGCATGAAATTGATGAAAGAATGCCACCTGGTGGTCTCACGCCACAGTGCAGACGCCGGAAGTGTGACTGCTTCCGGAAGCAGCACAATGACGTCATGTGACGTAAGAGCCCCTGAAGTTGATAATAATCATAGTAATGATGGGTGGGGATTAGACTTTGTAATAACGCAGGATTAGGACTTTGTGTTCGGCCAAGTCATTATGGAGCTCTGTGGTAGGCCGACTGCTGGGGGTCAGTTCAGGGTTCCATGTTCATGATTCCATGTGGCACTGCAAGCCATGCCAGCTGCACATGGTGAAACAGGACCTAATTACAACTTCTCATGGGACTGACATGATTTATGCCGATTATACTAAGCTTCAATGACCACCCAAACTAGAGTCCATTTCGTCCTGGAATCAATCTCAAGGGGCACGTGATTCCCCTGACTAACGACGTGCCCCCGACCAAGAAGTGAGTGAGTAATAGATGTTTAACGCCATTTCGACAGCTAAGATCATATTCATGGCGAGAACTACATTTCACAATTCCACAGAGGAATGTGTCAGTACCCACGCATATGTGCACCACACACATCCTGAGGGGATAGGAAAGATGAGAAATAGACCCTTTTAAGTGGGCTATAGGGAAGCCCGCTCCAGCCCAAGGAAGGGATGTGCTGTTTAAAAATCAGTTTTCTGAAGAAAAAAATAAACAATAAAAAAACAAACAAACAAACAAACTAGGATACCGCTTGGTACTGTCTGGAAACTGTCCTGTAAAATGAATTAAAATCAGATGTACTATACGTTATGGAAAGGGTCGATCTGGACCTATTGTTCAAGATACATTACATTGGCCAAAAATCAGCTTTGATATGAAATAAGCCATTGCATCCAGGCGTCCATTTACCCAGTTCCTTATCAATTGACAGCATCCTTTATCATAGAATAGCCACATTTCATGTGATTCTGATGAAATATTGAACTTAGAGGGCTCATTGGTAGACCTATGCATGTACTTAAAGGGAATATGTTATGATTGGTCACAATGCACCCATGTTGGTTTTATATCTGCTAGCCAATTTTTATCTGTTTGACACAGTTGATATGTTTTTCATATGTTAGATAAGCAGTAAGGTCTTAAAAAATTTCCATATGTGCTAATACAGATGTATAGGTAAATAATGTTAGAAATGAAAATTCACCGTAGGCCTACACTGTACAGGACTGTGGGTGTTTCGTACCTCCACGGTGTAGTGTGGGTATAGAACACAGGTGGGTCATCAGTCTAAATTCACCTCAGATCAGCTGGAGATGCATCTTCAACAGACGGGCGGAAATTGCTCCCTCCTCCATAAACTTGGTATTAAGGTCCTTACAAAAATATACATTGGTTTCTCTTGGCCCAAATCAGAATTTTGGATTTTTTTTATTCTTTTTTTAAACAATTTCCCATGGTAGAAATGGTCAGATATAGGCATATTCTTGTGGTGTCAGCAGCACAATTTGGAAGATAGCTCGTATTGTTCTAGGGTATTGGCCGGACAGCCTGGTGTGAGTGCACGCGACCAGGAAAGCGTTGTAAGGATGAGTCCACGGTGAGTGTAACCAGAGCGCCCCCTGTAGTATCAAAACAAAACCTTGCTCAGACGCAGGGGACTAGAAGAGTTGTCGTTTGAAGGCCAAATTAATGCTATGTTTAAATCAATAAGACATAAACTATGGATGCTCACACAGAAACGATATTGTATAGATGAGGCTACAGTGCTCACTATTATGCGGTCTATGGTCATGCCATATGTTGATTATGGATTAGTGTTTGCAACTGGCCTATCTGCTACTTTGGTAAAGAAATTGCATGTATTATGTAACACAGGTATAAGGATATGTCTTAAAATATGGGACCCCAGGCAGATGCATGTTAAGGAGCTGTACTCGAGGGCTAAAATGATGCCCATAGATCTAAGGAGGTTGTGTCTACAGCTAACTCTCTGTCATCGATTAGTCTTCTCTGGCCATGCTCTAACACTACCTGCAGTTGGTACCAGAAATTCTAATGTGCCCCACATTCTTCAGGCTTGTCCTAAATCTGCATCACTTATTAATGACCCGGTTTATCAGGCTCATGCCCAGTGGAATTCACTAGACAAAGACATGTGCTGGCTGGTCTCCAAGAAATCATTTAAAAGGACTATTAAACATAAAATTGTGGTGCACTTCAATAAGAATTGGAGTACAGATGATATGTCCCGCTTATTTAAGGGTCGCTCTATATAACAATCGTTTTATCAGTTTGATACACTAGATGGCGTCCTAGTTGACCCCTAGGCTACAGGGGCTACTCACCCATCCAGCCCCTGCAGCCCCATAGGCCTATTGAGGGGGCAGAAACACCTTTCACAATTATACTGTTTTGAAATTGAAAAACGGTTCCAAGAGCTTAGAAATCAGAGATATGAAGAGAGAAATAGTGTATCTAGATATACCATAAATATTGCATTGAGAAAATGAATCAAACACCTTCTATAGCATTTCAAATATTGAGGTACACTGTGCAGTGAGTAAGAGAGGAACTCACCATGCCCCTGTAGCAGGAGCAATTTGGCTTGGTCGACACTAATGCCATCTACTGTATATCCTTGATGGAACTTTCGTGGCATGGGAGGACTAATGTCAACATATTTCAGTGTTTATGATATTGCATATTGCAGTAGGTAAAGTGAGCTCTTGTCTTGTATACTATTAATTTAATTTCCTCCATTACCTGCCTTAGTCACTGTCCTGTCATAGTTTCTATGAAGTTACAGTTATATAGTTGATTTATTGTTACTGCGATTTTCTGTTACAATATGAAGACAGGATATAGGCCTTCAGAATTGGATGCAATTGTTTTCTGCAATAGATACAAAATGTCTCACAGAATGTACATGTAGTTTTCCTCATGTTATATTGGGATAACTTTGGTATTAAATGATATTCTGAGGGGCATTCTGGCAATTCCAGTAACGCACTATTCTTGGGCGCAGCAGTGACGTCATAGTAACCAGCGCGGCCCTTAGCAGCCGTGCCTCCTTAGTGATCCCTGTGAAGGGTTATTTTAGATAGGAAATGCACTAGAAAAATGTGGTAAGAAAAGATCTAAAAATTCCAGAATTTTTAGGGTACATTATGTAACAACTGGTACCAATCATGTTGGTTCTTATCAGTGCTTATCTCGCCAGGTGCCAGATCAAGCAATGGCCGACCAACAGGGCGTCCATACCGACCTAGCAGGAAACATTTGTGATTATTGAACCTATGCGAGAGAGTGGCCTATGCTTTTATCCTTCCTCCAATAATAGGTACATTTATGCAGTTTACCCCTTCCTCCACCCCTCCATATCAGCTGGCTAAGAGTATTTTAGACACAACAGACACAAAACTTTAGTGAAAATGTTAATTTATTCACAGAGGAATAAACAAGTATTAACAAAGACCAGTGACCACATCATGACCTGCGGTAAGCAGTGCAGAGAAAATCTCTGAAATATATACAATGTCCATTGAAGTCCACCAACGCCTTCCCTCTACTATGATCCCAATCTATTCATGGGCAGATTTATAGACGTAGGTGCAAGATGTCAGGGCACTCCATATTTACTCTCCCATCTGATTTCATTGAAAGTGCCTCAAAGCAAGTTTTCAAAGCAAATTTACGTCGTATGTATGATAATTTTCATTCTAGTATATCACCAGTATATCACATCTCCATCTCACAAGTATCCTGGCCTTTATCACTGATATTATAAGTGCAGGGTATCTACGACAGGGTATCAAGCACGCCCATTCTCATTTTCCAGCGGTCCAAGATGTATGTCATAAAAAGAAAATACAAAGACACCTGTCACAGCAAATCTCACAACCTGCTAAAGTACATGTATGTTCATTTCTTCATAGGAACAAAAGAAGAAATAACTCCCCTGTACACTTATCATAAGATACATATTCTTTCTATACAAGACATACCACTGCCTGGTCTTCATAAGCAAGAGGTTGGTGATACTGGTAAATTTACTTCAGAAAAGTAACCTTGATTGTGAAACCAGTCAAAAGCAGGAACCAATACAGATGCAGGAAATGAAGCACCAGAGTGAACTTAGTCCTTAGAAATCAAATCAACCGCATAGAAAGGGAATGATTTAAACTTTTGGAATTTTGGGAAACTTACCATAGGGTACTGGAGGGAAGTTGAAGTAAAACTTCTTATTTTACCGAGGGAATACGGGGTATTGGAGGAACAGATGAGATACGACCGAAGCTGGTCACGTGACGACAGACTTGAAAACCTAAAATCTATGAGTAGAAAAACACACACAATTTTCTGGAAACAACCAGATTAGACATTTCAATTTTTTATATAATAATAATAACCTCGAAAGAATACGGGTAGGGTGGGAAGGGCATCTGTTCCTCCAATACCCCGTATTCCCTCGGTAAAATAAGAAGTTTTACTTCAACTTCCCTCCAGTACCCTACGGTAAGTTTCCCAAAATTCCAAAATTTTACCTCGGGAATACCTCGGGTATTTCCATAACCGATGAGATGTTGAAAGCGAATGTGTTTTTCTAGTCATAAAGATTTTTGGCTATTATCAATAATTCTCAATTATTATCAATTTAATAATTGACCAAGACCAATACAGAATCAATTCAACACCTTTAATTTTCTGACCTTTACCAACTTGGTTAAAGCACAGTACACTAGTAATCTGGAGTAGTCAAATAACCAACCAATGCAATTAATACACCAGATAACCCATACATTTGAACGTTCAACAAATCTAATCTGCTAGTCTCAGCAAGTTAGTAGCTACATGCTCTGTATCAACCTCGATGGGCTTGTTGTAGAATTTCCGATATGAGTCAGCTGACTTCCACCCTGCCAGGCGCATTACGGCATTCAAGCAGGATCCTACCTTGGTGGAAGCTGAAGCTGAAGCCCCACGAGTAGAGTGGGCCTTCCAACGTGAAGTGTCAATCTCAGCCATGTCTAGAGTGGCAATGGTCCACCTGGCCAGGGTATCCCTACTGATTCCGTCATGAGGCGAAATGTAACTCATAAGGAGCTGCAGTGGATTTTCAAGAGGTGGGAGGTTCAGCTTCCTCCTAAGTCGTTCAGACTTTTCACGGACCTTTTGCCTCCTAGTGAGATATGCTTTGAGGGTGCTGACCACACAGAGTTTTTCATTCAGGATGTAGGGTCTCAAGACCACAGTGTTCAAAGGGTCACCCACTCTGTTAGACTTTAACAGAGTACTGAGTCTGAAGACAGCATTCCTGTCTTCCCAAGACAGTTCATCTGTCCTTAACGCTAAGATTGTCTGCCCTCTTTGAGATGTGACAAGCAAAATTAAAACCGCTAGTTTCAACGATAACTTCTTAAGTGACAAAGAACTGTTATCCCCCCAACTTTTGAACAACTTGAATACCTTTGTAACGTCCCAAAACGTGTCATACCTTGGTCCACTAGGTCTATCTTCGTATGTACCCTTCACCATATGGCAAATGTTTGGATGTTGCCCAATAGGCGCCCCATCTACCTGTGGTAACAGGGTTCCCAAAGCACATCGTGCCACATTCATAACTCCGTGACCTACTCCCGAGTCATACAAAGTTCTCATAAATTTACACACTTGTGGCATAGTGCCCTTCATCCAGTTATAACCCCGTTCAACACAGAAAACTATCCATTTGTTTATGTAAGTCGTATAAAGCTTCCTTGTAGATGGTCTCCAAGCTTTTATCATAAGGTCAATGGAAGCCTTGTCATACCCTTCCTTTTGGAGGCGTCGCCTCAGAAAAGGAAAGCTATAATTGGTAGACTTCCTATGAACTGTAGGCTTGTAGGGGCCCCATGAGGTAGTAGTTTGTTCTTTCTCTTGCGGAACCGTACGTAGTCCACCGCATACTTGTGGGCTTTTGCCTTCCAGGGTTGACTCTCCCAATCCGGCATCACGAGGATTGCCCTTGCTCCTGCCCTCAATATGCGTTGAAGCACCCGGCCTGCAATGCTGAACGGAGGAAAACAATATAAGAGCTTATTAGGCCATGTGAATGAGAAAGAGTCAACTTTCCATGCTTCTGGTTCTGGCCTATGTGCCACAAAACATTGAACTTTACAATTTGTTCTAGAAGCGAACATGTCCACCTGAGGCCTCCCAAACCTTTCACAAATGATTTCAAAAATTGATTCATTTATCTCCCACTCAGTCTCATCTTGGAAATGGCGTGACTCATGATCAGCGATGACATTATCCACTCCCGGCACATGAGCCGCTGTCAACCAGATCCCTCTAGACTCACACCAGTTCCAGATGTTTCTTGATACCAGATTACACATTGGAGACTGCAGCCCTCCCATATGTCTCACATATGCAAGTGCCGTGGTATTATCTGTCATGACCCTAATATGAGCCCCTCTCACTTTACACAACGATTTTAGCCCATATTCTATTGCCATGGTCTCGTGGATGTTGGTGTGGAAGTCCACCTCAGAGGGAAGCCATCTGCCATTAGTTCTGACGTTCCCCCTGTGTGCACCCCAGCCGTCATCCGATGCATCCGTATACAATTCAAACTCTGGTGGACCTACATCCAGTGCCTTCTTAGCAGTTGGTATGCTGGCTCGCCACCATAGTATGTCCTGTATAGCATCCTTGGAAAGTACCATTTTTGCATCAAAATTCCCTTTTCGGTAGGCTAACCATACATTCTTGCATTTCTCAAGTCCTTTAATATGTGCAGGCCCATATTGAACTCCTGCCGAGTAAGCTACCATAAGACCTATGAGAGATGCAACCTCCCTGATTTTTGGCTTGACTTTCCCCAGCAGCAAGTAGGAATCTGACATGAATTTGTCTACCTTCTCCTGAGTTGGATATATAGACATATCCACAGAGTCAATCCAAAAACCCAAGAAGATCACCCTTTGCGAGGCTACAAAGGCTGACTTATCTGGGTGAATTACAAAGCCTAACCCATCCAGGGTTTCACACACTCTTCTGATAGATTGCTCACAACCTTCTTTTGACTCATGCATAATAAAAGAATCGTCAATGTAGGGGAAACATATGTGTCCCTCCTCCCTTAGCTTTGCGAAGGGGGGAGTGAGCAACTTAGTGAATAC
Organism: Acholoe squamosa; assembly: GCA_949317995.1. Taxonomy (NCBI): domain Eukaryota; kingdom Metazoa; phylum Annelida; class Polychaeta; order Phyllodocida; family Polynoidae; genus Acholoe; species Acholoe squamosa. The sequence continues at coordinate 40,417,911 of OX439037.1, read as the reverse complement.
TCTTGGTGCACATGAAAGACCGTTTGGCATCCCTACAAACTGGTAGAGGACCCCATTCCACCTGAACTTCAGAAATTTACGATAATCTTCTCGTACAGGAATAGAGTAATAGGCATCCTTTAAATCTACACTCCCCATAAAACAATTAGGGGTGACAAGGTCCACAGCAGTTTGTAGGGAGGCCATCTTAAAATGCTCATAAATGACCTGCTTGTTCATATCTGTCAAATCCAATATAAGCCTGTAATCCCCATTGGGCTTGGGACGCAGGAAAACATTGGAGATGAATTCGCCCTGTTCATGTACTGTAAACTCAATTATACCCCTAGCTACCATTTTATCTACTTCCTTATCCATAAAGGCCACCTCTACCGGATCAAGTTTATATGGAGGAGGCACCCAGTCCTGGGATGGTAAGGCATTAAAGTCAATGGTGACACCCTGAGACATGGCTAAGATCCAAGGGTCCTTGGTGAGTTTAAACCAAGCATCAGCACACTTCAGAATGTTACCCCCTTGAAAGGATTGGACAGTGTTATGTAGTGGGAAGGGACTCACCTGCCCTACTTGGGCCCCTTCTTGGAAAAACCCTGTTGGGCTTGCTGCTGCTGACCCTGGCCCTGCGGACGAGGTGCTTTGAAGCGGTAACCCTGGCCTTGTGTCTGGTAATTCTGAGAGTAAGTCTGCCTGTAGCCATGAGCCACTTGAAATCTCGGCTGAGCGTATTGATGGCGCGGAGCAGGGTAACGGCCCCTAGGGCCCTGGCCATAGTAGTGGTTCTGTCCATAAGGGTGTCTAGGCCCCCAGGCTTGAGCAGGTGCTGTGCCCATGACCTTCTGCCTCTTAGACTGGGAATGAGAATCCTGCGGCCCCGGGCGTTTGGACGCTAGAACCTTGTCTGAGATCTTCTTGTCCTCCTCAGCCTGTTTAATACGAGCCTCCAGGTTGCCCCCAAAAAGCCATTGTGGGTCACCATCAATGTTGGTCTTAGTGAGCGCCTTAGCATAGGGCTTAGCAAGGAAAGGTTTTAGCAAGACCCTCCTCTTCACCGATAGCCCATTGCATACATTGACCAGTAGTCTGGTTGCCTTATTAAAATCCCTTCCAAAGGCATCCAGTTGTTGGTCCTCGGGCCCTTTCTCCAACATCATCGAGCCTAACGGTGCCATAGCTGCAATGGCCGAGACCACCCCTTTCTGCAGGGTCTGAAGAGATACATCCAGCATACGCACTGCCGCATTCTTGGAAAGTGCCTCAGAGTTGAAAATTGCTTCCTCTAACTTAGGTGCTACCAGTCTCTGCACATTTGAAGGCCTAGGAAAATCTTTAGCCGCTTTCTCTAAGTCCTGGGCAATATAAGTCTCTTCAAAATAGGAATTGATGGCATCGGAGAGGGCTTCATGTACGGTGGGGCCTTCCTTGGTTAGTTCCGCTTTTTCCCGTCTGTAGGACTGGATACTCTCAGCTAGGCTTCCTGTTAGCCCCTTGAGATGGTCTATTGGAGGTGGCTTAGCCTTTGACGACTGTGCCTCAAAATCACCTTGCACAGAAGCCACTTCCTCCTCATCATCCACTACTGACATAGCATGTGCCTGTCCATGTGGGCCTAGTACCACATAACCCTGACCTTCCTCCTCTACTGGTTCACACTGGTAGGCCATGTGATCCATACCATAGGCATAATCCATCGGCTGATAAGGGTCCTGATAGTAATCATAACCCTGCTGGTAGTAGGGCATAGGAGGAGCCCATCTTTGAGGTGGCTGCTGGACCAACAGCACAGGAGCACTGGGAGTCTCAGTAGTTTGAACCTCAGGCTCCTTCTCAGAGTTTACTGAACTCACAGTGTCCTTCTCAGCACCCTTATCCTTAGAATGCCTAGATGAAGATCTAGCAGAGCTGGAACTTGAACTAGAGTTCTTATGTGATTTCTTCCCCTTCTCCACAGCAGTGGGACTGGACTGAGATGTACTTGCCATCCTGGAAAAAGACCAGAAATAAAAAGATTACAGACTAGCTGCTGATCGATATGTACTTAGAGTAGGACAAGATACATGTACCTGGAGCAGACCCGCTTAGCGGCAACGGCGAAACTCGCCGAGCGGTATGTACTTAGAGTAGGACAAGATACATGTACCTGGAGCAGACCCGCTTAGCGGCAACGGCGAAACTCGCCGAGCGGTATGTATTTAGAGTAGGACAAGATACATGTACCTGGAGCAGACCCGCTTAGCGGCAACGGCGAAAACTCGCCGAGCGGTATGTACTTAGAGCAGGACTAGATCATGTACCTGGAGCAGACCCGCGTAGCGACAACGGCAAAACTCGCCGAGGATATGTACTAGCGGTCTACTTTAGGTAGCTCTCGCGTTGTCCTACTCTAAGTACGCAGGTACAACAGCGCTGGTGCTCGGCGAGCCCCAACGGACAATTTTTCGATCGGTATCGACAAAAACTGCCCGAAAAGTGCAAACTGAAGGCAAAAAGGGGTGCCAAACATCAGGGAATGCTCAACAAACCCTGTTAGATCCCTGTATCGAGAGAATTCCAGCGGAATTCCTCCAGGAATTTGTAAAAATGTAAATTCTCTCTACGGCCCGCCGACACGACGACCGTCTTTGAGAGAAAACTTTATTTTCTAGCACTAAAAGGGTACCCCAACGGCGTAACCCTGGCTAGAAGCAAACGAGAACAAAAACCCTTGAAATAGGGCAAAAACTGCCCAAAAATGGGCAGTAAAAAGGGTGAAAACGATAAAAAACTCACCTGGAATTCTCAAACCGTCTGCCAAACACGGACGCTCGATCCAAACTGTCGTCACGTGACCAGCTTCGGTCGTATCTCATCGGTTACGGAAATACCCGAGGTATTCCCGAGGTAAAATCTATGCTATACTATAATACACCTTTTATTAGGCGCAGCTTATACACAATGGTAAATCCTTGCTGTACCTGACAGAATCTACCTCAAGCCAGAGTGCACCTTCTAACTGAGGATATACTATAGGGCTGACCCAGGATACATCAACCAATGAGAAAATTCCTTCCATTCGCTGCAGAATTTTATGGGTAAATTATGTAACACCTGGTATCCATCATGCGGGTTGTTATCAGTGCTTATCTCACCTGGTCCCAGATCAAGCAATGGCCGACACATTGGACCTCAATACCGAGCCCTATTATATAGAACGGTATCAGAATCAAGAAGCTTATACTATAGGAGAGGTCACTGAGAGAATAGTCTATGGGTAGAGTGTGACAGGCCACCCCCCTCTACCCCCCCATGAAACTAGGTGCCCCTGGGTTTTCATTGTTGATTTCTGTAGAGGATTAGGTGGTTTATGGAGCTGTGGTATTCCTTTATCAGGGTGATACTAAAGGGGAAGAAGAAACCACCTGGACCAGAAAATCCTGATGAATCCAAATTTTTTATCATGATTCTCAGAAATTGACTAAAAGTACCCGAAAATGAGGTTTGATGAAGAAAATATTTTAAAGATGTACAAAAATAATATTCAAAATAATGAGAAGTCTTTATAGACACACGTAAACCAGAGTTAGTACCTCAATGCACATTTCCAAATGTCTGCCTATCTCCCAATTTGACAAGTATTCTAACTGTGCATTACTCTGCCTATCTCACATACTGCCTATCCCTTAGTCTACCTATCACTCATGCTGCCTATCTCTTAAATCTAAAGCATCTTGAAGTAAGGCTATCTCCCAAAAGACCTAGATACTAAAGCTTACTCCTTACTTTAGCTAATCTTCTCTGGTCCAAGTTTCCCATAGTATACCTATCCTCAGTCCTCCTATCATTCATTTTACCTATCCCTCATGTGACTATCCCTAAGACCACCATGTTTAAACTGTATTGTTCATCTGTTTATTTAGGCCCTAATGGTTAACAGTTACATTGCTTATCATGTCTATCATTTTGATCCTACCTATCCTTAACAATGCCTATCATAAAGCCTACCTATCCTTCATTATACCTATCCCCCAACTCTGCATATCCCTCATATTTGACTTGCCCATCTGTCGCTACCACCCATGTTTTCTTGTTTTACATTTGCTCATCTTACAAGGTACTCCCTGTGCCTATCCCTCAAACTAGATATTGCACATGCTACCTATACCCCTTGCTACCAATCCTTTTGAATACCTATCCCTCATGCTGTCCATATGGTTTTCTTACCATGTCAGCTCAGTCAATCTAACTCGCTCTCTCTATACATATCTCAGCTTGTGTTCAATTTCTTCCACCTGTCTCCAGGTCTACGCTTGTGAAATATACCTATCCCCCATTATGCCTATCCTCCATTCATATCATTATATAGGTAAACTGAAAGATATGCAGTATGAATGAAAGGTAGATGTATGAATAAGGTGGACTGTAACCAGTATGTTAGGGTGACTAAGAAATGGTCATCATAATGAAGGTTGGTTGTGACATAGGTAGGTAAGACAGGTGAGATGGGTAAGAGAGCTGTATAGAGTGCATGGGGGATAGGTAAGGATGGGTAGCAAGAGGGATAGGCAGTATGAGCAATTAGCAATTTAAGGAATAGGCACAGAGTACCTTGTAAGATGAGCAAACGTAAAAAAAACAAAAAAAAAATGCATCCTAGGGACAGATATGCAAGTCAAATATGAGGGATGTGCAGAGTTGGGGGATAGGCACAATGAGGGATAGGTAGGCTACATGATAGGCATCATCAAGGATAGGTAAAATTGAAATAGTAGACATGGTAAGGAATGTACCGTTAAACAATAAAGGCTTATATAGCAGACAAACAGCGCAGATTAAACATGATGGTCTGAGGGATAGTCACCATGAGGGATAGGTAAAATGAATGATAGGCAGATTGAGGATAGGTAGACCAAAGGAAAGAAGGAACAAATGAGATAAGGTAAGGTGAGGGGTAAGCATTATAAGTTAGGCCTTTTAAGAGATAACCAGATTGAACTGTCAATGTTTCAGATTGAAGAGATAGGCAGGATGAGTGATAGGTACACAATTGATATGCTGTATGTGGGATAGGCAGAGTAATGCACAAGCCCAGAACTTGCCTGACTGAGAGATAGGCAGACATTTGGGTATGTGGATTGAGGTATTAACTCTGATTTATGTGTTCTATATTTAAAGATTTGCAATCATTTTCAATATCATTTTTGTACATCTTTAAAAGTATTTCCCTCATCAAACATCATTTTCGGGTACTTTTGGTCAAATTTTGATAAGAAAGACCAACATTTTTGGATTCAGCAGGATTTTCTGGCTTAGATGGTCTCTTCATTTCATTTGGTATCCCTTTCAGGAAGATACATGATAGCTCCATAAACCCCCTTATCCTATATAGGGCCCAATACTGAACACACCAGGTCACCTAGTTTCATGGGGGGGTAGAGGGGGGTTGGCCTTCACTATAGGACTGTATGGACTGACCTATCCTATACTGTACAATCATTGTCAGAATGACCAAAATCTATTCCCAGATGCGCCCTACAGGTCTGGCATGAACTCATTGTGCACCTTATATGTGAAGTACCGCCTTATACGCGAGGTAATACGATAATCTTTTTGTATGGGGCTACTTAGAAGTATGGGATACTAGTTGAATGTCGATACACTGCATTATATCATTAACTCTTTGTATGTCCATGGAGGATTATACCAGTATTCAGGTCCTCGAGATAAACCTCTTTATTTGTTCAATACCCACCGCGGCCCATACAATACAAGAATAAAGCTTACTCTCACTTAACGTATTAAAACAATCTCAATGGCAATTAAACCATTTCCACAAATCCGCATTCAGTAACAGACAAAGGACTTTATACATTTTCTGTATTTTTCTGTGATTGATACGATTAAGACCGGCTCAGAGAATAGTCGCTTAACTTCTAAAATATTAAATCAGGCTTTAATACTTTACAAAGTACAAAATGGTGTCAAAGTACATTTGTTATGCCGGTACTAGCGTTTGCTAGAGTGCATCCAATCCCTTATTAGCACGTTTTGATATAGAAAACACCATTTAGGAAATAATTACATAAGAAATTACATCTTTTTTGTTTCATCCTCCATAGATGGCGTGTAAATATCCATGTTTTGTCTTGTTCAGGTATAATAACCAGCCCAATCATTGATCCCTTTCCACCCCATCCCCGCAGCTTAAATTATAATTTAGCTTTTTTAAATACTAGCGCCTCTAATGCATCCTTTCACTTTGCCAAATACTATAGTTGACAGCCCAACTACATAACAACTTCCTCTGCAAGTGTGCATCACATGGTTATATATGATTCAATATGTACACGACCAGCCCGACAAGCTAGAGTGAGTGAGTAATAGATGTTTAACGCCATTTCGACAGCTAAGGTCATATTCATGGCAAGAACTACATTACACAATTTCACAGGGGAATGTATCAGTGCCTGCGTATATGTGCACCACATTCATCCCGAGGGGATAGGAAAGAGGAGAAACAGACCCTTTTAAGTGGGCTAGGGAAGCCCGCCGACAAGCTAGAACAATGAATGCTAATAATATTCAGTTCAAAAAAAACAAACTATGTACAGCGAGATTAAGTATATTGCACAGAAAATATAGTTAACATTTGCATAATCAACATCCCTTGTCATAGAACTCACCAATATATTTCTATTATATGTTAACAATTTGAAATGCATGCAGCGACCATCGGACTAGCCATGCTGACCGGTAATAACTGAACTCGATTCAAGCATGTATGAGGTGGGCCTCAACTATAATGTCCTTTGATAATCAAGACCACCTTCCATACGGGACCATGGACCCGCAGCACAATTTATATCTACATGTTAAATCTACCCATCCTTTTTTTCATACTGACTTTAATCAATCAAAATTCATTGTTGCTTTTAATCAGTAAGTCATGTAATTGTTTAGGTTAATACAGGGAAACCGCTTCTCAAAAATCATACCCATTCGGCAAGGGTAGTTCAGCGACAGTATCAGTCAGCTAAGCACATGTCCACCTAACCATCACCACAAAATATCTTGTATTCTAAGTACCAGTAATTGACTCTGAAGAAGGTATTTCATAATTGTTCATACAATGATATTTCGAACTCAGTATCATTGCCTTACTGCAAATTAGGCTTCTGATTTATAGTGCACGCATAAGTTTTGCAATATGATCTACCATAACTCCCGTGTGCCGCACTTAAAATTATTTTCAAGGCCTATTAAGGCAATATAGCTTCCCCTGTTATGTAGGGCGCGGCTTACACATGGATGTGGCTTATATATGCAGAAGTCCACTGTACTCTCATATTACCCGTTAATTTGTTGGTCGTAATATGTGACCTACATCGACCTTCCCTCGAGACATCTATCCACTTTGATTTTACACATTTTACACACTAATCACACATTACAAATATATCACTTTTCTTCTTTTGTACAGAACTTGAAATTCGCCAATACCTTTTAGAGCATTATGGGAGCAGGCATTCTGGTTTTATACTCTAGAAATAATTTGTTTTAAGACTGGTTTACAATACTTGGTGTATCTAACTAAAAGAAAATATTTATATACACGATCTGTGTCCTGTGGCATGTTAAGCACAAAATTACAAACAATCGACAGTCGATCGATAACAATACAAACTGAGCATACTTCATATCAAAATATGCCCCTACAACCTGTTTGGCAAATCTCACAAGCATATCATATACTTATCACCGTCACCAAAATAGCTCTAGAACACTGTAATTACATCACATGGTCAGTTGCACATGACAAAGCTTCATTGCTGGGTGATATGAATCATACATATAAATACGAAGACACCGTAGGAAGCTATCCAGGAAGCTAAGCTGTTACCCCATACCATAATACCCCGCCCATAAGGAGCGGCTCATACAACAATTAACGACTACTGTTCCTTACAGATTCAGCAAAAGTTAGGGCCGCACCTTATACATGAGGATTATATGCGAGGTGCACCTTATATTTAGGGTATTACGGTAAGGCAGTTGAATAGGATACAACCAGTGATAAAATACTATTCCGGCCTGTTGGGTTAGCACATTTCACAGCCAAGTGTAGTGGTGTTTATAATACATTAGTCTAGTACCAGCCACGAAAAATAACAAATCTTAATAATCTGACAATCCCTTTGCCATTATGTCGAACATCAATAACTAAGCTCAGTGTATATACACGGTATTTGCGCCTTTTAGGGGGCATTTTCATAATTTACACAACTATACACTCCATATCAGCGAGCCTCTAACTATACTGCATGGAGCTAATTATTTTGGGTAGTTTTGATATCTCTTTTTAAGAGTGAAGGCTTGATTTGGGAAGAAAATTCGTATCTTCCACAGAACTGAACTGCCACTAAAATGTTCATCTAAGGATGACACCTCTACAACTGTAGTTCTACTTTCTTTTAATCTGCAATAACTTTGGGTGCGATTCTCTTGATATCCTTATAACACCTGCACAATAATCTTTGGTTTGTCTGTTTTAAGTAGGAATCGATCAATACTCGTTAAGAATTAATAATACTTTTACTGATGTGATGATATGATGAGGTATGGATGAATGGTACCATGCAGACTAAATAATATTATATATTTGATATATTTTTTTCTCTGGGCTAGGCTTGTGTAGGTGATCAGTGCTTTTCCACATTGTTTTTAGAGATGAAAAAGATACCGTATTAAACCAAATGAGCACCTCCCCCTATAAAAAGCATCCTTGTGGTGTGTTTTATCCAGAATAAATATGTTTCAGTTTCTTTAAAAGACAATTGAGCTTTTAAATTTCTGAGATGCAACAATCTAACAAGCGCCCTAATGGACTGATTTGGTGACTACGGTACTGGTTTGATGTAATGTATAAATATATATGTATACATTTCTAATGGTCTGCACACGTAGCATGGATTTCCATGATAAGGCTGCTATATAATCAAGTCTTCGTCACTGTCATCATCGAAGGTAGGCAGGCCGGTAGGAAGGTCTGACAGTGTGGCCGAACCATTTGCACTATTATCTGGTATCAAAGATTCATCTTCCTCCAGGGATGATAACTGCAATATATTCAGGAATTGTATTCAATCAACACAATCAAGTAATGGTTATCCTTCAACAGATCTAAGCCAATGTCGATAAATACTTTTCTTTTATTTTACGTTTCTCTTCACATACAAGTTTTGACTTTTGGTACATTGGCAGATCCAGGATTTGGAAAAGGAGGGGGCACGGCCCAAATGGATGGAGCGCAGCCCCTATTTTGGAGCAAAATTTTGGGGTCCAAATTATGAAATTAAACTCTTAAGTATTGGCAAAGAGGGGGCGTGCTCTAAATCCGCCACTGTGGTAGATATCTAGTCATCACTTTGAATGGCCACCACTTGTTTATTTTGTCCACATGGCAGAATATCATGAACTATATACCACTACATGTAATCGGAGCCTAACTTAGTCTCAAAGGCACTCCTGTCGATATGACAGGTTTTGATCAAAGAGTTATATAATATACATTTGTAGTATATATACCCCATACGTGAAGCAATTAACAGCAACACATACTATGCCAATCAAAAATGTCAAGAACAACTTCCTAAATAGAGGACCAACCATTCCCTTACAACAGGCATGCCTAATCAAAGTGTTGGTGGCTAGGGTGTGCCAGGATACAGGACGTGATGGGTCATATAGGCCTGAAGCTTACATTAAGCAAGCTCCACATATCCACATATGCTGGATCCTTTCACCCCAAAGTCCTTATTATTTTACTACATACAGGCTGTCATAACATACAAATACTGGCAAAATGCAATAGTGACTGAAACGATGCGGTTCGTGCCATGTCATATCTATGAGGATCAGAAGTGCTTAACACCCCCGCCTTCACAAACTTTCCCCTTTTAGCACACAAGAATGGAGTGATACCTGCGGCAGATGACAGTCCACAAACCGTCATTAATCTGACAACTGAATGGATACAAATATCAATGTAGCCCCTACATTTGCTTTTATTATTCGATAAAACAATCCAAATTTATAAGCAAAATGCCATGTCCTTCAATTAACTCCATATACATAATTGTTTGCCACAGCCCACTATTATGCTAAATCCAACGATTGATGAAAACAGAGGATAAGGTGCTAAATGAAACAACCATACCACTACAGACTTGGGTGTGTTCACACCCAAGTCGAAACTCCTAGTACTGTATAATCTGGACCGGGAAAAGCTTAACATCCGACTTACCGTGGAGTACTTGATAAGAGAACCACCATGTCGTCGCTGGAACACACGCCGCACTCCTCGTCTGAATGTTTGTCTGTATGGTAAACAGTTATATATGTCTTTCAATCTGCCAATAAATAAATTGTTATAATAGGCCATAAAGATTTGACTCATATGAATAATGGTTGATTTTATTTTAGAATTTTTGTTCATTATTTTGTCAGGGTTCATACAGATAATATAGGATAGCATTTTGCAATGCAAGTAACCCGAAAGGGCACTTAATCTCTTCTTTTAGGCCCCTTCTGATACTAACCTCATGTTTTCTTCGAGCGTTATCACTATCAATGGTTAAGCCTATGGAGAATGCATCCATTATCGCTCGTATATTTTATTGGTGAATAACTCCTCTCTTGGCGAGTTAAACAGCAATACAAAACAGCATCAGGTCTTGAATAAGGATCCATATTAACCATAAAAAGGCATGAGACACTGTAATTATCCTCCATTTTGTTATAATCGAGCAGTTTCGATGGCACCGTAAGTTGATCATCTCACTGTCCGCCATTTTGGATTTTGGATCTTTGCACATGCGTGACCCAATTTCCATGGGTATTTGGGTCAATATGCACCACCCCGGGATTTGGGATGCCAATTAACGACAGGGCGAAGACGCAATTTTTTTTATCTTTTTAATAATACATATCGATTCAAATGGTATCCTCTTGCCATACTTTATCACATTTCTATATTATAACACTGAATAATTTTAAAAATTTTTTAATAACCTCCATTTTTATGACAATGGAGACGCGCGTGGAGCGAATGACGGCAGATTCATCAACATTCATCAATTATTTGCACCACTCCAAAAATGCGGGAATGTTGAACCCATTTGCACCTCCTATGGGATTAAGCATTGGCCGGAAAAGCGTCTTAGTTTTTCCCACTGTTAGTAGTGTCTTAAAAGTTTTTACCCCGGCTCTTACCAGTATAACCCCTTTCGGGTTAAATATACCATTGATATCAATAAAATGCACCTGTTAACTTGAAAGAGATTTCAGCTGGCAAAAATGTATATTATTAATGTACCTGCGCTCTGCTTTTGAGAAAATGGCGATGAGTATGACTAGGATGATCGAGGCTATTATCACTCCGACAACTACTCCAGCAGTGCTTGCGTGGGCAGCTATCACAGAATTATCTGTGCTTGATGGTATCTTACCACTTGGAGCATGGCTGAAATTAAATGTAAGAGTTATCTTACACTGGTAAATTTTGATAATTCATTCAAATTTCAACACTGTATTAGACACACAGAGATGCCACCCACTGATCTTTGAAAGATCGGAAATTATCCTGATTTTCTTATCCTCTAATATGAAATGCTTACAAAGGTCACAGCTGAAAATTTGGAATTCCGAAAAAGTTAAGAAATTAAAGAAAAGGGTAGGATAGGATAGGAGTCATATACTGTTAACTTATGTGTATAAGCCGCACCTTCATGTACGCTGTACCCCCTTTATTGGGAGAAGTCATAAGGTTCACTTGGAGTTTGAAAATTGAAGGTTTAACTATATGTTAAATACCTTCCCATAAGCTGCAACCCTTATTTGTGAAGTTTCTAGGGTCTTTGATACAAAATGAGCTGAGGGGACATGGTATCAGCAAGTATTTAGTCAGGTTCACTTACATCATTGGCTGGACGCAGATGTCAGGCGTGTACCAATCAAACAGATAGATGCAACTTCGTGTCTTGGTACGAAATACTGGCTTTGTCTAGAAAGGAGAAGGAAAGAAGATGAGCAATTGATGTATTCCACATACTGTTTACTAGAGAAGTTCATGTAGTAACTATTCTTGAAATACAATAGAAGAAATGAGCGGTGGGTGTTCTAAGGGGTAGGACTAAGAGCATGCAATGTCTTGCAATTCGATCATGAAAAAACATCATTCTAATCTTCATGAGAGTTATGTATTATAATGTATGTTTCCAATGTCCCTTTGTTGGTTACTTACATCATTTTTTAGGGTGTCTATACAGTGGAAGTATATAACAGTGCTGGCTTTATGTGTTATATCTGACTGACAGGACGTGTTGGAAGTGAACACTGCCTCCACTACATCATCTGAGAGACAAAAAGAATACGTGTGAATGTAAAAGTTTTACAAAGTCTGTATTACATAAATCATATCTCACAAATAAAGGCCTGTCAAAAGGTGTACTATGGCAGACGGCTACAATAACGGAAATTATGATTTAAGAATCATAATTTAAGAAATTACTGGCTTGGACCTTTCTACGGCTTGCCCAAGAACTTTATCTCCATATTATGGACTTCTCCATTAAACGACTGAAATAAGCATTCTAGTCACAATGGAACAAACAGACATTGGCCTTTGAACACAATCAAAATTCAAAATTCTAACAAACAGTGGCCCTAATTAATACATTTCAAAAAGATTCCCTAACTGACCTGAGATATAAAACTTCCTGGTGCTGAGGTTGCCTACACCGGTGCCAGAGCTGGTGCTGACCGCCTGCTGACAGACGGCGGACCCGTAACATGACACAGCACTCACACTCACAGCCCGCTGCACATTTATAAAGAACTCCAACTTTCCATCCTCACTCTTCACATGATAATCTTCATTTGACCGAAACTTGTTGAGGTCAATCATCCCACCTGAACGTGGGTCGACCAACATGCCATTTACCTCTGAGGCCTGCACCCTGAGAAGAAAGGAGTCAAATCCTGTTATTTTATACTTGTACTTATAAAAGGCATGTTTGTATAAATACATAAGACAAACTGATATGACTGATATATCTTTAGGGAAATGAATTGAATGAGCATATGTTAAATATGAATTTAAATACCTGGTTTGTTTGCAAGCAGCTGGCGATTTCCAATTAAACTCAAAAGCACAGCTATCTATATCTCCCTTCCTGAAATCATATCCACATATCATGTTAAATATTGCAGACATAAGAGACCATTTATATATGTATTAGATTCAGGATATTCTAATATTTTAAGACAGGTACCATCAAGTGCGTGTTGCAATTACTCTATTACTTTTATACAATGAAAGTAAGTTTAATAACCGACAAAAATGAGTGATGCAACAGGACAGCCCAAAATGAACATTTGACTTTATTTCATCCAGTGACCTAATTGGATACATACCTGGGTACAAAGACAGGATCCTCTAATGAACTGGCACATTGCATGTGTATCTTTACACTGGCCCGGTCATCACTGCGACGCTTGCGCCGTTGTGCACATGTATTTGATCCTTGTGAGAATTCTACTACAATTGTCTTCTCGTCATCTGTGTTTAACACAAGGATCAGTTTGTAAGACAAAGAACTCAGCAATTCACGAGCCTGGGGTCGATATTGCTCAATAAAAGAAGAGAATCAAAGGAATTTAACTTTCCTAGGCTATATGAGAGAATACATTTGCATCTATTCATATTCAGATACATGTAGGTGACAGAATGGATAAGACTGACCAAATGATGACAAGCCCCCATTGCCATACATGATATGTTGAACTTACCTGCCATGGAGACACGCTGAGTTTGTACCAGCCCCAGCGTGTCCACTTTACCCTGTGCGTCTCTGCGGCATACTGCAGCGTTTGATGGACAGTCCGATGAATTTACTAGACCATGGAGACCTTGGCATACATTCAGCCAAAAGCTGCAAAAAGATGCACAGGTAGGTACGGTGCTCATTCTGGTATTTTGTTAAAATCAAAATTGATCTTCAAAATTGGCTTTTGCAAGCAAGCACATGTTTAAAAGAAATCTCTTTGACAATGGAAGTAGTGCTTACATGTTACCATGGCCATCCTTAACAGTCCAGAAGCCAGTTTGACTGGACAGTAAGTCCAGATTATAGACGGCATTCTTGTGGGCCAATGAACACTCGGTCGTTATGGGGCGGCAGGCCAGCGCTGTCTGCCACTTAAATACCACTTCACATCCATCGCTTGATGTCTGAGATCAAATTACAATAGGAATTTATGCATCCATCAAATACAGAATTTAAGATTCAACATTTTATAAATATCAATATCATGGAACACTACCGGTACTACCCTAGTGCGTAATTTCTGTTCATCAGTTTGGAATAATGGTGCGATGGAGTGTTCAAAATGAATAACTTTGTGAAATATCTAACTTACACTAAATATTTCTGGGCGACTTTGACCCTTGACATCTCGGTTACACTCAAACAAAAAGAAGGAGGCCGCATTCCCCGACCCTGAAAACAAAAGCATAACTACTATAACAATATTGGTGACTGAATGACTTGCATTTTGCATCTTACATAAAAAAAGTAGTTGAAATATGATAACATATTTTTTAATACAAGCATGCACAAATTTCACTGACCGCAGGTTTTGCCGCCTGTGTAGGACACCTTGAGAGCGTTTCCTTCCATCACATATTGTTGTGTGTCTGGTGTGCCATATGATGACGCGTGACTGTGTTCATCCACAAGACACACCGCTGCCCCACCACAGCCAGCACTCACGGCTGTAGCATCCACCACTGGTGCACACACGTTTATGTAGTAAATTCCCTTCACTGAGGGTAGCTGAAGTGTAAATGAGAATGTCACAGTATGGGTGGTCAAACTGGATACTTGCCATCTGACACTACATATTTAAAGCTTACATGAGATATTAACCAGACCTTGGTGGTCGACAAATCAGATTGATACAGAGCAATTTGGTGAGTCCCTGAACTGTGAGAAAATATGAAATTGGTATGAATACAGCAGGGGAGATGGATGGAGAAAGCTGACATGTACATTAAGAAATCCAAAGCTTTATCAAGCATTATGATTAGGCATCAGGTACTCAATACTATAGTTTTCGCTCTTCGGCTTTAGATGATTAATTCAGCAGTTAGCATTGTCCAAAGCAGTCCAGATGCTTTTGTGATAGTACTGGTAATCAGATTATTATGGTGTTGCCTAACACAGTGGGCATATTTATTAGAAATTGAGTTAATAATGCATATTATTTTCTCTCCTATCATATTCTTTTCTTTTATTGAAGCAAAACAACTTATTTACGCTTATTGTAGCTTTAACTGAAAAGTAAAAATGACTGATTAGTTATAATTATGCTTTGGTGGTAATGAGGACAAAATCTATCATCGATACCTGGCATTTATTTTTACCCTCACAAAACAATAAGCTTATTTTTGTCTGTTCTTTTGTTTCGGCAGTCTCGAAATCCAAATTGATATTGCAATTCAATCGATTAAGTGTAACAATAGTACAACTAGGGCTTTACAGCTTTCCCTGGAAGCACCTGAGGGAATATTATGATCTACAATGTCTTCTATATGTACATGTGCTGCGTGCTGATGCAGTAGTGTCTGGCCACAGAGGAAACTTTTAACTATTTGTACATTTTCCATTATACTTGGACTTAAAAACTCAGAAAGCTACCGTAGTACTTTGAATTTAAGCCTTAGCTTATACGCAAATCTGAGGCCTCTTGCACCTTCTAGAGCCCACCCAAAGTCAGGGTGCAAGGGGTACTTTTACTATATAGAACAGTATCCGGTACTAAAACTTGAAAAAAAAAAAATCAATTCAGGGTGCGCCTTATACGCAGTATTACAGTAACTTACTCAGACACATTTCCTTATATTTTTTGATTCCGAGGAGGTGTGGACTGACTGCAATCGAGAATCCAATGAACATTTACAATATACCGTAAACTCCCGCGTATAAGACGCGTCCTCTACGCCAAACAAAATGCCGGGGAGTCTTGTAGGATTTTTGCAAGTTGGGGGGGCGTCTTATACAAGGGGTACTTTTACTATAGAAATGTACTTATCTTACAAAAATCAGCATTAAAATGTGCGTCTTATAATCGAAAATGCATGTGCTAAGTTTGGGGTGCGTCTTATACGCGCAGCGCGTCTTCTACGCGGGAGATTACGGTAGTGTTATGAATCATGAACACTTCTTACTTGGTAGCCTTTTGTAGATCCAGGTGTTTTACTGAGGGCTGAGAGATCATATGTGTACTCCATTCGATTTATCTTAAACTGGCAGCTAGTCGTCACCTTCGGGCTTTCGTTGGAGGTACACACCACATTCGTCTCCCACTCAAACATGTGCATACAGTCGGATGTCACCATCTCTAGAATTGGCTGACCCTGTACAATAGATAACATTTAATTAACAAAGAAATATACTTTGATATAACAGGGGTGGGCATATAGCGAAGTGCTGGAGCAAATCTACAAATTATTGTAGCAGGGTCTTTCTGAGGGGATCGGGAGAGGGGGGGGAGCAACATGGGTGGATCCAGGAATTCGCAAAAGGAGGGGGCGGGATTTGGTGATGAGGCCTATTATTTAGGGGGATGGTGCAAGTGCAAGTGCAAGCACAGCAACACACACCCCTCACTGAAGAAAATTTTGAAATCTAGACATCAAATAGTGTATTCTGGTGCATTCAAAACCCTAATAAAGAGGATAATTTACTCTTATAGATTCAGACATTTCCCCTAGATCCACCACTAGGCTAGTCACTCCAAATAAGTTTCCAGGTCATGACATTGCAAGGGGCCAATTACTCAGGTTCTGCCTCTACTATTGCTTGTCTTCCAGAGGATTCACTCCAAGAAAAACTTTCAGATCCTCCCTTTTTGGATGCTGAAAAATCTTTTCTATGGGAATTGAGGAGGCAAATTGGTCAAATTGAATAGAATATAATCTAATGAATAGGGGGAAGACAAATGGCCCAAGAAATTCTATTGCTTCTACCTGGAAATTGATGGATCCTAGGTGATTGGGGAGGGGCATAGCCCCAAAGAACATTTCAGATTCAACTCGAAAATTGGTTCTGTTTTAGAGGATTTAGGGGGAAGAATTACTCCCAGAAAACAATCAGATTCTACTTCAAAGTTTTGGAGTTTTCTAATGGGAGTTATGTGGTTAGTTTCTGCTAGAAAGTGTCCAAATTCAACCTTCAATATGAGTGTGTTATGGGGGCTTTGAGGGCAAAATGCTCCAAAATAACTTTCAGATTTTTCTGAATTGGTGTTTTATAAAAGAATTCATTTGAAGCAGAGTATTATGGCTCAAAAACATTTTTGATTTTGACCTCTGTGTTCTCCACAATTTAGGGGATGAGTAGTATCATAAGAAAAGGTCCAGATTATACCTCATAATGACAACATTCTTGTAGGAGATTCAGGAGGCAAGTTGCTGCAAAGGTTTTCAAATTTTCTAACTTTGAAATAGATGTGATTTACAGGGTTTGGATGCAGCTTGGTGCAAGAAGATTTTTAGATCTTGACTTTGAAATAGGTGTGATCCAGGTGATTTGGAGGCAGAATGCTCCAAGAAGATTGTCAAATTCTACATTTAAGATTTTAATTGAATTGGTGTGCTCTAGGGGATTCATTCATTTCTCCAAGATAATGCAGGAGTTTCAGCCCTAGGTTATTGAGCCTCAAAGCAAAAAAAAAATTCAAAAGGGGATTCTGGAGGACAAGTTCCTCCAAGGAAATTCAGAGTCTACTGTAAGTTGATCAAAGCTAAGATTAGCTTAGATTATGCCCCATCTCACTGTCACTGTCGCATTTTCCAAGGTCTCTGTCGCACATTTTTTGTGACATTGCGACAGCTGCCCACCCCTGTATAATCTGTCACAACATTCAAGTAAAGACACACACAGGTTGTTCGGGCAACTTAGTTCGTAAACTTTATAATAGTAATATCCTAAACATGTCTCATGTTTGTGACTTACCATATCTGGGCCTGGTTTACAAACAAAGTTGATTCGAGAAGTGGCGTTGGATTTACCACCGTTCTTATCACAGGGTGCACCATGGTCGTAAACAATGTACACATTCCGGCTGTACTCGTCAAACACTGGGGCTTGCGACACACGACCCAGACTCTGTGCAAAGAATGCAATATGTAATTTTTGTGTAGCTTATAACAGTATTCCATTGTCTTAGTGGAGGAAAATTGAAAATGTTTCCATTGTTATTGGTTATAATGCTTCTATGGGGCAGAAGCGGTATAATTTCTATCAAAGAAATGATTCCCTAGTATTGGTTACCCTCCAAGCTAGTACTTAAAGGTGTCTTTATTAGAATCAGTTGAAGTAATGACCGCTTAGGGGTCCCACAAAGATGGTATATAGCTAATGTGATGCGGTTCTCACCTTGGGTCTCTCGCCATCCTTGACCCTGCACGCGGCGGCTTGTGGGGGACAGAGGGCACCACTGATGGGGTTTAGTGGTCTGCACACATTGATGTAGTAAGTCGCGTCTGGGTAGTTACCTGGCATCACTAAGTGGGAACCGGACCCTCGTACCAAGGGAGAGAGGTCTAGAACGTTACCGCGGTCATCCTCTACCTCACAGCGCACCTGCACATAGAAATATTGCCACAAATTTGAATTCTAACACATGTAGAAAATACTCTGCAAAGTTACAATTGCTGAACATTTATTTACACTGATTTCTAAGGATATCCTATCCGAAAGCATACAGACCTATATTCCAACACTTTATCCAGAATTTGACATGTTTAATGAATTCATATTTTGTACAATATAGCCTACCTGGCGTTCACAGGCGAACTCAGTGTGCCATGACACAAAATAGTTACAGTCATCATCTTCATCTACAAACACTGGTGTTCCATTGCCGGTCCCCTTCTTGGCACACACAAAGTTGATAATGGTGTTACGAGTGAGATTGTTGTGGTGGCAGATATCACCATTGCTATAGTTCAGGAACAGATCACCATCAATAAAGTGCAATTCACCATTTGCCATCCCTGCATTCCAAGTACCTTGGCGTCCAACCTCAGTCTGACAAGAACCTAGAATGTGTGAAAATGTACAGATGCAAGTACATGTACATATCAGTTACTGCTCATAGTCCAGGGATGTGGAAACAGCAATGAGGAATTATAGAAATAATAAATTTCACTTACTCGATCATAGCATGTAAAATGGCTATCATAGCTATTTAGGAAGACATAATTTTGAATATTGGTCACATTATTAGCATGTTGGTTGCATGTACAACTGACCAACAAGTATTATACGGCCCTTCAAAGGTTGGGTATCTGTAGATTACCTGGGTTACCCTTGCAGCGGCTGTTAGCAAGTGGTCCGCATATGTTGATTAGCAACTCGTGGCCCCTGCTATCCTGTGTCACATACCCCTCTGGCCTCCCAAGTCCAGCCATGTTATATGAGTAACCTGTGGAGTGATTATATTTGATACATTTCTGAAATTATAATTATTTAACAATTCATTGTCACTGTTAGATTCACCTGAAATAGATTTACACCTTTTATGACATAAGACATATTAGGCGAGATACTAACCTGTGACTGGGTTGCGGACTGTACAATTGTTAGAGGCAGGTGCAGAGTCTGTGATGGGGCAGGCCACACGCGTCTCCCATACAAAGTTAAAGATGCAGTCATCTTCAGCAAACACAAGGGTTGGAGACGAAGCCTAGGTAGAGGGATGAAAACATGAAACTACCATAATATTTTACGTATAAGACACACAACCTGCACATAAGGTACACCCTGTGTTCACGCCCTAATTTGGTCGGTTTTTTTTTTTACTGCTCTAGGCCACACCAAAAAAATAAGTTGGTCTACAGATTTTGGTTTTGAAAAAAATGGTGTGAGCTCGCGATTTTTTTAAAAGAATTTTTTGGCGTCCAATGGATTCTTGCTGGAAAAGTGAGGCAAGCGAATTTTTTTTTTTGCCAAACATCACAAAGAGAAAACTTGTAGAAAGTGAAGCGGACGGAATCTGTAGACAAGATTTTTTTTCAAAGAAAAAGAAAAAGAATTTCTGAAAATATGGAGAGGGCGATCTGTAGACCAACTTATTTTTTTTGGTGTGGCCCTACAAAAGAACAGGTGTACCTAAAAGACGCATTCTGATTTCTGACAAATTCTATACGGCTCTTCAAAGGTTTTATAAATCCTTGCGTTAAGATATTACAGCACTGTAAAAGCTAGTGAGCCACATCTCAGGTCTAACTTTTGCACTGTGGCTAATATGGTAGATATAGAAGGTTATCTAAGATAACTCTTCTTAAAGAAATTTTCGATGTATGAGCATAGAACAATTTGGTTTAAAAAAGTTTCAATGGAGACTAAATGACTGAATTACCGGTAGGAAAATACACCAAGGACAAATGGAATACTCACAATAGCATCCGTTTTGCAGACAAAGGTGATAACAGTTTGGTGTTTGCGGTTACCAGGCCCACTGCAGTTTTGTCCGTTTGTGTAGGTTAACTCTATGTTGTTATTTGAATCAAATTTTAGTAGACGCGCTGCTGTCTCTCCAAGTTTAACATATCTGCAATTCCAGCCATATCACAAAGAAACTAGATAATGATTTATTCCAGATGGATTCAACACGAAATTACTTATCAACTTGTTTGTGATAAGGTACATACTGAGGCTCATCTCTTGTAATAGAAAAGATGCTTGCAAAAGGCACTTACTTTTTGCTAGGGTCCGTTTCTTCACTGTCGTAATAACAGGCAGCTGAGTTGGGCGGGCAGGTAACTCCTGAAAACATGAAATAAATGCGATTGAAAGGACATCTATGCAAAACAGAACCGTTGAAGTAACAGAGATTCTGGTAGAAAACAAAAAAGTTACTGATTCAATTATATATATACCTCAACATCAACAGCATAATTACTAGGTATCACACTCACCCTTTTTGTGAACGAGTGAAGTGCACACATTGATGAAATAGCTGCGGTGTACACGGTCGTACACATAGTTATCGTTGGTCAGAGTGAGTGGGCTCAAGTCATACTCCTGTCCTTTCGTGTCCTTTATTGTACAATCAGCTACCTGGAAACTAGTACAGGCCAACGATGTGCGCCATTCAAAGAGGTATGTGCAGTCTGAGGTTTCGTTGACGAAGGAAGGACCCCGCGTCCCCATGGTGGTGTGATCACACACAAAGGAGATGACGGTCGACCTGTTGTACTTGCCATGACAGGGACCTTTTCCATCTGTGTAGGTCAGTGTAAGCTCACCGTCATTGTAAGTTAGCTTCTGGTTGGCCTTTCCTGGGGACACAAACATGATCACAGCGATTCATTACTCCTCGGGACGACCAAGACAAAACACTTTTGAAGTATATATAAAAATCATTATATAATTATGTCATTATGCATCATACACCTTTGCTATCAATCTTTAATGAGTATTATAATTCTTTAATACCTGCATCAGTTGTGGTAACACCTCCTCCTGAAATAGCTTTGGTTTGACAAGCTCCAACCTCTTCGTTACAGGTTCCAGGTCCTGCATTAAGTGGTCCACACACATTAAGTAGGTAGGTATATTGACTTGTGTTCACGGCATAGTCATGGTCACCGACCTTACGTAGGTGACTTAGGTCGAACGTATAGTGGTAGAGTGGATCTGTGACCTGACATGCGGCACCAGACACGCTCTGAAGGGAAGAACATTAACGCATGTGATTAAAAGGATGGCGGGGAACAGAATTCAAGTTAACAGCCTCTTTTTTCACCCTTTATATCTTCGCATTTTATTCTTGTACCTGATATAGGTATATTTAGGGAGTGGTCATTATTTATCAACAGGGGGTGGTGGTGGGTCTTCGTGCGGACGCGCGAACATTTTTTACACCCCCCCTTGACGGCAGTCAAAATTTTTTGCACCGCGCGGAGAGTTTTCGCGCCCCTCTTTGATCTATAGAAGCACGCAGGCTTTTTTTGCTAAAAAGAGGGTGAATTTTTTTAGCCCCCCCCCTCAAGTGGGGTCAAAATTTATTTAGCCCCCCCCCCTCGGGAGGGGTCTGAAAATTTTACGCCCCCCCTCAAACCCACCACCCCCCCCTGTTGATAAATAATGACCACTGCCTTAACTACACTGATTGGCTCTTGTCTTTAGATTGTCCACATTTATGATAGTTTACTGAAATGGTTTACCTGTAGTGGGCAGGCACTGGGAGTCTTCCATGTAAAGATGTACTCACAGTTGGCGGTCTCACTCTGAAACACGGGTGCTGACTGAAAAATAAAAAGGTTTATGAACACTATAGGCTTAGTCCACTGATCTCGGTCATCTTGATCTTGAAAACCTAGTTTAAACACTAGTCTAAGCCCACCTTTAATACCACACTTTCTTTTTAAAGCCTAGATTACTGTGCCATGGCTTCATCGCTAATGTTCCGCATAAGAAGTTACTGTAAATTCCCTTGTATAAGCCGCCTCCCTCGTAAAAGCCACACCCTGACTTTAGGAGAATGTCATAAGCTGCATCTGAGGCCTGAAATTTGATGGTTTAGTACTGTTCCACAGCATAGTGCTAAATACCCTCGTATAAGCCCCACCCAGACTTTAGGCTAATCCTATAAGCCTAATTTTGATTTGGTTTCTGGTATAAGCCGCGGCTTACGGTAGTAATCAAAAGCTTTATCCCCCTACATGCATCTTGACCATCAAACCTCCAGTCCAAAGATGACTAACCTGTGTATCCGCACATTCAAAGATAATACGAGTACTGCGGCGACTTTCCAAAGGTGTTCCCTTGTGGCAGATGTCACCACCCAGGTAGCGGATGGAGAGAGCCCCATTTTGACCAGCCACAGGCTTACTTTGCACATAGCCAATGTTATGTGCCGAGTTATCTGTTCCCACCTGACATCCACCAATGGCACCACCTGAATAGAAAAAAAAAAACTTGTTAATGACACTAAAAAAAATGGAGTTTAAATCTCGATTTCCATCCCAAAGAATATTTGTTAAAGGTGATATTATTGGGCTATAAACGCACATGTATGTATACGTGTGCATATCCAGGTTTGGTGCATTGTCATTCTTCTACTTGAGCCCCAGATATGTTTGGTCATTTACCTATACAGACGTGTTGAAAAGGATACACGGAATGCATTCCTACCTGGACAATTTGCTGTGGCAGTGACTTTGTTGAGTGTGTGACATACATTGATGTAGTATGACAGGTGCTGGTATTCCATACGGGGATCCATTACCTGCCAGTTGTCAGCGCTTCGACTCAGTGGTGACAGATCATACTCTCGTCCTTGTGAATCAGTTGTTACACAGTCTACAGGCTCAGGAGAGCAAGCTAATGCAGTCTCCATAGTGATCTCGATCAACTCTGCAGTGGACCGTGTTAGCCGCAAGGGGCCCTCAACAGAATTCTTACTGCACTGAAACAAGACTACTACCTCCTTCTTTTTACCTGTAAATGAAGGTGAAATACTTGTTAACACCAGTCTGTTGCTAAGGGGAAACAACTTTACTGAACAATATAAGGGTCTTTGTATACAATGTCTTGAGTGAGGCAGACATAATCTCTGGCTTTTTTTTCCCTCCAGACGATGCATTTAACTTGGACATATGTTTGCTTTCTCTCTTTTCACTCTTGGAGCTATTCAATGATATGCACATTTGTTTGATCTTATCTACAGACCCTGCATTTTTCACAGCTTGAAACCATTCATAATGAAATATATACTTTCCTTTACTTATCATTCATTTTGCTTAGCGATGATGATGTAATAGTTTGATATCATGGGAGGAGAAATTATGTAATTACCGTTATCCATGCGGGGACCCTCGTAGCGAAGAGAGAGGCGACCATTGTCAGAGATGTGAAGTTGTGAGCTGACTCCGGCAACATGCTCTGTGCCATTACAAACAGCAGCCTCCTGTCCTGCTACACGATCACATCCTGCTATCCTGACCGGGCCGCATATGTTAAGCTGTTAAACACACATCAAGTTATCTTAATCATTTGTCTAGATCTCCTAGATGATCTCCGAGCAAAATTTTTAAATGATCTCTTCCTTAAATGAACTTTAACCATTTGATTAATTAATTTGCCAAAAATGAAAATAAATAGCTGAATTGCTGTGTTACCATCGACAACTCTCCTGAACTGTCCAATCACACTATGGGTATTAAGAGATTTTATTGGCCCTAATAATACATTTACATTTACGTATTCCAGGGTTCCCACAAAGTCCCCAGACTCAATTCCATGACTTTCCATGACAAAAACCAATTTTAACTATATTTGGACATTATCAGGGTTAACCTCACAGCAAAATTCTTGCAATCGAGGCGGAATAAAAAAGTATACTTCAATCGATTTTGCAATAAATCTTCATTCCCCCCCCCCCACTTTCCATGACTCAAATAGAATTTTTCAGAAATTCCATGACATTCCATGACTTTCCCTGACAACTTTTAATTTCATGACTTCCCATGACGCCTGGGAACCCTGCTATTCATATTACGTAATAGAAACACTTACCTTAAAGTCACCCACTGCATAGCCCACTTCGGAATCTTTCTTTCTGAGTGCATTGAGGTCATACACAAACTCTGAATTGGGATCCTTCGCAGAGCAATCCCCCATTTTAGCTCCAGTGCCATCAGTGGGGCTCGGTCCGCTAGGTGTTGGACCACTCGGTACCTCTCCACCCAGTGGGCAGGCAGTGGCAGTCTCCCACAGGAACACATAGATGCAGTCCAGTGTGCTCAATAGTCTTGGAGCCTGGTTCTGAAAATAAAGGTGTGGAGTCACAGTAGCGGCCTATGTAAACTTTATATATGTGTCATTGAAAGGAAACCTATACCACTAGTTAATGTATTTGTAGTGCCAAAGGAAAAGCTGGTTTTCTATTGTGTCTACTGAGAATGCCTAATGTCTTACCAGCTGTCCTTTCTGGCAGCGTAAATGAATGTTGGTGGTGTAGGTAGTCTTGGTACCATCCGGCATCGTACATGCTGCACCGTTGTCATAGGTGAGCAGTAGCCGCCCCTCACCCTCAATGGTTGGACCTGACTTGGCCTGCCCCAGGTTGGCCACACTCACCACCTCTGTCTGAAAACAGAAAGAGGACTCAGGTACGATCATATTAAGCAATTTGATCGTTAGATCCCTAACTTTTAAAGAGAGTCCAGCAGTAGAAATTTTACGCTAGCCAGACAGCAACTGACATACGACTTAAACAATCTGATCTAAACTTTTCTATTCTCATAACTATACAGGTTGAAGGGCCTTAGAGGCCAAATGATCTATTTAGTCTGGTAACTTATGCAAAATCACTAGGAACTCTTAATCATAAATTACCAATTAAAAACAGATTAACTTATCTTTTTACTATTGTTTAATCTATCTTTATCAGATATATAAGACTTTTACCTGGGAGCTGTCAGTGCGGGTGGAGCAGGCTGCAGACTGGGGTGCACATCGTACACCACCTGGCAGCGGGTTTACTGGACGACACACATTTAGGTAGAACTTGCGAGTCGATCCCGTTTCGGAGGTCACCCAGTTACCTGCACTTGCTGCACGAGCCAAACTGGCAGACCAAACAAGAAAAGATTTATTTGGAGTCTATGATCACCCAACAGTGCCAAAATATATCAATGAACCTGATTAACACATTGAGGGCTAGCATTGACTATAGTCGACACCATGGCAGGCCTAGCGTCGACTATAGTCGACACCATGGCAGGCCTAGCGTCGACTATAGTCGACGCCCATTATATAGGATTAGTATGGGAATTGAAAATAGGCTCGTCCTCTAGTAACTGTACTTTTTTCAGAGGCTGTCCCCATGGCCAGGGCAACAATTTTTGCTCTGCCCTTAAAGGGTTAAGAAGGAATCTTGTGAAAATCAAGACTGATTATTGGCATATCAGAAGAGTATTTTGCTAATCAAACCTTGTTTTATCTTAATCATATCCATGTAGAACCTATTAACAAAGTGTTACTCACCTGGAGAGGTCATACTGCTGACCAGATGATGAGTCAGTAACTATACACTCAACTGGGGCTTCCGGGCACACATATGAAGTCAACCAACGGAATGAGTATGTGTAATTGGCTTCATGAACAAACTCCGGATGACCCCGACCTGCATCGGGCTCACAGAGGAACGCTATCTCTGCAGATCTGGGACGTGGTGGGTCGCTATGGTACGGATCACCATTTGTATAGGTCAGATTGACCAAGCCATTGTAGTAGCTTAGTGCATTACTGACCTTGCCTGCACTCACCACCTGACTGCAAGGAAAGAGTTGGTTGTATTATTTGTTGTACAAGAGGTTATACAAAGTGAAGTCCAACAGAAAACGGTCTACATAAACGTGACAAATTCTGTACTATGATATTCAAGGTTTACAGTCTAAGATATTAGTACCAATAGTTACGGTTAGATAATACATTTTAAATTGTCAGGCATGTGGGGTGGTTGGTAATAACATTGGGGGCAGCAGCTGAGATTTGGCTACCGGGTTATCTGACTTTTGAAAGGGGTTATAAAAGTTTTTTATGTAACTTCAGCATAGATGAGCTTATCAATGCTAACTACCATTAAGTTGGTGCAAATATATGTACTTACTTTGGATTACTAGTAGAGACCTGACAAACTGCTGCGTCTGTCTTACCAGCAGTGTCACAAGGAGAGCCTTTTGTGGCCCCACACACGTTAATGTAGAAGGTGTATTGACCGTCTGGTGAGGTGAGATTATAGAATGCGGAGTCACCAGACAGCTGGAGCTGTGCAAGGTTAATACTGTATCCTGCATAAGGGTCTGTCACCGTACACTTTGTTCCATGCTGGGTGCTGAGGGTACACGCTGCGGCCGTCTCCCACTCAAACTCATGACGACAGCCATCATGTGAGGAAAGAACCAGATCAGGACCGCTCTCAAGGTCACCTGTACAGATAGAGCAGGGTTGGACAGAATTGGTGGATATAAACATTATACAAATTTTACGGCTTTTTAAATATATCTTTTCACTTTTTTTTAAAAAGTATATTTTCTGTTTTTCTTCAGATGCCTACGTTAATGAAATAATGTGGATATATGCTTACCAGGTTTACATTTCAATGTGATGGAAGTTTCATGTCGCTTGTCTCCACTACATAGGCTACCGTTGGTGTAGTGTAACTGGAGGGAGCCGGTTGCAGCATCGTAGGTTGGTGTGCTCACATACTCCCCAAGATTCACATAGCTGCCTCTCTTATCTGTCACATATCAGACATAATCGTTACAGTTATTAGAAGGACGACCAATTTAGCGTTCAAATATCCGAGATTTCGGATTTATCCTGAAGAATCACATACCTGTACATTTATTTATTTGAGATTCACAACGTATCCATGTACTTAAAATTTTACAGGACTGGTCAGTTTTAAATGTTATTGCACAAAAAAAGCTTTCATCTTACCCCTAAGGCAGACAGCAGCACCGGGTGGGCAAGCAGCTGCCACCCCAACCCGCAATACCGCATGACATATATTGAGAAAGTACCGGTCATCATCAGTGTCCCCTATATGGGTACTCCTAAGTGCTTCCCAATTTACTGAAACATAAAATATGCAAATTAGGATCTCCTGTCATAGGTATTAATGAACAACATCATCTAATCTCTTCAAAGTCTCTTCCTAATATCCTTGTATATAAACGTGTTCCACTACTTGACAAGAGCCCCCATCATACATACATACATGAGGGACATAGATCCTTGAATAACAAATACTGTTTATTCAATTAATTTACTTAATAAAATGTCTAAGGATAGGGCATTGCCCTAAAATGATCTATGGGCAACTGTGTTCTATGTGCTATGCTAAACTATGCTTTAACTAATTGCTGACAAATAGTGAGTAATTACTGACATATATTGAAAAGTTGCTCACAAACACTGCATTATTACCGACATAGGAGGAGGTACTGGCATATATTGACTGAATGCTGACAAAAAGTGAGTAAATACTGACATATATTGACTAATTGCTGACAAATTGTATGTAAATACTGACATGTGTTGACTAATTTCTGATATCTAGTGACTAAGTAATGACATATCCTGAATAATTGCTGACAAAGAGTGAGTAATTACTGACATATATTGACTATTTCTGATAAATAGTGAATAATTATTGACATATATTGACAAATTGCTGAAAAAGAGTGAGTAATTACTGACATATATTGACTAATTTCTGATAAATTGTGAGCAATTACTGACATACCATAAATCCCCGGTCATAAGCCGGATTTTCTTTTCTATTTTGGGCCCAAACCGGCCTCTAAATTTTCCCCAAAGTCCCCCCCCCCGGCTTATGACCGGGTTTTTTTTTACTATAGAATAAAGAGAAAATGGTAAAAATTTGAACCCAAAACCGGCTTTTAGGATTTCCCTGAACTCACCCCCCGGCTTATGACTGGGGCCGGCTTATGACCGGGGATTTACGGTATATCGACTAATTGCTGACAAAAAGTGAGTAATTTCTAATATATATTGAATAATTGCTGACAAAAAGAGTAATTCCTGACATATTGACTATTTCTGATAAATAGTGAATAATTACTGACATATATTGACTAATTGCTGAAAAAGAGTGAGTAATTACTGACATATATTGACTAATTTCTGATAAATTGTGAGCAATTACTGACATATATCGACTTATTGCTGACCAAAAGGGAGTAATTACTAATATATATTGAATGATTGCTGACAAATAGTGAGCAGTTACTAACATATATTGACTAAATGCTGATAAAATGTAAGTAACTACTACCATGTATTGACTAAAAGCTGACAAATAGTCCATAGATACTGACATACTTTGACACATACCAGTCAAGGCAGGATGCACAATTGAATCAATGGCTATTTCTCTTTTATATATTGACTAATTGCTGACAGATTGTGAGTAAATACTGACATGTATTGATAATTGCTGTTATAGAGTGACTAAGTACTGACATATATTGATTTATAGCTGACAAATTGTGAGTAAATACTGATATATATTGACTATTTGCTGACAAATAGTGAGTAATTACTAATATATATTGAATAATTGCTGACAAATAGTGAGCAATTACAAACATATAGACTAATTGCTGACAAATAGTGAGCAGTTACTAACATATATTGACTAAATACTGATAAAATGTAAGTAACTACTACCATGTATTGACTAATTGCTGACAAATAGTGAATAATTACTAACATATATTAACTAATTGCTGACAAATAGTCAATAGATACTGACATATTTTGACAAATACCAGTCAAGACAGGATGCACAATTGAATCAATGGCTATTTCTCTGTTATATATTAACTATTGCTGACAGATTATGAGTAAATAGTGACATGTATTGATAATTGCTGAAAAATTGTGAGTAAATACTGACGTATATTGACTAATTGCTAACAAATTGTGAGTAGTTATCAATATATATATATTGAATAATTGCTGACAAATAGTGAGCAACTGCTAACATATAGACTAATTGCTGACAAATAGTGAACAATTACTAACATATATTGACTAAATACTGATAAAATGTAAGTAACTACTACCATGTTTTGACTAATTGCTGACAATTAGTGAATAATTACTTACATATATTAACTAATTGCTGACAAATAATCCATAGATACTAACATATTTTGACAAATACCAGTCAAGGCAAGATGCACAATTGAACCAATCGCTATTTCTCTGTTATGTATTGACCAAAATGCTGACAGATTGTAAGTAAATAATGACATGTATTGATAATTGCTGATATTCATTGACTAAGTACTGACATATTTTGACTAATTGCTGACAAATAGTGAGTAATTACTGACATATATGTTGACTAATTGCTGACAAATCATGCATTATTTCTGACATATTTTGACTAATTACTGACAAAATGTGAGTGCATCATGTAAATCTGGGCATGATGCACAAATGATTAAAATGCCATTAATCTTTTTAATGTCAATACTTAGGCACTAGGTGTATACTGACTAATTGCTGACAAATTGTGAGTGAATACTGACATATTTCGACTAATTGCTAACAAATAGTGAGTAATTACTAACATAAAAATTATATTGATTAACCGCTGACAAAAAGTGAGTAATTACTATCATACCATAACACTAACACTAACCTGTTATAGCCCTAAACTCAATACATGTACCATATAAACACAGATAAAAACACAAATTAAAACACAGAATGACGTCAACATTTTCAATCAAACACCAGAACATATCCATTCAGTGCAAACAGGGCTTGCACAGGTATTGATGTGTAAAGCTTATCAACAGTGATAATGCACTGGTAACTAGCATTTGGATCTAAAAGGTTTAAGCATGTGATCAAGCAATGGCTGCCTCCATTGAACAACTTGTTTGATGCTATACAAAGGTAGAGGAGGGGTCTTTCTTTTCTACTGTTCAGATTCCACTAGTCACTAGGTGCAGTCAGTAGTTTATACTTGCAAGCATATGAATTCTATAAGGGACCAATGGAACATATCTATATTATATTGAACAGTACCAAGATACTGCATAATTATGCTAATTATGCAAATAATACGCGCGGATATGGAATGTTTGGTATCAATCTGGGGTGTTTCGTCCCCCTAAAGGACATGCCCCCCTAAAAAATTTGTTTCAGAAAAGAATAAGCGAAATAATTCTTTTGACTTGCAGCCTTTTCGGCCTGAGCTGGTCCACCTGCGCCCTACCTCCAGCCAAAACCTATCTGTTTTAAGTGTCACCGGCGAAAAAGGGCAGGTTTGAGGAAGGAATGGATCGAAATATAGGCTTTTTTGGGACGCGGGGGCAGACACCAGTCCAGGCACTGGCAGAGAGGTCCAAGAACTGGCAGTTTTACAAAATAAATCGTATCTCCCTTAATAATAGGAGTTTCCCATAGTGTGACCTATAGATAAAGGGTAGCTCGAGCTGGCGAACGTCATGGCGGTCTTTATTCTCAAATATGCACAATGGGAAAAAAGTTATCACCAACTTACCGATCTTTTAAGGACAAATGAATGCATTGGTGCATCACGCTGACCTTATGGAATAAAATGACAGGTGGTCTAAGGGTCTCTCAGCTAATAAAAATGTGTAGAGTCTATTATACCAACCTAGCGATATTTTAGGCCTACTTAGCGATCTTTAAAGGACAAATAATTTATTTCATGGCCAAATACAATGCTGTACCTGTATCTGGAGTGATACGGGTACTAAACTGTGTGAGATGATTAGGGCTCAGTAGAACGGCTTCAGAGGAGTCTATTGGCGTTGTACAGGTACTAAAATGTGTGGGGTGGTTAGGGCTCAGTAGAACGGCTTCAGAGGGGTCTATTGGCGTTGTACAGGTACTAAAATGTGTGGGGTGGTTAGGGCTCAGTAGAACGGCTTCAGAGGGGTCTATTGGCGTTGTACAGGTACTAAAATGTGTGGGGTGGTTAGGGCTCAGTAGAACGGCTTCAGGAGTCTATTGGCGTTGTACATGTACTAAAATGTGTGGGGTGGTTAGGGCTCAGTAGAACGGCTTCAGAGGAGTCTATTGGCGTTGTACATGTACTAAAATGTGTGGGGTGGTTAGGGCTCAGTAGAACGGCTTCAGATGAGTCTATTGGCGTTGTACAGGTACTAAAATGTGTGGGGTGGTTAGGGCTCAGTAGAACGGCTTCAGAGAGGTCTATTGGCGTTGTACAGGTACTAAAATGTGTGGGGTGGTTAGGGCTCTGGGAGGTGTGAAAAACACAATTAAAACACGTGTATGTGCGGCCCCTGGACAGCCTGCTAATCCTGTAAGGATCACAGTGTGAATCAATGCATCATAAACCCTATGCACTGCCCTATGTATACCCCTATAGAAACAGACACCAGTGCATTAAAGGGTTAAAATGGATTTTCACAGCTATATCCAGGGTGAGTAGACTTTCTTTGTCCAAGCACTAACAGCCAATATTAAAAGGATAGGGTGGTCTCTGTGCAACCCAATGTGTAATCCTATGAGTAAAAAAGGGCAATATGTGGCTAGGCTAGAGACTTGGTCATGACAAGTCTACACTAGAAGGGCGATTCAACATCAGTGAACATGGTTCTTGTAACTATTCTATGGTCTGTCTAAGACCATAGAATAATAAATACGATAATGATTTATCATATTCAGTTCTTAATGTTCGTCAAGTAAGATGATTTAAAAGTTGTCTCAACCATATTCTTTTGATCTGGTTTTATATGAAACATTTCACTTACTGCGACCCTCACGAATGAGCGAAGATAAGTCAAAGCGGTGGGCATCGTGTTTGACATGACATTGGGCGGGCAGTGCATGAGGCAGACATGCATGCTTTGTATCCCAGTCAAACAAGTAAGTACAATTGTCTTCGTGGTTAAACACTGGCCACCCCATTCCATCAGCAGCTGTGGGAAAGAAAAGGTATAAGACCATATACCTACATAGTATTATCCTAGTAAACATTTATACTGCTAAAGCATAGAATGTACTGTCTATTGAGAGTAACTCAATGAGAGATCAATCTTTTATCTGGGAGTATATCTTATGCAATGCTATTGGGTCTCCTGATACAAGTACTGCCATAAAAGTCTAAGTGTTATTATATCTATATTACCGTAAAACCCCGGTCATAAGCCGGATTTTTTTTCTTATTTTTGACCAAAATTGGCTTCTAAATTTCTCCCAAAGTCTCCCCCCGGCTTAAGACTGAGGTCTTTTTTACTATAGATTATAGTGAAAACAGGGAAAATTTGGCCCCAAAATCGGCTTATAGTATTTCCTCAAAGTCTACCCCCGGCGTATGACTGAGGTCGGCTTATGAGCGGGGTTTTACGGTACTCACGGGCACTATGGTTACAGTGGAAATTGATGACAATCTCGCGGCGAAAGTATGATGAGCACTTGTCTCCAGCCTGGTATGTCAAAGTTAACTCCCCATCAGAGTACCTGTAACGTAAATGATGTATTCTTATTGTAATGAACATAGAACGTTAATTATCAGCGGCTCGGTGGCTGCCACCGGATTGGGGCGGGAGTTGCGCTTTCAGGCCATCAGGGAGCGCCCTGATGGTGACGTCAGTGTCAAGTGACGTCACATCCGGGTCTCCAGACTATAAAATAACAGGTTCGGTGGATTAGAGTCAAACGTAGTCAGAGACTCATTGGTGGCTGATGCGTAGCTGTAGTTCCGGTGTCCAGTGGCAGGCAGCGAGTGTGGTCAAAGAGGGTGGGCGTCTCATATGCAAGTTGCATAAAAGTCAAAAGTGAACTAAATCTGATGCAAGACAAGTGCTGATATTAGAATTAAGACAAGTCAAGTAATAAACACAGAGATCGTCAGTTATCAACATTTATTCTGTCGTTACGCCTATTTCTGATTATTACATTATCACATATTTTAATATCACAGGGATGTAAGTCAGGCAAGGGCAAAAATCAGGAAGCCATACATTTACTTGATATAAAAGTCTTCTATTTTTCCAAACAGCCCTCCTTACCACTCGTATCAGGAAAATACATGTCATTCAACATTTTTAGAAATCAGGAAATCCTGATAAAACCTGAAGACTTACATCCCTGAATTATTATCAGCAGTGACTGTGGATCTAATGCACAAGATAGATCCAACGTGTCTCTGCATGGTATGGAAGTTACAAAATTATACCCGGTATCCATGTCATTAGCTATTTAACGATTACGGGGCATTTTTTCCTGTACATAACATGCATAGTATTAGTTTAATCCATCCTCAAGTGATATAAAAGGGTACATCTTAAAAAAATTACACATTTTTAACAATGGGCATCCGGATTCTTTTTTCAAAGCTGTGTGGCTAATACTTGACTATTTACCTGAGCGTCTGATGATCATGACGACCGAGCACTTTTGCAAAGTTGCCATTGATCTGGCATGCGGAGATACCAGCAACATCCGATGGACATGGAATGTTCAGCTCACCACATATGTTTAAGTAGTAATTGTATGTTCGGGATCCCTCTTTGACAATCACCTTGTACGGGTGATTTGAATCTGGAATGAATAACAAGCACACATAGTATGGGTGATGGTGAAGTACCATTTACTTCAGTTAGCTTTACTGTGTTGCATTTTTACTCTTGTTTACTAGATTAATATATTCATATTTCCATTTTTGATATGAAAGCCATGAAAACACAGTCCGCCAATCTATATTTTATTTGCTTTATTCAAAAGCAGATACATTATTCATTGGTTTGTACAAACTTTTATATCGTCGCCTCAGTGTATCTGCATTTTTCAAGTTTTGCAGGAGAGACAAACGAAGTATTGCAATTATTATAGCACACAGTGGACACAACCTTATTGCATTGGGCCCTGTAGGCACATATATCATACAGAGCTTCAGTACTTCAAAATGTCAGTTACAACCTTGTTGCACTGAGGCGACAATATAATCGATTTGTGAATATTGGGGGGAAAAAAACCAGATGATTCCATTTTGAACGTTACTGACACTAGAAGTGCTTATATACCTGCTTCTTTATGCAGTGGGTTGAGATCAAACTCAATATCATGCTGTGACTGTGTTAGTTTGCATGTGCGTGACACGAGGCGCTGCTCTGGGCAGGCGTATTCTGTCGCCCACTCCACGTCATAATGACAACCAAGGTCAGATGTCAGCAATGGCTCGCGACCCTAAAAGTAAACTTATTCCCTTTACACTTGACAATTACAAGGCTACAAGGACAGGAATGTAGGTACCAATAGGTCAGATATTTATTTTTATTATTTCTGACTGACGGCCAGAGATCACATCTGTGACAGCAAAATATACAAAAGATTTATCATCATATATAATTTGTACTGTCTCAGGAATAACTTAACAAGGATACAAGGACAGGAATGTAGGTACCAATAGGTCAGATATATTTTTTTATTTCTGACTGAGGGCCAGAGACCACATCTGTGACAGCAAAATATACTAAAGATTTATCACAGGGTGTCCGGCAGACCCCTTTGAAAAAGTAGGACAAAAGTAGGACTGAAAATGTTCAAAAAGTAGGACTAAAGTAGGAAAATAAAAGAAAAAATAGGACATATGTAGAATAAACAATGCATGTGTAACAAACCTATTTATCCTCAGAATTGATAAGCTTATATGTAGAATCTATTAGGATAATATTCCAGAACATATTTAAATGGTGCTCAGTTTGTACCTGTATCATTGGTATGTGAAACATGATATACAGTGGTTTCATGAAGGCATTTACTGCGAGTCTGCTACGTTGAGATTGAGAAATTGGCTAGTTGTTTCAGCACACTAACAGGTGAAACTTGTAATGATAAGTCTTTGGCAAAAGTTATGGCAAAAGTTTTGCCTCAACATACAAGATCTGTGAGGTACTAATTTTGTGAAACCCCTCTATAGAACTTACTTAATAGACACAGTTTTTGTACAATGTATTCATTTACTACACAGAGGGTATGTCACAATGTCACTCTTTATGCGGACCCCTGTCTATCACTCTCCCTGTGGTGACCCCTCATCTCCATCTGACTGAAATTCCCATTTACTTGAACCTGTGAATACCTGTACATCCAAACCCAGTGAGATCCACAACCTTCACTCCATAAAACTACTATCCACAGGTCGCCGAATGACCTATTACTATAGCTCAATTCATACCCTATAACCATTGTAATCCATCCCCCACTACTCTAAACTTTTGTCTTGTAAAGGCAAAAGAGGCTTTGTGAAAGTTTGAAAAGCTGTTAAGTATCTTACACAGATTTTCCCACTGTCTTGGCACCAGTACCTGAGCAGAACATCACATTGTTTATGGTTTTGGGCATTCCCAGTTCCGTCATATTGTAATGTGAAAGCACATCCAGTTTTACAGATCATACTAACAAGTTCCCTCTTGTAATATGGCCCGAGTCCATCTGAGAGCAGATATGACACTTTGGACTTGCTAAGTGAAAAGTGCTGTGATGTCACACAGGGAAACATTATCTCAAATAAGTCAGACAATCCTTCACAAGACCGAAAGCTGAAGTTGCTCTCACATACTTTGTGGGCCCATATTATTTCAGCAATGGCAGTCTGTTCTTGCTTGGAAGCTGTCTGCACCATGAATAAACTAGGCTTAGTGCTTAGTAGAGGTGCTTGTACTGGGTACTGTTTTGTCACATATGGTTGGTTCAGCAACATCTGATACAGATGCAATAGCTGCTGCACTAGCACTTTTCTTTTCAAAGTGGCGCTGTGTGCTTCCAAATCTGGCTTTAGCAAAACCAGTATGCTTAACCCTTAACGCATGGGCTAGAACTTGCTGGAGACCTATATTAATTAGTTAGTTAGTGTTTTACGGCACATCAGCTACTGGTGATGGCTATTTGTGCCTAAAGGTTTTATGGAAGAAAGTTTCTACTGTTTAAATTTGACTGTAGTATCCCAGGTTCTTGACATATGCAAGTATTGTATCCGGTCTGCAGGTATCAAATAACTCTTTCAGTGTTGTACATTTATGGTATTGTGCCCTGATGGGGCACTGGCTACATTCCACAAGGAAATGTTCCACCGTCAGGTGTTTTTGACACCTGTTGCAAAGCGGTCTGGGTTCTCTCTTTATGAGGTGTGAATGCGTTAGTCTGGTGTGGCCTATTCTTAGTCTGTTCATGACAATTTCTTCTCTTCTGCTCTTGCATTTGGCTTTCTTGGTTGTGCCTATCTTGGGCTGTATTTTGTAGAGTTTATTGTCTCTTTCAGTGTCCCATAACTCTTGCCACTTTTGTTGGATGTATTTCCTGATTTTCCGTTTGAGGTCCTCTGATGGTAGAGGCATATCTATTGGAACTTGATTTGTTGCATCCTTGGCAGCAACGTCTGCTAGGTCATTGCCATGGATTCCTTCATGGCCTGGTACCCAAGCATACGCTATCTTCTTTCCAGCTAGAGCAAGACTATTGTGTCGTTCCAACACTCTTTTCACGAGAGGGTGTGTCCACTTGCTATGCTGCATTGCTGACAGTGATGATTTGGAGTCAGATACAATTAGGTAGTTGTTGCCTTCTGATGTCTCAATGTGATCTTGTGCTAGGTATAATGCATGTAGCTCTGCTGTGTAGATGGAGGCTTCGTCTGGCAGGCGTTCTTTGAAGGCATGAGGTCCTAGAACGGCTGCAGATGCTGTTTTGTCTGCCATATGTGATCCGTCGGTGTAGATTGGTACCTATATTGTCTATTTAAAATGATTTGTTGCATATTGTGCAGTGGGCTTCGTAAGCACAACTTGGATCTACACGACACCACTGTTTGACTAAATTTCCATTTTTATCTGTCTTATTTAACCAAGATTCTTGAAATTTTGTGGGATTTGGCATGTTTCTATAGAGTTCTATATCAGGCTTTAATGATCTAGGTTACTTGATGTCAGATGAATCCGTCAACAATCTATTGACCCATCACCAGCAGTACATAGTCTAAAACTAGGCACAGCAATGTTAAGGGAGTGCTATCTTTGTCCAAAAGTATCATGACAATCATAACAACATAACTGCAAGCAATTCTGAATGTTTTCTACATTGGCACTCCATGGTTTAAAATATAGATTACAGCCAACACTGACACCATTAGTCTCTTATTGACGTTTCATATAGCCACCTTTTGATATGACCTCCCTGATCACTATCAGTCAGGTGTTTGCATGTATTCTGTTAAAGGGTTTATGAGTGAAACATTAGTATAATACTAGTTCTTATGCTCAAAGCATATATGTCAACCAAGTCAATCACTAACCATCACCACACAACTAACATTAGCCCAATCAAACATCAATTGATACACCAATGGAGTCAGAATTAGCCCTTTCATTCCACAAGCCAATATCTCTGAATCTTTAATGAACATGTGATTAATAAATACTGTAAATTACAATGATACAACTCACATGCTGAGTCCTAGTTATCTTAGATAACAGTACAACTGCACTATTCATAAACCATGTGAAGGCTAAATGTAGTAGCACCACAACTCCACTACTCAGTTTCTTGCAAGTACAAAAGGAGCGTGACAGACATGGCAAAATTTGAGTTCCAGATAATAATGCAAATGATATTACAGAATTTGCTATCTACCTCATTGGGAACTACAATAGCCTATGCATGGCACACATTAAGACTTGAGGGTTGATTTCACTTGACATAAGTTACTATAAACATGTACTAACACAAGCAAGATGTGCTTCAAATTAGTAACTAACAGTATTTTTATGGTATTTTTATATTGCACATGCCAAAGCAAAATAAAAAAGTAGGAAAAAGTAGGTATTTTGGAGAAAAAGTAGGAAAAATAGCAAAATCATAAAAAAGTAGGATAGCCGGACACCCTGTTATCATAATACATGTACTGTCTCAGGAATATTTAAACTTATCATTCCAACAACTTTAGTCAGCCAATTCCTGACAAAACCCTCTTGTTGTACCCTGACATTACATTAATATAGAATGTTTACATGCCGGGGCATGAAATGAACGCGACGGCGGCAGATATTGGCGGGGGAAGGTGGAGGAGGTGCCAGGGAGCTGACGCGGTCAGCCCGGTCTCCACTCCCGGCCTTCCTTTTGCTCAGAACGATTGCATTATTGGATTCATCTCGCCATTTCTGGCTAAAAGAATAGCAGCAGGTGTTGTATAAGGAGCTATATTATCAGTTAATGAAATAACAGAGCCCACATCACCTCCACTAACCTGTAATTAAACCAAATTCAATCGTACATCCTTTGTCATTGCCTCCTCTCATCCGCCATATTTGTACTGTCTTGGCCTCTTTGTGAACAATTCTGTTCAAAATTTAAATCTCTAAAGCATAGACCTACGGAATGGGCGTTTGAGGCAAGCTTGCACCAATTCTCGTCGCTTCTCGCAATATGCACGAGATATTGCGATACTTCAACCGGTCTTAATCCAAGCGTCTTATCTGGGAAAATTTATAACTTCTTTCCCTTTTTTTGTATAATAATACACTGTTTTCCCAAGAAATATAAGGTTTATAGTACGATCCAACATCTTCCCCTCCTATTCCACATAATTAGAATGGTTGAAATTTGTTACTTTTAAGGCAGATTGAAAAATCAATACATCGAGCTTCCCTATACAGTGTCATGGCTTTTTAGGCAATACCAAAAACGCGGCTCTGCCACGTTAACCAGTAATGAAAGGAAGTATGGTCATAGTCTCGTAGAACCCTTCACTTAGCTTACTATACAACATTCATTTAAGATAAACTTACTCCTCCACGGCTGGGGCAGATGAAGGTAATGGAGGTGGTGGGCGGGCTATCACAGCCAGGTTGTGTTTGGTCACTTTGATAAAGGAGGTACAGCTTATTGTCACTGGTAATAGAGAGTGCGCCGACTGGCTTGCCAAGGTCCCGAGCTCCACCACTTTTCAGTTCGCATGCTGCTGCCCCGTCTGGACACTGCTGTGATGTCCCGTCTGCAAAGGTACATCTTTTTTTATTTTATTTTTCAAAATACGTAGGTTACTAGCATTATTTTCTATTAAATGCTACATGCTAGTTAGATGAATAGCACTTGGTCACTGTCTGAGATTGGGTGGAACGTTTTAGAGGCATCTCTCGATCCACATTGTTTTATTTTGCCGATTCTTTACTCTCCAGCTCTGGATTCGTTTAAGGGGAGAACAGTAAGGAACTGCTACATTGGAAATTTCCCCACTAAAATTATGCAAGATAAATTTAACATACTTGGTGTGATCTCCCTGCATACATTAATATAGAAGTCTCGGTCTCCAGCCGAGTCTACAAGAGTCCCCCCTTGCTGTCTGATGAGAGGGGTCAGATCTCGCTTAAATCCATCAGAGTCGTATACATGGCACTTCACCTCAGAGACGGTGGGAGGTGATCGACAGGCCACAGATGTGTGCCACTCAAAGTAGGTGTCACAGGCATACCTGTCCAGCAGGCGGGGTGACCCCTAGAAGAACACAGATCAGTGAATTAGGGTATGGTAATAAGATGCATACCCGGTAATGCTTTACATGGTGGGAATGTTATGAGTATGGGAGCGTTTTGGGCTCAATCATCTCCCCTGATTCCAACCAGCATTTTCTTCTTGCTGAACCGAGACTCGAGTGTAATTCTACTGCACCACAATTGAAGGTTCATCTATGTAATATATACTCCCCCTTCGTTTTTTAATTGGTGAAATTTAAACTGGTTGAATCTAGAGTGTTAGACTATCATAGATGATGTATATGCACCTATCACAGTTGTTAAAATATAGTGCAAAGGCAATGCCTGTTATGAATGCACCTATGATACTCACCAGAGTCTTTCCACACTTAAAGTTGATGATAGTGGTGGTAAAGTGACCAGGGATGGCAGTACATGGTGCACCCTTCATCCTCACCCATAGCTCCGCCTTGTCAGTATCTTCTGTTATGTTCAGCGATGACGTGAAGTTACCAATGGGTGTAAAGTTATTGTTACCGTCTTGGCGGCATACGGCTGTTTGGTGCTGACATGGTTCCTCTGCAGCACTCAGCGCCTTACAGATACTTAGTCGATATGTGGTGTGCGCTGACCCATTCACTGTCTCTACAACCCATGGTTGGCTGCAAGAAAAATGACAGATACAATGCAGGGTATCACTTTCTTTCTGTCTCTGTCTACACTATATAGAGATACAGAGAAAAAGTATATACACAATCTTCAAGTTTGTATTAAAAAAAAAGACAAAAGGAAAAAAAAGACAAAAGGAAATAAAAAACCAGTCGACAAACTGGTCATACATTTGCCTATGTTCTTTTAGGTCAAATGGCCATTCGTTGGCTAAAATCTATCTCTATAGCAGGATATGTCACTTCACCGACACTTGATCATCACATAAAAAGAGCAATTTAAGAAATTATTTATCAACTACCTTGTAGAGTGGCCCCCATCGTGATGCAGAGTTTCGGTATTACATCCTGGTATCACTATCTCTGACTTAATGTCACACAACGTCATGTGTATTATGGGTAGCCAGTAGGGAAGTTAGAATTAATGGCCTTATGGTGCACATGTTCTATTAGTTGTAGTTGCACATGTAGTGTGACCCGCATATAGATTGCACATACATACATGTACTTGTACA
This sequence comes from Acholoe squamosa, assembly GCA_949317995.1. Classification (NCBI taxonomy): domain Eukaryota; kingdom Metazoa; phylum Annelida; class Polychaeta; order Phyllodocida; family Polynoidae; genus Acholoe; species Acholoe squamosa. Next base: position 40,376,611 of record OX439037.1, on the reverse strand, counting down.
TACAGGTGCAACGTCCACTTAGACTAGAATTAAGTCACTTCTTGTCGATCATAGATAGCCATCGCCCTCATGTTATACTTATACCATTATTGGTGTCCTAAAAAGATACGCCGCAGGGTCCAGCAAAACATCATTAAACAGATTCCGATAGCAACATCTTAGCATAAAACATATCACCTGGCCTGTCTCCAGCTTAAAATGTCTTCTACCTTTGCCTAGCACCAATCGTTATCAAAAGCAGGCACCTTTATAAGGCGACCCTTACACTGTCACTATTTACCCCGATACAACCCACCTTAACTGAACTGGGCCAATTGCCCAGTTGGGTAAGATCGGGTTGGGACTAGTGAACATGAATATACTGCAGTTGAATGGGACAGTTTAGAACATTCTCTTTTAACAATGACTTTTAGTCGGACAGGCAATCTATGTGTCAATAATGAAATGGGAACTATCATACCCCCCCCCCCCCGCTCCCTGACACACATAACTTCAGCACATATTTTAACCAGAACCAGATACAATACCTCTAAAATTCAAGCAAGTAAGACCTAAATATCTAAACTTTCATAACCTATTGACAGATCTATTGCACCTTAATAAATAGAGTTGTTTCTTGTATAGGAACGCAGGGTTCTCCACAGGATAAAAAAGCATACAGGTAATTTTCAAATACAAACGTTGTGTGGATCATAGCGGCAAAACATAGGTATGTCTTGTGACAGAATTTTGAAAAATTATATTATAAATGGGCAAAAGAATAGATTCTGTTGGAATTTTTCAACCAAATTTTACTTTTTCAGCCCTAACTTCTGTTCTAATTGTCCGATTTGCAAAATTCAAAAAAGTGTAGAAAGCTTATAGTCTCCTGAAAAGCACACAGGCGGTGCTTTTCAGCTAAGGCACACGGGCGGCACGGAAAAGCACACGGGAACCCCGCCCGTGTACTCCCTATGTGTGGAGAACCCTGGAACGTATACAAGGCAAACCACTTTAATTTGTATTATCAAGAAGTTGGGGCCAGATATCAAACATTACCGAAAACTCCTGACTGGGGCCAACCCAACCAAACTGAAGTCTGGAATCAATATACACAGGCAGACTGAGGCCAACTGCCCAGTTGAGTTGAGGCCAGTTGATGCGGATCGGAGCCAAATCTGCCTGTGTAACACCCCTTTTTTAACAGCGAAAATTTTTTAATGGGTGAAGCTACACTATACTTTAGTTAGTTATATCATTAAAAAGTAATCTACATTTTTTGGTTATTTGTGAGGTAGAAACCCAGTGTCCTTCCCTATGCCGCGATTGTTTTATTGGCCAATTAACACTTTTGAAACTCAAACTATGGTTCAACGACTAACAAAAGTAAAATCACCGTCAAAATAAAAAGAAGATATCACCGGTACATATTTTCTACAGTGCTTTTTGTTAATATTCATACTGTATCAGTGACCTCATGATAAGGTCAGACTAAGTATCCGGCTTATCTCCCCACCCCCCTCCTCACCAGATAAAGCTGAATTACAGTTTCAGCTCTGTGCTGGATGGTACTATCTGACATCAGAAAAGGAAGGATGGTTGTGATGTGTGCATTGTGTTAATATGGGTAGAAACAAAAAACTGTAGTAACCAAAATAAGGTGCAGCTTATATGAAACTTTGGACCCCTGCTGTGCTTTACAGGGTCAGCTAAAGTTACTAAGGTATCATAGTTATGGTGAGAAAACTACATTAGACATCAAATGATGGCTAGATATGCATGTCCGTGCAAGTGCACATGTGCACCATGAAAAGGTTACCCCTTTTCCATTAATTTGTGTACACACATGGTTACTGTAAAGGCGGCCACAGATGGGCCAGACTTGATCTGTAACCAGGGAAAGTGTAGCCGATCCAGTCGGGAAGATCAAAGATGTTTGATATTATTAGATTCGACTGATGTCCATGCAGACACTCCCGATCATCAGGATCGGCCAAACCTGATTGATTGATTTGTGTTTTACAGCACTTTAGCGGCACTAAGTGGCTATCCCGTGCTTCACAGGTTGATAAATTTAACAGAGGAATGTGTCAGTGCCCGCGCATGTGTGCACCACACACATCCTGAGGGGATAGGAAAGAGGAGATATAGACCCTTTTAAGTGGGCTAGGGAAGCCCGATCGGCCAAACCTGTCGGCATCGTCTGTGGTCGCCTTAAGGCACATAGTGAGTGCCCCCCCCATAAGCACATGGGACCGGTATCAATTAATTTGAGTGCCCCCCCAGGTTTCATTGCACCGCCACTGGGGAGCGGTTATTATTTATCAAGTGGGCAGGAGGTCACACAGATGGGTGGAAATTTAGGTGGTGTACCTCACAGAAACAAGTACCATGGGACTACAGGGTTCTCCACACATAGGAAGTACACGGGCAGGACTACTGTGTACTTTTCACTGCCGCCCATGTACTCTAGTTAAAAACCACCGCCTTTGTGCTTTTCAGTTAAATACCGTAAAAGCCGGATTTTTTTTTTATATTTTTTACTAAAAACGGCTTCTAAATTTCTCCTAAATTCTACACCCGTCTTATGACTGGGGTTTTCCAAAAAGTGTAATTATTTTTGACACATTTTGATGACCTTTTCATATAACTAAATAAACCTTAATTTTCTTCCGTTTTCCTCATCTTATTACATAGATATGTGAATGTAAACGATCCTCTTTATAGGCTTTGCTAAATCACGGCTAAAAGTCTTTGAAAAAATGTAAAAACGCTCTTGAAAACGATACAAAATTGCTTGATTTGAGGGGGCAGGGGGTGGACAGGACCAAAAACTCACCTTATAACCGGTGTTTTCTAAATGTTAAAATAAGCCCAAAATCGGCTTGTAATTTTTTTCTTGAACTCTAGCCCCGGCTTATGACTGGGGTTGGCTTATGACAAGGGTTTTACGGTAGGCCCCTATAGGGTTGATCCGGGATGCATTATTAACCAATCAGAGTATTCCCTGTATTCACTTCAGAATTTTGTTGTACCCATCATGCTGGTTCTTATCTTGCTAGGTGCAAGTTCAAGCAATGGCCATTCCACTAGGCCTCCATTCAGAGCCCTATAAGCCTTCTATACTTTTTTGAATTTTGTAAATCGGCCTATTAGAACAGAAGTTAGGTCTGAAAGAATTTTTTTTCTCTTAAAAATCCCAACCAAACCTTGTCTTTGGGCAAAATTATTATCTAAATTTTCAAAAATTCTCTTCATGGTTTCCACCTATTTGCCGCTGTGCGCTTGTGTTCAGACAGCACCTGTATGCTTTTTCATCCTGTGGAGAACCCTGGGGCTATACAGGTTTCAGGATACATGCACAGTGCCCATGGATGCTAGCACAGCAGGCTGATCTCAACAACAGCGCTTTTTTATAAGCTGAGGTGATATGGCTGTTTTGACACACGGAGAAATGTGAGTTTAGGTTTCTAAGCTAATGGATGCCAGCTTTGACATTTCTGTCTCCACATTTTGTCAGTGCCCTCTGCTTACTTTCGCACAGTGAGATAAATCTCTGACTCTGGACCGTCTGGTGCTCCTCATTTTACCGACCAATGAATGGATGGAGAGCTGAGTCAACTCGGACAGGACTCGAACCGATCCGTCAGCGAGTGCACTGCCTATGATGACATGGTACCAACTGTCCCTGGGGCCATCGGTCCACAATCCCCTCTAACCCCCAACCCTTTTGGTGATCACTCTCCGGGCAGTCTCGTCCGGTCGGGATTCAGGGAACTCCCTCTCTCGTGTTTGGGGATTGTGGGTCCCCATATTCTGGGGAATATTACTACGCACTGTACCTGCCTACATTTAACCACTACAGCAACCAGCGCCCAGAACTACTTTTACCCAGCAACGCTGATCGTCAGAGACGACTCACGCTAGTGGTCAAGCTGGGGCCAGATTGCTCTCCGGGCCACTCTCCTACCGGTCTCGGCCAGCATCTATTGATACTCAGTTCAATAGCCTATGGTCACCTCTACATTTCACTGGATGTGTATTCCAGTTAACTGTTTTATTGCGCCCTTTGATCTAGATAAGGATCTGATCAAACTGGGATGTGTATTCATTCTCCAGGCTGAGCCTGGGTCACTACCAAAATAAGGAATCTGATTGGGGAGTGAGCTTTGCCGCCTGGGCGACGATGATGAGTCAGATGAAGGGACGCAGCCAGCCCGTAGTGTGTGGTCCTGTGGAGCATCTGGGTCTCTTCTGGGGATTTGTACCTGGCCGGAAGTAGAATGACGTCACACTGGAGACAAACATTCATGCCGCCTCAGTTTCTCAGGGACGTGGTGGGACCATGCTGTCACACACTTCCGACTGTTTAAAAATAATCTTCCATTCAAGTCTCCATAAGTTTCAGATGATCTCATCTGAATGTAATTCAAATACAGATGAGATCTGGCATATATCCTTGATTGGGGGCTCTACCCCCGAGCCCCCGTTTGGCCGGGCACCCCGGGAACTGCGATGGCGTCAACATTCGTCTCAGCGGAGGGCCAGGTACATTCTCCAAACATACACCCTTTTGCTCCTGAGGAGGGCTGTAGTGTAGAGCTGCTCTCCTCGGGGCTCTCCCACCTTTTACTCAACAAAACCAAACTTTCCCCTATTATCGCCCAAAAATTGATGGACACTCTCTACCTTTCTAGATATACAAAGACCCAAAATTCACCCGCGCATGGAAAGGATATACTGAGTAAAAGTATGGTTATATGAAAATGATAAATGGGGGAATTTTCCCAAAATACAAAAATGCTGACTGACAAAAAGTGACAGAGTCACGTCTGCTCAAAAATTGTCTGAATGAAATTTGAAAAGGCCTCCCTACTCACCCGTCCAGCGGTGAAAAGTCGTATCCTTTAAACTGACATACTATGGCATGTGTATTTATGCAACAGTAGCTCCAAAATAGTGAAAGTACGACTAGTTTCAAAGAAAACATTGTAAAATAGTAAAGGGGATTTCTGCGACAGGCGTTCAGCCGTGCGCACTACACTCACTGTTTGGGTTTGGTGCGCATGCCTGTTTGAGACGCCTCACATGACAGTCATGTGATTATTATCCGGCAACATTTCCCGCTCACCTCACATGCTCTTCCACGCGTAGTGGATGTGGCGGAGGGGGGCGATGGCTAGGGCATATGGCGTATACTTTTAGTGCATTTAAACTTTTATGTAAAAAGTTCCCTAGCAAGGGTAGGGTTTTTGAAGAAAAAACCCGCGAACGAGTGCCCTAGCAAGGGTAAAGCTAGGCCCTAGCCTAGGGATCCACTGGGGGCTGTGTACAAATGACGTCATGCATTTTTGCACCATTTTTGACCCCCCCTCCCCCCCTTGTCATGTTTCGTCATACAACACTTGACCCCCCCTCAGCATGACGTCATGCAGAGAGATACCCCCCCCCCCCAAAGTGCATGAATAGTGAAGGCCTATAGGCTATAAACAAATTAAAATGGTTCAAAGGGACATATAGTGGGTGTGAATTGCCAATAAAGGATAACATGCATGCAAAGTGAAAAAAGAACTAGCACTGATCAACAAATGAACAGAGAAACATGCCAAACACTGTCAGCTTATATAATGTATGGGTCCCTATATGCAGAATGTACCATTTCCGTGCCTTATAGTTGTAGTGGCTCATGGAGCGTTATATATAGTGTTAGCTCCCTATTCGAGAGGACGGGTCGATCGGTGCGGTTACTACCGGTAGGACCAGAGGTCGCTTCAATCTCTGGCCGCTATGTGCTGGTTGCACTAACCCGAGCTAACTTGTCTGGTTTTACTTGATATTGATATATCTTGAATTAAACCGAAGTTATATAAGAACTCGAAATATTACATAGTTATACACGGAGTACTATGGTAGTGATCATACACAAGTATTTCCCGTCACAAAAGGGCTTAAGAACTGTCTAGATCAATAGTCCAATACAGTTAATAGTCTGCCTTCTTTACAGTGAAAGTTGTACACTTGTCAGCGAAGAGAAAATCAAGAACAGTTATCATTAAGGATCATATAGTTCAAGAGCTTGAATGTATTGATATATTGAATGTAAGGATTTAATCTGTAACTTTAACCATATACAAGTGTACTAGAAATAGGTTTCAGGGAGAACACTCTGAACTTAGTGAGTGGCCTAATAGAAAAAAAAAACTCAGAAAGCATCACAAGTTCTCAGGAGACCATCCATTGCAATCATAGTTCCAATTTGTGATCTTACAAACAATCGAGTCACCTCAGCATTTTACTCTAGAATCTGCAAATAAGTTGAGTGCGATAGAGTTCCATTCAGGCAAAGATGTGGAGAGTAAGCTTGGGGGGAGGTCCCCTTTACATCTCCCTTGACACCTCAAGAAAAGGGGGGGGGGGGGATATCACACCTTTTCAAAAAGAAGCCTGTGGATGACTATGGATGCTGCCCTGAGGCGACAGGAGCAGTTCAGGGGTATTTTAGATGCATCATTAAGATCCTTAGGGCAGCAGTGGCCCTTTTCAAAAAGGGTTAAATTGGTATAGGTAGGATAGAGTAGTAGTGCCCCCTTATAGTGGCCTGGACATCACCTTGATTTTACACTGACATTGATGGCAGTGACACTCATTGAGTGAGATGTCTAACGAATGCGTGCATGTAGGGCCTATAAGTAATAAATTTATGTCAGATGAATGCATTAAACTTCCCTACATTTAAAAATCTTTTTATAAAAGTTTTTGTTCTTGCCAAAACCAAAGCGTGTTGTGATTTCTTGATGACATGATGTCATGCAGCCCATGACCCCCCCTCCCCCCTTGTCATGCTTGGTCATGGCAAGTGGGACCCCCCCTCCCCCCCTCCTGCATGACGTCATTTGTACACAGCCCCCCGGTGCGAGTTTCTTGCGACTTGCACTCGTGCGTGTCTTCTCGCAGAAGACGTTCCAGCAGTGGATCTGCTGCTGCGAGAAACCTCATGCGACTTCGGAGCGGCGTGCGACAACATTCGCAAAAATCAAAATAATTTGATTTTTGCAAATGCTCTGCGAGTAGGCACGCACGACTACAATTCGCAAGTAACTTGCGGCAGTGGATCTGTACCTTAAGGGTAGTCAGGGGTTCAGCCACACACCTGTATAAAAAAAAATTGAAGTGCCCCCCCTGGGCCCGGCATTATGGAATTCATTTTCCATATACCTTCAGCATTGCAAAATTGGCAAAAAAAAAAAAAAAAAAACATGACAAAGGGGGACGGGTCAAAAATGGTCAAAATTTGGCATGACATCTTATATGGATGGCCCCACAGTTGGTGTTCGAGCTGTTGCATACATGGCCCCCGGGGGGGGACTTCATATATTTGTATACTACATCTGTGCTGCTGGCAAGAGTACTTATTCAATCTTAAATCTCCCTAAGCAAGGGTTACTTTTAGGAAAAGCTCCCTAAGTAGGGGTCACATTTTGGAAAATCTCCCTATAAAGCAAGGGTCGCGTTTTGGAAAATCTCCCTAAAGCAAGGGTCCACCTTCCCGAAATTTCACTAAGCAATGGTCCATTTCCTCCAGAAATTCCCCGAAGCAAGAGTAAGGGTTGTATTACTCAATTTGACCTCTGGCCGCACGCCTGTGTCAAAAAGAAAAGAGTGCCCCCCCCCCCACCAGGGACACATGGTGATGAATAAAGAGAAGTTTAGCAACATCACCTAACTGGTGGTTTCTCCTCATATTGACATATAGCAATCCATCTATGCTCAAGCTGTATCAAGGAGCTTGGGCTCAGAAGCACGTTTACCTCGGTCATAGCATTTAATAGTTTCACCTCATTGGTGAGGATTAGACTTTTTGAATAGTACACTACTAGATACAATAATCACCCATAATAGGATTTTAGGGTATGATTATTTAACTTGACTTGTATCACACATAACAACAATGCTAGAGATTGAGCACTTTGTAAGGACATTTATTTCCATATCTTTCTACGCTTCTCTTACTTTAGGATATCACAGAGATGCCACTTCCCGATCAATGGGAGTAGAAAATCTTGCCCTTTGGGTCAGCTTTTTTGCAGGGAATTACCATCATTCAGTACAGATATTATTGGTGAAAAATCCAGTAATCACTGCTAATGGAGGAAAAATGGCATCTCTGATATCATCAGCGTTGAAAAGTCTGCTGCAACATGCTTTCTGCGCCGCTTGCACTCAGAAACCCCAAACTGCTAAATGTAGCAGTTTGTCTTGTGGAAATGCTACATCAAGATTAGAACGTACATGTACATGCCAATTGTTAAAACATAACTAGGCAGGATTTATCATCACTCAGAGTGCCACCAATAGTAGAAAAAGACATGAAGTAAATTTGTAAAATAAAGTGCATTTATAAACTACGCCTCTGACATCGCGGGATCTGCCCCTTCCCTTTATGTATTCTCCCTCAGACTTCTGCCCCCCCCCTTTAGTCTGTATTTGCAGGGAGAAGGGTTTGACTATATTTTACCAGTATTTTCTACACAACATACACATAATTCATGTATTATTTTACACTGGCGGACCTGTTTCTATTCTTACGAGGAACAGGATATTGAGCCTGAATGAATAATGGAACAACGTATCATGAACATCGCGTGTATGGTTGCAGGAGGAACAAACTAAAACGAGACGCATAGAATGTAAAACAACTTTTGGCTATCGACACAGAGTCAAGACTTGTAGGGAGTAGCTTCATCTAACAACCATACGCCATCCTAGTTCAATAAGATTGTAACTGACAGTGTAAAGTACTGCAGTTACATCCTTCTTTCACTAGAGCGAAGCACATTATTTGCGGTTCAGTTATTTGAACTTTACATTTTGTCTTTGACATTAAGTAAATCAAGCAATGAGAAAAGTGGTTCAAACATGTAATATCCTTTGAAGACAATATATACGATTTTAGTGTGATCCACACGTGGCAGCTACTAGGGGACTGTGTCTTCAGGGCTTGGATATCAGTTGCCTGCATACATTGAATTTAATAAATGTTCCTTTTGCATTTGTAACTGTGCATACCGCTTCTGCAGCTCCTTCTCTCGATCAGTTTGTCGGTTCACATCATCTGTCAAAGACTGTTAGAAAAAGATGCAATTTATCATATCATTTGAACTCTTCAAACTACTGAATAGGCTACTTCGTGAATCTGCAGTTCTGATTTATCAATTTAAGATATAATATCAGAATACATTTTTTCATAACAGCTATGATTCCTAAAAGATAAGACCAAAATCACAAATATTTTCTTTGGTGTATGAAGTTTAGTACCTGACAAAGTGAAATTTCAACAACTAGAATAACCAACCAGCTAGCAATTCACACAAAATGTTCAGAGACTGGATACTTGATTAAACCAGAAAAAAATATAGTGTGAATGTGTGATTCAGGTAGGAACACTTACCTCCATACGCTTAGGAATAGCATTTATCTCATGTTCCCGTAGGTTATCGAATGTCTTAGCCTCTACGAAGGTCTGCTCAATCTGTTCATATGTGTCGTGTAGCTGTTTGATCAGACCCTGGGCTCGTGACTGTTGAAAGATTGATAGATCTGAACTGTCATCTTCTAACAAGGTACTATAAGCCATGATAAAGTATGTCATCAAATCAATATTGAGTTTTTCCCTTGTTCTCATGTAGAAATATGATGGAGAAGTTGCAAAAATACTGGAGAGGAACTAGCGAATATTGAGAGTCACAGAAGTACTGTAATATATTGTATAGCTGATTGTTCCAAGGATCCATTTTACCAACATACCTGATATCCTCCTAATAAGATCTTCAATTTCTTCTCCAGTTTTGCTGCTCGCTTTGCCTCTTTTGTCATCGTGCCCCGGTTATTCTAGAAAAGAAATCACAATTAAAATTGGCGTTTCCTACCAAACTCCTATACCTCTTTTGGAGGTATTACAAATAAAGGATGTGCATTGTAACCAATACACAAACATAGCGGTTGTTGGCACTGTGGGTACGGCTAAGCAAAATGGCGATGGTTGCTGTCACTTAATGATGTATTAAGCCACCTCCAGCTCAAAGTATTTCAAATGAATGCTGAATTTCTTTTTTTTTTTTATTTTGTTTTGGAAGTTTTAAGAAAGTGTAGTTTCATGCTGACTTTTTTTTTCTAAAACAAAACCATAATTTCTCCAGCAGAAGTACCATGAAAATAAACCTTCTTTACCAACTCACCTCAAGACGCTTCTCCAGTGACTCTATGCGGTCCTTCTTCGAGGCGAGGTTAGCCCTGGTGTAGCGGTTCTGAGAGGGCAGGAAGAGGACCTGTGCATAACACTCCTCCCACACCTGGGTGTATGCCTCCAGCGATAACTCACTGTGACCCATTTTACCTTTGATGTACTCCATCTCAGTCTTCAGCATCTCTTTAGCCTGAACAAAAGATAGACCAACGCATTTAGATAATACTAGACTTCCTGAAATGGATTTATCTTAATATACATTTAGTATAAGTGGCAGGGTACGGGGTACTGTAGAGTAGGCTGCCACTGTAGGCTGGTAAACTTATGGAATGCTCCACGCTAATGCAAAACATATATTTGCATTATTGTACATCTTCCACGAGTTACTAGGACCCTTCAATATTAAAATTTCTCTAATTTTTAGGTAAGTTGAATCTTCCGTAGCATATTATATATGAAAAAAAAAAAAATAAAGTCAAAACTGAAAGCAATTGCACCTTTGGCTGTTTATATTTTCAAAGACATTTGTGTCAAGTAAAGTCAGACAAGCATCTCCTGTTTCTTTAGGGAGTGATCATTTTTTAACAACAGGGGGGGGGGGGGGGCTGGTGGGTTTGAGGGGGGGGTCAGAATTTTTTCAACCCCTTGACCTGGGGGGGGTTAGAATTTTTTTGCCCCCTTGACTAGGGGGGGTCAAAATAATTTCACCTGTTTTCAGCGAAAAAGCCTGTGTGTTACTATAGGTTAAAAGGGCGCGTTCGCACGCGATTTTCGCCTCCCGAGGGGGGGTTGAAAAAATTTTGACTCGTCGAGAGGGGGAGGGGCAGAATTTTTTTCGCGCATCCGCGCGCAAACCCACCAGCCCCCCCGTTGTTAAAAAATGATCACTCCCTTACCTGCTCTATATCCTGTTCTTCAAAGGTCTCATACTTGTGACTGTCAAGGTATGCAAGATGTGCCGCTTGGTTGTTGACGACTTTCTGGGAGGGTTTTTTAGAACCAGGTACATAACCTTGCTGGTATACTGTAGGACTGAAGACTGCATCATGATGTAACATCGTCACCATCTCCCGTTTTATTAGTTCCTCAGCCTAACAAAGGAAGTATAGAATTGAAATTGGGGTTTTGAGACTAGCATGGTTCCCACAAAAATCGCAGATTGAAATTCCCTGACTTTCCCTGACCAAATCATAGCACAGCAGAAAATGAAATACGAACGTTTACAGATAAATCTATAACCGAGGGTCTAAGAGCAATAACAAATTTTACTATAAGTTATCAATAGTAAATCAAAAACTTACTTTCAGAAAAAAAAATGCAACCCTTGGAAATAATAATTTGAATGCCCTCAGGGGAGACTTGTATAAAATCAAACACAAGTGATGCATTTTGGCAGATTTTCCCTGACTCAGTGCAAAATTTTGTAAAACTCCCTGATTTTCCCTGACGACTTTATTTTCCCTGACCTGTGGGAACCCTGATTAGACATTTATAAACTGGCCGATGACTTTTGTAAACTGGCCTATGAAAATGAAATATCCCCAGGTCTACAGAAACTTATTATGGGTATGAGTAAAGTTGAGATTTCATTGATTGCTTGATTTCACGGTGAACATTCTCTGTGTATACATGCTTGTGAAAGTATCTAAATAATTTTTACAGCTAACATAGACACAACATCCAGTAGTAAAATATGGAGGAAACGATGAACCAGGTTGAGGGAAATGTGGTATACCTTTTGTAGCTCTGTGAGGGGAGGGTCCTGCATATTCATGGGGCGTAATACACTACTATTGACATCCAGCGGTCGCGGCAAATCACGCTGTACTGATTGTGAACGCCGTTTCATCTCTGCTTCACCTATGAAAAGAAGAACTATCAGCTTTAGATATATGTCCTACATCATGGGCTCTTGTCAGACTGATGAATTCAAGATTCTATAAAATAAAGTCCAATGATGTACGACGACTTCCTACAAGTCAATATTACACACATGATCTGTATATAGATGTGAATATTAAAAAAATTGATTGCTCTTGATTGTCGTTGAGATGAAGAACCTAAAGTGTGAATACTCTATTACTCTTAACTTTCCACATGGATATGAATGTTGAAATTCAGATCTATACCCTAAAATACTGAAAATGATCTTGAAATTAAAAAGCATGGTTGTACTTGACACAGGTCAACAAAAACTCACGGATCTTGGCAAGTTCCTCCTCATTGCGCATATCTATATCTGCTTGGTCCTCCACCATTGTAGTTCCTCCATCCGGGCCGTCCGGTTGCAGCTCCTGGTCCGGTAACACAATCTCAAAGTCATTCTTAGGACGGGGCAGTGAGGCCAGCCCCTGGAGGAGCTGTTCCTTCTGTTCAGATTGTTGGTACTGTGAGACTGATTCGATATCCATATCGTCCTCTGGATTGATGTTCAGCTTGTCTCGCACCTGACTGCGGCCCGGGGTCTGACCTGGTCCGTTACGGGGTGTCATACCACCCCGTGCTGGAGTCATACCTATTAAAGATATTATAGGCATTTAATGATATCATCTAAAGAAAATACATGTAGAATGTGTTGGCTTTTGACATCCTCTTACATCGGGTGTCATTTAGGCTATTCATGAAATTATATCTGACCATGTAACTACATAAAGAGTCTGCTATAACCAGGCAATGAAGTATTCAATTTCTTTGTGTGTCTGTGTGAAGCCCATCCCCCACCATTTTGAAAAATGATCATTCATCTTTTACTAAAGGTTTATTTTCAGGCCATTAATTACCATACTGTGACGCACCAAAATTCCCCATGTGGGACCAAATTTCCCCCATTCATTATTGATCACCCGCCTAAACAAATGTCATTAATGGGGGCCCAGTGAGCGTTCAAAGGTGATAATTCACTTATATATCCTAAGAGAAATCGGTACTATAATAATGGTCAATTCAATTAATGAGCTATAAAATCAAAGTACGCAGGTGCTTACCTTCTGCGTTGGAGGGGGTTCTAAAAGGTGTACTGAGAACGGTGTTTGGTGTGGCTACCGTCAAATGTTTGGGAGTAACACCACTGAAGTCTGACTGGTGGAGGGGGGTGTTAAGTCCACCTTTAAGTGGAGTGTCGACGTTCGTCAGTGCCATTATGTTCTGTGCCTCCTGAAGAATTGTGTCCTGTGCAGCTGGGGTACGCGGAGTACGCATTTGCTGCAGGTCTGGTGTTACGGAGTAATCAGACAGCAGGGCCTGGGACGCTCCGTCTTTGAGCCCGGCTTCCTCCGCTTGTTGACGCACAAATTCACTAGCTTGTCCCATCTTTACCACCTAAATTAGGAAAGTGACAAACACTTCTTTATACACGCATCAGTTAACAGTGAAAAGCTTGGCCATGGGTCTAATCAATTAGATTTTACCAGGGACAGGGAAGGGACATTTAATTTTGTTATAGGAAGTGTTAACATATTGTGAAAATCGTTAAGCTCTATACAGTTAAAGTCTCAAAAGAACATACCTCTTCTAGCTCAGCATCAGAAATCTGTGGTGCTGGTAGTACGAGCTTGCTTCTCTTCCTCACTGGTTCAGCAAACCTGGAGGCAAGAACAAAGTTATATGTGCTTAAACTACTTAAATCTCCAGAAAATTCCGTAAAATGAGGTACCGGCATATCTTCTACTTGACACATATTTCAAATACTTCCGTATGTAATCTCATTTTTTTATGAACATCAACACTTACTTTTTTCTAAGTAATATTGCAATGTTGAAACCGAAAATTTTACTTTGATGATTTACCAAAGTTCATGGTCTGCCTACCTCCCTTCAAAGAGCAGTTTATTTCTTTTTCTCTCCTTCTGTCAGCTTAAATCTACATAACTCACTTGTTTTGTCCTGATATGGCGCCAGGTAAGTCATTCTCTTTTCGCTTCTTCAAACGATCCTTATCTTTTTTCCTCTCCCGCTGAAATGAAAAAGTGAAAATGTATATCAAAAACAATTACAGTATATAACAGATGTAGGATAGCATAGGCAATTTCACTGGAGTTACACATGATTTTCCAAAAACTGCTGTTAATATCGTTAGCACGGTAAAGCGTCTCGGTTTATTTATTTCTAAAACTCATTTTCATATTTGGCATCATGAGGTTTTAATATGTTACACATGACACATAAGACTTCACTTGTTCCCAAAAACAAATACATTGTATATCGCTTGTTTATAATCTCATATCTGGTTGAGCGGAAATTACAGATACAGTTTTACACTTACAGCTTCCTTGTCACGGCGAAGTTCTCCCTCCAAATTCTGCTGTCGAAGACGTTTAAAGTTGGGATCCATCGGGTCATAATGCTCTTCACTCGTGTCGTGAAGACCTGTAATGTGTTCATAAGTGCAGTATTATACATCATGATTTTCAACTGAGAGGAAAATGTTTATTTAATGACTGAATTATTTTTACGTGTTTTGCGTTTGTCTAAAGTCGGGATTGGCACTTGAATTATATATTTAACGGAGATGTCAATTTGTTTGTTGTAGGTTCTAATTTCAATGAATTATAAAAAAAAATCATATACAGACCAGGTGCCGGCTTCTTTTCCAATGGGATTTCAGCATTGTAGTCAACGCCCCGTTTTTTCTTCCGCCTCTCTTTAACTCTGAAAATGCAAGTATTGCATGGCTACATCTCACAATGTCTAAAAGGCAAAACACTGTATTGTTGTGAAATTTTGAGATAAATATTTGCAAGGCTTCAGTCAACATTCAACATGCTTGGAACGGTTATTATTATATTTTGAAATCCCCCTCCCATTATCTTTTTCTTTTTTGCATGAAGAACTCACTCTATTCCTGCAGCTCTTAGTTCTCGCCTCTTCTGTAAAGCTGCCAGACGTCTGCAAAGTGGAAAGTCAGATAGAATACATCAAAAGCTGGATAGAGGACCTTATTTCCCCTGGGATGGATAATCTATCCAGCTGCACTTAGCATACCGGGGTACTAAACATGTTTAAAATATTTTTCCAATTTATGAAATGTGCATCTCTACATATACACTGATCAAATCACTTTTTTATATTCGTTATGTATTCTTATTTAGTATCATGGTGTTTAGAGAGACCTTCCTTCTTCATCTAAGAATTAGAGATATCAGGTTTAAATCATCAGCTTTTTCCCTTGTGTTACCAAGAGAGGTGGCTTGATCTTTTGTTTTGCTTTCTTAACTCTAGGTATTTCTGTAAGTATTGTTTGACCGTGTACTGACCTGGCCTCTTCCAGCTGTTTCTCACGTCCTTTGCGTTTAGCCTTTTTACCCTGTGTATTGGCCAGACGAGCACGAGCTTCAGACAACATCTCCAATTCTGAAATACAGAAGTATAGTATTTTCCCTTTACATTGAACTCATGGGCAACTAACAGAATTATTAAACACACCCGAGTCTTTGCATAGAATCATTATAGAGCCCAACTGGCTATTTCATACAAAATAGTACAAGTATGTCTTATAATAAATATCATCTAGATGATAATGTTAATGCAGGACAGTCCATCCTTAAAAAAATTTGGTCCTTTTTAGTAGCCATACCATCTTCATCCATGTCTATGGGATCTGGTCGTGCTGGTTTTGTCTCTGGATTTGGGTCAATCTCTCCAGGCTTGAGTTTGCGTGGATCATCGGCACCGTCATCCCCATCCTTCTCTTGTGCCTTGTCCCTATCCAATAAATGTACAACACAAATCACTCAGATCATTGGATACTCTAAATGTAGGGATAATAGATTAAAACGAACCCCAGAGGGGAAAGACCTCTACAGGTCTATCAGTTTTGAGTGAATGATACACATATATGAATGTACTTACAGTAAATACTCATAGTGCTCCAGGCACTGGGCTGCAGTTCGGCCAATGATGGGGGCAATAGTTCGCCACTGTGTAGGCATTAACTTGGCAAGATGTAACAGTTTTTCTTCTTCTTCCCGACTCCACTCTGTTTTCTTGATGCTTGGATCCAGCCATTCAAACCAGCGTGCCTTACACTGCTTGGAGGACTTTCTGTGAAGCAGTGACGCAATACGAGCCCACTGGTTTTTGCCATATTTCATGACAGCTGCCTTGAGGATCTCGTCCTGTGAAAATCAATGCAAATGGCTTACTTTCATGAGATGATCACAAACTAAATGTCCTTCAATCCACGGCAAATTCAACAAATTACGTGTGACACGGCAAATTCAACAAAATAACGTGTGCAATATGTGTGATTATTTTGATCAATCTAGGAAGTGCGCCATATTGAACAACAATGGAAGCTCTTGATTTCATGGAAATGCCTAAACACTGTTCACCCCTCAACCTTAAGGAGTGCCGTAAGTTTTTGCATATATTATAAAACTGCTTATACGTGAACCAGATGCTTATTGCGGCTTATAGGAGGTGCCCAAAGTCAGGGTGCGGATTCAAAACTATAGAACACTACTAGGTGCGGCTTATAGCTTATCCACAAACTCAGGTATGGTTTATACGCAGGAATTACGGTAAGACCATTTACGACCCATTTAGAGCAAAAAAATGCCTGCATGTTACTAGAACAAGGTCCTCCCCAAACTACCGTAATCTCTCGCGTAGAAGACGCGGTGCGCATATAAGACGCACCCCCAACCCAGGAAAGGCTGGTTCGCGTATAAGACGCACCTCTTAGGGGTGAATTTTGTAAATTCAGTACTGTTCTATAGTAAAATTACCCCGCGTATAAGACGCATCCCCAACTTGAAAAAATCCTATAGGACGCACCAGGCATTTGTTTGGCGTAGAGGACGCGTCTTATACGCGGGAGATTACGGTAAGTCTAACATTCATGACACATTGAAGTGGCTCAGTTACCGTAATGCTTTGTGTACTAGGGAACTTTATACAAGAAGATTGACCCCCTGGTGTGACTCCCCCTCATCCCTGTCTTTGAACATTGACAGTGCACAGCCTTTTTTGCAATTAAACTTAAACGGACAATTTTTTTTACACCACCAACATTCTCTGATGCACTTATAGCGCTTGTTTAGGTGCACGACCCACGAAGAGCTACAGTAGTCCCCGTCGCAGTAGCCAGTGGTGGATTCAGGGTTTGAAAAACAAAGGAGCACAGCCCAAAAGTAGGGGTGATACCCCAAATTTTGAAATCTAAAATATGCAAATATGCCGAGAAAAATGAGGGACGTGACATCAAGTTGGCAACTTTTATGAGAGAATCTAAGATAGAAGGTGTCATGGACGCATTCACACAACATCCATACTCCTATTCAGTGCTATGTATGCGAGAATATAATGCACCAAATTGACTAAATTAGTGCTAAACTGATCCAAATCAAGTGATGCAAGGTTTCCCTTTCTATTCAATACTGGGGATGCATGTTTTTTTACTATAATCAGAGGAGTACTTCTAGCCATTTTAAATTTTACATGCCCCCCCCTCTATAAGAGTTTTTTCATGTGACGTCAGTTTGCCGTGCATGATGGTGCTGGAGATCGTCCACTGAAGACCCTACTCACGCTGCCATAGAGAATGCACTGTGGCGATATACTACCCTGTATAAAATCCTGGTTTTATCCTAATCCTGAGGCTTGGTCAAAAAATCCTTTTCATCACTGATATAAGAGATCTAGGGGAACATGCAAAACTAAAAATTATGAATGACCGAATTATCTAAATGTTGAAAATCTTATGTGGAAGTGGAAGAATGTGCCGTGCAGGATCAGCAGGTGTATGTGTGGCTTGCGCCACTCAATTTTCTGTGATGATCTACCCTGTATGAAATCTTTATTTTCTCCCAATCCAGTAGCTTGACCAAAAAATCCCTTTCACCACTAATATTACAGATATAAGGGAGTATGCTTAACTAAGAATTATGAATGTCTGATTTATATAAATGTCAAAAACTATATGTAGAAGTGGAAGGATGGCCTGCGCAAAATGTGACAGTGAGCAGCTTGATTTATTGTGGCAACTTTCTACCCTTCAAAAATTCCTGAAATTCTCCCAATCCTTTAAGGGCACCGCAAACGGCCTGTCTCGATCATCTGACTGAGACATCTGATCAGATCAGATCATATCAAACATGTTTGATCCGTTCTGACTCGATCAGATGGACGTCCCCGCACACAGAGCTCCTCCTTGACTACTGATCCAGTCAGATGACTGGAACAGTCCGTTTGCGGTCAGCTTTAGCTGCATGAAAAATTCCTTTTCACCAGTAACAGTAGAGATGTAGAGGAGTATGCAAAACTAAAAATCATTAAGATCTGATTTAAATAAATATTAAAATATTAATATGGAAGTGGAACTATGTCTCCTTCCCCCTAGACTGCAGTGAGTGTGCTGCCTTTTGTTTACACTTGGGATCTCCACCAGCCTGACCAGGGCTGCCGATGGTGTGAATACACATTAGCTGAAAAAGATCTATAGTAGCGCTAGAAAGAGGCTTAATCTTCTACACCCCCCCCCCATTTAGAGTGGTCAACATTTTTTCAGGAGGGGTCAAAAGTTTTTAGGGCCAAGTCATTTATTCCTACATGGGGGGGGGGGGGCATTTTGTAAAAGCTACTTTGTGGATAGGCACTGAAATACCTCCAGTGTGTGAGTCTGCTGCAATAGAGGTGTGAAACTGTGATAAAGCTGAAACTGGGTAATGTTTCCTTTCTTTGCAAGCTTATTGTGTAGCTATTTACTGGAGGATCTTTACAAACAAGGGCTCATTTTAATAGGCTTGGCTAGACCTTTAAAATGAATATTTTTTGCACAAGGTTGAATGCAGGGAATTTTGCCTTTGACCCCATTTAAGTTCAACCAAAAGTTTAGAACCATTTTATGATGAGAAGATCACTGAGCACCTAAAAATAAATAGTTCCCACCCTTTCTATGGATAAAAATCATCTAGAAAATGTCTAGCTTTTCTTTTTCTAAGGGGCTGCAGTATGTTTGACAGACCCTGCTAACTTTTTGGGAGAGATTATCTCTGGATATGTGTCCCAACCTCCCCATGTAAGGCACTTACCTATCAATTAAGACCTTATTGTATGCACTTTATATTGTGAGATAATAATAGCTGTGATAAAAATAAGTGGTTTTGCTTTTTAAATGAAGTTTTTATGACATTTTAAATGGAAGCTATGATCATTCAAACATCCTGAGTCAAAGACGATAGTCTGCAGTGGTTCTGTCAGAGCGCGCAGTTCAAGGGAAAAGATGACATCAAAAATTTGCTTTTACATTGTTTGATTATGATAAAATGTATCATTATTTACATTCTTGGGGGTATATCTTGCTTATCTGAAAAGAAGATTGCCCAAAATAATCATTTTAGTGATCTAGGCTACCTTAGATTTATCTCGCTTGATCATAATATTGGATCCAAATTAAACTCTTAACTATGGCAGAATTCTGGGTCTGATTTGGTACTTTTGACCAGTCATAATTCCACTTTAAATTGACATAGAGACTTCATTTAAAAAGCAAATCCACTTCTTTTCTCAAGATCTATCCATTGCTCACTAGTTAAGTTTAATGGGATAAAGTCTTGAAAAACTAGGTAAGTGCCTATCGTGGAGGGGGGGGGGGGGGTTGGCAAAATCCAATAAATCTTCATACTCGGGGGGAGGGGGGAGGTTAAAAACTAAATATGGACAGTTCAAGTACTTATTGCGACGTGTCATTCCACACACCTATCTGATTTTTTTTTTTATTTTTTTATGGTGGGGGGGGGGGTGTCATTTTGCGAAATCGGTTCTCAGTGGGCGGGGGGAGGGGCCGAATTTTTTGGTCTATTACTATTATCAGAGCCAGAGGAGTATTTCTAGCCATTTTAAACTTTACATCCCCCCCCCTCTACCGGGTATAGTCTATAGATATTTGTGAGGTGGGGGGGGGCAGAAAAATTTGCTGATATGCCAAAATCCATCAAAGCCCCACCCCCTCCCCAGCTTGCAATAAATCATTAAATGACTCGATATCAGACTCAGACAGTCAGAGGCCCAGCTGCAAACAAACTGATGTGCCGCTAAATATTAGGCCAGACGATGACAGCCTATCGCTCCGGAAGTAGAGGTGGTACCACCCTAAATCAGGTCACTTCCGGGTAGAATGGTAAAAGTCCTGCACTAAATACAGTCAATTTTTCACTTCTAGGGCTATAAAATGGGTTCTAAACAGGTTGTCTGTGTATATATTGGCATTAAAATTATCCTGGAGGCTTGGAGAATATTTTTAAAAAAAGATTGGAAAAGAATGAAAATAATTTAGATCATTTACTGCGGACCAAAGGGACCTATGATAGATGTGTAGTGACTCAGGTGGCAGACAACAAAATCACATCGGTGGTTTCCATGGCGATTTGCGAAAAATCTGATTGCACTTTGTTATGACAGACCTAGTGTATGATTTTTGCCATTTCAAAAGCTACAATCTGGTATATTTGGCTTAGTTCTGAGGAAATTTTAAGTATTTGAAATATTCTGTCAAGTGTCAGCGATAGTGGATTTTTTCGGGTCGCAGCGCATATTTAGGGTGGTACCACCTTAACAGGGGATGGGATTATGCAAGGATCAGCAGAAATCTGTGCCATTTTTTTCCCTTAACCCTATTTTTTTTTAAATCACCATTACTTATTAGTGTTTAGGGCCTCTTCTACATGGATAATGAGGTGTTAAACTGTAGATTTGCTTTGATTTGACCCTAAAATCACATGATTTTCATTGAATATAGGCCCCAAAACTGGCTTTTTACTGTTCAGGCTATCGAGGGTATATCAGGGGAATTTCCAGTTCTTAGATAAATTTGAAGAAATGGGTACATTTTTAACAAGGTACATGTCAGCTCTGACACTGGATATCAAGGTATGGGTTCAAGCAATAGATAGGGTGCCTAATTGATTAGAAATCTATTGTTGGTTATTTGTTGCCATGGCAACATAACAGCTTGTCATTGTTCGTTATGCCCAATTTAGGCCCAAAAGAGCGATTTTGGCTTAAAAAATGACCATAATTGGGCATTTTTATTGTTTCTACTGCTTTCCCTAATTTCCTGAGACTTAAGTGGGATATTCTGGCATAAAATAGATGGTTTGTGGCACGTTTGGAGGTACATTTGACAGGACATAGTGCAATCAGATTTTTCGCTACATTCGATTGAAGATGGATACCCTAAAACGGGACATTTTTTGAGCAATTTGTGCCTGTGCACACCAGACCATGGTCTCAATAGGCCCAAATTACCAAAAAAATGTCATTTTTAGGCAGAATTTTAGTATTGTTTCTGACTAAAGGGACTTAAAATATTATATTTATGAAGGAATTTTGTGGTAACCATGGCAACCAAAAAAACAAACTTTTCTGTTAAGGTGGTACCACCCTAAATCAGGTCACTTCCGGGTAGAATGGTAAAAGTCCTGCACTAAATACAGTCAATTTTTCACTTCTAGGGCTATAAAATGGGTTCTAAACAGGTTGTCTGTGTATATATTGGCATTAAAATTATCCTGGAGGCTTGGAGAATATTTTTAAAAAAAGATTGGAAAAGAATGAAAATAATTTAGATCATTTACTGCGGACCAAAGGGACCTATGATAGATGTGTAGTGACTCAGGTGGCAGACAACAAAATCACATCGGTGGTTTCCATGGCGATTTGCGAAAAATCTGATTGCACTTTGTTATGACAGACCTAGTGTATGATTTTTGCCATTTCAAAAGCTACAATCTGGTATATTTGGCTTAGTTCTGAGGAAATTTTAAGTATTTGAAATATTCTGTCAAGTGTCAGCGATAGTGGATTTTTTCGGGTCGCAGCGCATATTTAGGGTGGTACCACCTAGAGTCGGCAGGGGGCTCGGCCTACTAAATATAGGCCTAGTTTGGCTGAGCGATAATATGAGTATTTAGTGTAATCTGAAGTGTTTCGCCACAAAACTAATCATGACAATCATGTGACATATGCAATTGTCAGGAACATAACATAGAATATTTCTACTTATCATTCATTGTCATACATCATGTTTCGGCGATTTAGCTTGACCACAAAAGTGGCACAATTTTCAACAAAACATGAACAACCAACGTCAACATTAAATTCACACACAACACAAAAATACTGCTTCATGTATCGTGCTCTACCTATATGATATTCTCACAATTATTTAATTAAACATACCTCCGTGTTCCTCCATACTCCTCCCTTGATATTGATACGCGGCATGGTGTGTTTTAAGTCCTAAAACTTGTTTATTTTCGACACCAAAACAAATGGCGTGCCCGGCTTGTTGCACGCTTTTCTGTTCTCCACTCTCCAAGCTGATATGTCCTGGAGATCCCTTTTCCTACTGTTACAAGAAATATGCTATGAGTCCGACGCACTTGCTAATGACATCTGTTGTCAAACGTTGACACTATTCGGGATAGTTATGACTTTTTACTCTAGGTGCCAGCACTATCTTTCGCGCCGCCCTTCTCCCTGCATGTGCACCGCGCTCTGTCTTCCCGCCCTGCCTCACCCCTCGCGGCCAGATAACACAGACACAGCCTCAGCCCATGACTATCCTACTACGTTTCAGACAGGTTATTTTGATGTCACCTTTGTGGATCTTCGTGGTAATATCAGTAGGCTCTCTGACAGACATATTTGGGCCGACAATTTCGGCAATACACAAGTTTCGAGTTCACCGTGAACGTCCATAAAGCCGGGGATATCAACGGTTCGTAGCGCTGTAAATGACAGGAAAAGGGGTTAAAAGATAGCCACAGGGAGTGGGGGTTGGGTGACCGGGAGGCAGGCCAGGGGCAGCGGCAGGAGGAAGGTACACTCACTGTCTCACCTAACTAGGTCACTGTGTGTATCATTAAAGTCCTTCCAGCTCTTATATCCAACCAGATATGATATTTGCATTAATGCCTTCAGCAGGAGGGTTTTAATTTCAGAGCTAGTACATTTCCTACATGGAAAATCTACTCCAACCCCTCCTTCCTGTGTACTCACAGGCTGGGAATCAGCGACATGAGTGCGGGAAAGCTAACTTGGAAGTCATGTATTGTCAAGTCACATTTGGGCAATTTTCACATGTCACATGTCTGAAAGTATTCAACGTCTCTTGTCAGGCGGGCTTGTCAGACAATGTGACTGAAATATTCGTCATTCCTTGCTTGGAACGTGAGGGAAAATAATGTGGAAGATATTGCAAAAGGCAATATTGCCCCCTGCCCCCCACACACACACCGGGATATGTCATACAGACCCCCGGGGTACAAACCATGCACAGACAGTATCTGTCCTGACTGTAATGCTGGTGGGCCGGACGCAGCTTGAGGAGTCACCATGGCCACCAAAGTAGGTCACGGATAGCACGGTGCACTTCCAGGGCTTTCCGCGCTGCGCCCTTATTCTGTGATGTGCATCACACTATGTCCCCGCCTTTTCTCATCCCTCGCAGCCAGATAACACAGACACAGTACCAGGCTCTCAGCAGTAGGCACAACTACGCTCACCCCCCCCCCCCCCCCACCCCCATCGCCCAAGGCTGGGGGGGGGGGGAGAATGCAGGGACCGGATTCTTTCAGACAATTTCTTGACGGAAATGTAGGGGGCGCTGCGACTGAAGATCTGCAAAAAAATGTTACATATATTAGAGAGTTACTGCCAGGATCCGATGCTTACAGTAAATACTGCAAAAACCAAAGTACCATAGTATTTTTTTTCACATGGTAAGGTTAAAAAGCTGCCAAAGTTGATATACCAGAATGAACAACTGGAAGTGCAATACAGCTATGTTTACCTGGGGATTGAGTTTAATTACAATGAAAAGTTCACACAGACCATTAAGAAACAAGTCACGCAGGAAAAGAGAGCACTGTTCAGTTTATTATCTAAAGCAAGGAAACTTCAACTGCCAATTGACATCCAATGCCACATTTTTGACACCTGCATTGTGCCAATACTGTTATATGGTTGCAAAATCTGGGGCTTTTCAGATCTAAAAGAAATTGAAAGGGTGCAAAGCTATTTTTATAAGTTCATTCTGAGATTAAATGCCAGCACAGCTAGCTGTATGGCACTAGGTGAACTAGGGCGTCATAAATTAAACTGTATCATAAAACAGAGAATGGTTAATTTTAGCATAGGATTGTCTCAGGCAATTCAAATAAGATATCTCACATATTATATGGCATTATAAAGCAGAAACAAAATAATGGCGGCTTCCAGTCAAAATAGCTCACGAGTATACAAAATATCTTGAATAAAAGTGGGTTTGGTAATATTTTTGGAGAGGAAGCTCTTGTTACTTCGCACAGTTATATAAAAGCGACTGTTAAAAGAAGACTCATTGATATAGAATGTCAGGATTGGCATGGTACTGTGATGGATTCTAGACATTGCTATAATTATAGGATCTTTAAGGATGAATTAAACTTTGAGACATATCTAATTAAGCTCAATACTAAAAACAGAATAAACTTTAGCAGATTTAGGTGTGGGAATAATGGTCTCCCAGTTGTCACAGAAAGGTATAACAAAGTGGATTATTCAGACAGAAAGTGCCCACTGTATAAAAGCAATGACATTGGGAATGAGTTTTACTACATCTTCCAATGTAGTACTTTCGATCATGACCGCTCACAACAATGGCAGCCTTATTCAACAACAAAGACCCCATTGCTCTTGCGAAGCTTTCAAATTTTGTGCTAGAATTATGGAGAAATTCAAACTGGGAAGAACATTGTATGTAAAAAGAAGAAAGGTCAAAAGCCAAAGAAATAAAAAAGACAGCCAAGAATTCTTGCCAATCCTGGTTAATTAGGATAGGCTGTGCTTCTGTTGCATTTTGTTATACCCATATTTAAATTCTGTCTCAACACCCCAATACTAGTCATGTTGGTGCTAACTGGTGCTGAGTTAAAAAAAAGAATCTCAAAACGTATATATATATATATATATATATATATATATATATATATTGTAGCGTTTTCCGACTCTATGGTTAATAAAGAATTACACAACTCCGACAGCTTGACTTCAGTGTCTTTTATTTCCTGGCAGTCTTCGCCACACCATCTAAGCCTTGTATCGTATATAGATTAACCCGGAGGTAAGCCTTTTAAGTTCTGCTCCTCTCTGTCTGCAACCCGGAACTAACTGATCGGACTACTATCTCCGCCGACTACTATTGCCGACATAACCGCGTTACTTCAGGACCGCTGGCCTCGCCGCCCCCACACAAGGATGGTTTCGGCTCCGCCAACGGCCCCTCCGTCTCCGCCACACTCTCCCCAACTAATCTATAGCCTTACCGGGAGAAAGAGTGTGATATTACCCTCCTGCAGATGGGTTTCCAATTTTGAATAATCCTGTCACGCCATGGCCCCTGGGCGTTTAAGTAAATAGCTACACATATCATACACATAGTAAATCCTACTTAAACCTCCTCTATAGGCGGCATTAACTACTAAGTAAACCGAATCCGCCGTCCCCTATGCGGAGTATAACCATAACAACAACTTTTATACAATAATACGGCGTCAGTTTGTCTGGATCCGGCAGACATCCTCCGCCTCCCCCTTCTCCGCCGCCCTCCGGATCGCCTCAGGATGTCTTGTCGCCGCCCTCGTTGGTTCCAGCCTTGGTCGTCCGCGCCGCCAACGTCCTCGGCCACCGCTGTCCGCAGCGGCTGCAGCATCCCTTCTTATCACGGCCATAACGGGTCCGGGTAACATGGACCAGTTCAATATCTCCATTAGGGAGGGTGTGAATGGAGGAAGATTGCAGTCCCCCAGGTATAACCCTCATCTCAGGTCCTAGGGTCCGAGGCTGCCCCAGTCGTCTAGAGTGTTCCTTGAGGGCCTCCGGCCCGGTAAAATCCGAATGCCATGGCATAGCCCCATCCTCCTCCGCCTCCTCGTCCCTATTGTCACCCGCTTTATCTCCTTGTTGATCTAGCGGTAGGCGGTGCACCTCCTCTACCCCCACCAACCCCTCGGTGCTGGCGATTCCCCCGTCTCCCATATCTCCTTTAGGTTATCCGGTTACTACCATCACTCGGTCTGTCTCAGTGTTGGGTAGGGGCGCCGGGTCCCCAAGCCCTCCGACCACCGTCTCAACCCCCTCCGGCACCATCACCATGGTCTCCGCCCGTCCACTCTCACCCCCCACTTCTACTTGCAGCAAGAATTCTCCCTTGGGCGAGCAAAGGACTAGCCCGTCCAACCCCACAGTCACGGTTCGGGGGTACTTGTCCAACCTGGGTAGAGCCACTAAGGTCCCCGGCTCTACGGGGGGGGTCTTTGGTACCTTCTCCACCTGTCCTTTCTCCTTCACCGGTGTCCCTACGGAACCCGATTGAAATTTGCTCATTAATTGGGCGGTACCCTCCTCCATGGATCAGTTTTGTATGGCCTCTTCCTCCGCCTCTTTTAACACTCCCTCCAGGCTCAACTTCCTCGTAGACTTTCCCGCTCCTTTTCCTTTAGGGCTTTTACTTTTAGAGCAGGATTGGACGTACGCCGGGATGGCCACCTCCTCCGACTCCTCGCTGGTTTCATCCTCCCCTTCCACCTCCTCCGCCTCGTCACCCCCCCACCCCCTCCACCTCATCCTTCTCCGGCAACTCAGGCGTCATGATTGTAACTGTCTTCAGGATGGGTTTCAGTTTGTTAGGGGACGGTTAACTCATATCCTCATAGGAGGGCAACGTCTCGGGGCTGGCCCCGGAGAGAGTGGGTTTGGGCTTGTTGACTAGTTCGTAAGGGGGCTGCTTCTCGGGGCTAGAGTCCAGCCCATTTCCCCCTAGTCCCAAGCTCTCTCC
Source organism: Acholoe squamosa (assembly GCA_949317995.1). Lineage (NCBI taxonomy): Eukaryota > Metazoa > Annelida > Polychaeta > Phyllodocida > Polynoidae > Acholoe > Acholoe squamosa. The sequence goes on along the minus strand of OX439037.1, from coordinate 40,349,574 downwards.
GTCCTCCCCACTCGTGGCGGAGATGTCCTCGTAGGCAGCCGACTTGATGGAGGTTCGGGAGGTCGGAGTGTCCTTCCTGGTTTCCTCGTATTCCGCCTCCAGGGCCCTCACATTGACCTCCCCTAGAGGCACCTCCCGTTGCATTCGTAACAGAGTCTTGGTGGGGGTCTCCCCCGACTGTCCATATCTCTCTACCAGCAATCCTATGACGAACTTCAGCTTCCCCGCCATTTCTTCGTCTATTTCCACCTCCCCCCTGCTCAGTAGAGGTGTCAGGTCGGGTATCCCCGTGGTCAGTGGCGGGGTAGAGGGTCCCGCTTCCTCCTCCGCCTGCCGCTCCTTACCCCGTGGGGATTGTCTCTTCCTCTTTTCCACCGATTCCTCCCCCTCCTCCGGCTCGAAGGCCCTTTTGACCCCCTTTCCTGACGTACTCCGGGTGGACCTGACGGAGAGACAGCTCTGGGGGGTGCTGGTCCCCTCCACGCGGAATCCCAGCAATTGTTCCAAGTATTTGGAGGCGACAGCAGCCTCCGTCTCCTCCTCCAACGTTATCCCCGGCGACGCCATGCCGCTGAAGGTAGATCCACTGGGGCTGTCCCCCGCACCCCTTCCACCCGCCGAGGTGCCCTGCTGCGGCGGGGGGACCACGGGCTTGGAGGCGGCTTTTACTGGTTTCTTTTTCTTGGCCACCGCACTCCCCCTCTTCCTCTTTGTGGTGGTGGACTTGACAGTTTCCTCCGGGCTAGTTGGGGCGACCACGAGGCTACTGTCCGCCGAGGATCCTCCCGCCTCCGTTGCCCGGCCCACCGGTAGCATCCTGCACTCCTCCGGCGGCTGCCAGTCCTCCAGCTCGGGGTGAATACGCGTAATGTGTCGCCGGAGATCATCTACCCGGATCTTGGCGACCATGTACTCACACTTAGGGCACTGGTAGCCCTCTTGCATCTCGTCGTGAGTGCGGAGATGGCGGTTCATCCCATCGGATCTCATGAAGTACCACTGCTTGGAGTCCCCCCTTTTCCGGCAGATCTCGCACCGATACTTCGGCAGCTCCACCCCGTCCACCCACTCCGTGGGGACAGGCTTCTGGTCTCTGTTTTTGAAGACAGGCATTACTAGTTGTGGCGTTGTCCATAGGCTAACAGGAATTGAAGGATGAGGCGGATAACGCTCCCTTATATTCCCCCCGGTGGTCACGCCCCCTCCTCCTCCTCCTCCAATCACCGTCCCCTGGGTCAGGCCACCCTCCGTCACCACGCCGTGGGAAACCCCCGGTTGCATCATAGCCCTACTCCGCACACTGTTGTCGCCAGTGGCGCCTCCGCTCTCACGTGGCCGCTGTGAACCGTGGGAACGCGATCCGCGGTCAGCCGAGGACCTCCGCCTACGATAGCTCCCACTCCGACTCCGGCTCTCCGAGTCCCTTCTCCCATATCTGGCTGCCTCCGTCCGGGCAGACACTCCGTCCCTTCTGTGGCCACTAGTGGAGCGGCTAGAGGAGGAGTGGCCGGAGAATCTTTCTTTCTCCCTCCTCCTCCGCCGACTCTCCCTGTGTTTTGAGCGTGTGGGGCCCTCCCGGGAGTGGCTGGACACTGTAGAAGACACTTTCTTTGACCCTCCACCAGCATCTTTGCCTCGACTCGATTCACCCTCAGGCCCTGTCCCTCTTAGAACCACCAACCGTGTGTCATCTCCGGCCCGCATTGTAGATTGACCGTTAACGGCCCTTCCCCCGCCTTTTATTGGGGAGACCTTGTTATGAGGGTTGCTTAGCGACTCCCGCCTCTCCGGCCCTACTCCGCTAGGCGGCGCTCCGGCCGCCGGCCGGCCGGCCTCACCGCCCGCCGTCGAGGAATTTGGAGCCTGGCCTCCCGACCTCCCCTTCGTCATGGCTGCTCTGCAGCGTCTGACCCTCCTGACTTCCCTCTCTTCGTTTTCATGGTTGTTGTAGATGGCTTCCTCGATCATTTCGTAAATAAACCATCTTTCCCTATGCTTCTCTCTGATTCTCCTCCGGCCAGGATCCGCTGCCCTCCTTAATCTTTCTGCCCTGATTTCCTCGTTTTGGCCATGGTTCCGCCTTCTGCGGGCCAACTCACTCTCATCACTCACCCCCTCTTCATCCGACTCGCCCATCTCGGGGAGGGACCATTCCTCGTAGGGAGGGTCCTCCTCTGGTTCTACCCCCCTCCAATGTGACATTTCAGCTTCTTCCTTCGACCTTCTTTCCTTTTCCAGCCATACATTGCACCAGTCATGGCTTTCTTGACTCATCTTGCTTTTGCAGCTCCTCCACTCCGCCCCAAGGTAAGTATCCAGTTGAGGCGCCAGTCTGACGGCCCGGGCTACGCTGGTTCCGGCAGGCTTCAGTGCACTCCTCCGCAGACCTTCTTTCCGATTTCCTTTATCCGCTGCCCCTCCCTTACTGTTTTCCATTATTTGATGTCTCTGTTTCTCTTTGCAGGTCAGCAGTTTCGCCTCCAGGTCAGCTCTAGTCTCCGAGGTCACCTGAACCAGCCGGATGGTGCCCCCTCCGGATCCTTCTCCCTCCTCGTCTGAATTGTCAGAAGATAGGGGCTCTGCCTCCCTTGTTTCATCCTCCACGGGAACATCCTCCGCCGTGGCCCGCGCCGGGGCCAATTTTAGGGCGTCGTAATGGACTACCCTGGTAGTTTTACCCTTTTTGATTTTATACACCGCCTCCCCTACGCGCCCCACTATCTCCCATGGGCCTGTCCAATAGCTCTGGAGTTTAGGTGTCAGGCCCCTCTTCCGGAGAGGGTGGTAGTAGAAGACCCTGCCCCCGACAGGGAATTCGCCTGCCGAGGCTCTCGCGTCATAGTTCCTCTGTTGCCTGCAGAGGGACCTTCCGAGGGCCTCCCTAGCGACGGAGTATGCTTTTGCCATGGTAGTTTGTAATTCGGCCACATAACCGACCCCTCCCCCTACATGGGGCTCCAGTGGGTAAACCAAATCCAGGGGAATGACTGTTTCCCGCCCCAACATCAGAAGATTGGGGGACAACCCCGTGGAGGCGTGTGCGGAAGAGCGATACGCCGCCATTACAAATGGCAGTCGCCGGTCCCAGTCCCGTTGGTCCTCCGGCACCACGGTCGCCAGCAGCATTTCAATCGTTCTGTTGGCCCGCTCCACCATCCCATCGCTTTGGGGCCTAAAGGAACAGGTCCTGGTCTGCCTGACTTCCAGTAAGGCCACCATTTCCCTGAACAGTCCCGACTGGAAGTTCTTGCCCTGATCTGTGTGCACCTCCACCGGAGCTCCAAATCTACAGATGAACTCCTCCACCACAGCCCTGGCCACCGTGGGTGCCTCCTGGTTGGGTAAAGCGTACGCTTCCGTCCATTTAGTGAAGTAGTCCGCCGCCACCAAAATATATTGGTTCCCGGCGGAGGACAAGGGCAATGGACCCATCACGTCTAGAGCCATCCTCTGTAGGGGTAGTCCAGCACCCACGTGTCCCATTGGTGCCCGATGCGGAGGTGCAGCCGCCTTCCTCCGGACGCAGGGTTCACAGCTGGTGCACCACAGGGTCACATCCCTCCTGAAGTCAGGCCAGTAGTAACCTGTCTGGAGGCGCCGGATGGTTTTATTGCGGCCCAGATGCCCCGCCAAGGGTTCTCCGTGGACCTCCCGGAGCACATCATTCCTGCTCCGGGCGGGTACAGCAATTTGGAAACATCGTTCCCCCGCTGTGCCTTCCCACCACCGGCCCAGTATCCCTTTTTCAATACTCATGCGCCCCAATTGGGCATGCCAGGCCCTCAGCTCATAGCCCCAGGTCCGTCTTTCCTCCTCTGTGGTGGTCGCCTCCCCGTTCACCCATGCTCTGACCCGAGTCAGCACAGTGTCCTCCGCTTGGAGCGTGCCCCACTCTCTCCCTGCCGGCGGAGTGGAGTCCTCCGCCGCTGGAGGCGCCCCCCGAACCATCTCCTGGCATTGGGACCTTGTGAAAACCCGGCAATGCAGCAGCTCCTCCTCATCCTCTCGTCCACATTGCTTGCAGGGCTTCCTGGACAGCCCATCCGCATTTCCATGTAGTTTCCCCGGCCTATGCTGCACCACTATGTCGTAAGTACTTATAATCTGCAGCCATCGAGCCAGCTGGCCCTCCGGCTCCTTGAACTCCAACAGCCACCGCAGGGAGGCATGATCTGTCCGGACTACCACCCTCCTCCCTATTAGGTAATGCTTGAATTTCCTGAGGCCAAAGACTATAGCCAGCAGCTCCCTCCTTGTAACGCAATAGTTACGCTCCGGCCTGCTGAGAGTGCGGCTGCCATAGGCTAGGACCCTCTCTACCCCTGTCTGCTCCTGGGACAGTACCACTCCGAGGCCTGTGTCACTGGCGTCGGTGTCTAAGGTAAGCTGTCCCTCCGCCTGGGGAAAAGCTAGGATAGGGGCCTCGGTTAATCTTCTTTTTAGGTCTTGGAATGATGCCTCGCATTCCTCCGACCACCGGAACGTCCTCCCTTTCTCGGCCAGCGCACTCAGTGGTTTAGCCCTCGTAGAGAACTCGGGAACGAAGGTCCTGTAGTAGCCGGCTAGCCCCAGAAAACTCCGGACCTCCGTCACCGTGGTCGGAGTGGGCCACGACTGCACCGCCGCTATCTTTTCCGGATCTGTCTCTACTCCCGCCTCACTCACTTGGTGGCCCAGGAATAACACTCTGCGGCGAGCCAACTGGCATTTGGAGGGCTTGATTTTAAGTCCAGCATCCTCCAGCCTTTGAAGTACCTCCCCAAGCCGCTCCATATGTTCCTCGAAGGTGGCGGAGAATACGACTATGTCGTCTAGATAGACCAAACAAGTTTTCCACTGTAGTCCCCTCATGGCCACTTCCATCACCCTCTCGAAGGTGCCTGGCGCATTGCACAAACCGAAGGGCATTCTCCGGAATTGGAACAGCCCCCGGTGTGTCGTGAATGCTGTCTTCTCTTTATCCCCCTCCTCTATATCCAACTGCCAGTAGCCGCTGGCCAGATCCACTGACGAAAACCAAGCGGCCCCCGCCATGGTATCGAGACAATCTTCCACTCTAGGTAGGGGATAAGCATCCTTCACGGTGGCGGCGTTGAGCCTCCGGTAGTCCACACAGAAGCGAGTGGTACCATCTTTTTTTCTTACTAGGACCACCGGAGAAGCCCACGGGCTAGTGGATGGCTCGATCACTCCGGCTTCCAACATCTTCTCCACCTCCTCTTCTACAGCCTCTCGTCTATGGGGTGCCAATCGCCTCGGCGGTTGTTTGATAGGTGGATGTACCCCGTATCAATCCTATGCTTGGCCAATTGAGTGTGCCCTTTGTCGCCCTTATGCCTCTGAAATGCCCCCAGGTGTTTCCTTATAAGCCGTGCAAGCTCCTTCCTACGGTGAGCCTCCGTCCCGCTCACTAGCCCGTCCACCAAGCTCTTTAGCTCCTCCGGCTCACCTCTCTCCACCACCCGGCACCATCCCTCTCCGGCCGTTGCCTCGCCTCCGCCTCTGCACTCCACTCGTTGAATGGCCCCGAGAGTCATGTCTTTATATATCACCACTGGCTCAGGACCGGGATTGAGCACCCTGACCCAAGTTGCCCTCCCCTCGGGGCACACCAGCCCCTGCCCCACCAGGAAACTCGGTTCACCCTTGTGTCCGGCCATCCCTTCAATCATCCCGTCGTCCCCTTGTTGCCAGGGTCCGGCTAGAGTTCCCTCTAGCATGGCCTCCTGTCCGGATCCCAGCACCGCCGCCCGGGTGCTGACGATTCGGCATACAGAATCCTCCTCTGTCCACACTAGGCGCCCTTTTGCTACGTCGACCATTAGTTTGTTGGTGCGGAGGAACTCCGCCCCCAGGATTCCCTCCGTCCCGGTGTCGCTGACTACGAAACGCACATTGATAGTACGCCTCCCGATTTCCAGCTCTGTGTACACTTCCCCTTTTATGTCCATAGGCCGCCCATCGACGGAGTAGATCTTCTCCGCCGTTTCCCCCAGGCGTTCCCGTCCGCCCCACCTGCTCCACCATCCTTCGGAGACCAGATTAAGTGACGCACCAGTGTCCACCAGCAATTGGATGGGGGCCCCTGCCAGCCGACCCTCTACTATCAATCCTCCTCCGCCCCTCTCTCGGCGGCCCTGTATCACATTGATAGGCCCACTTCCCTCGACCTGTACTTGGCCTTTAGTATAGGTCGATTCTAGTTTCCCGCCGCCGGAGTAGCCTGTTCGCTCACCGGCTTGGATGCCTCCTTGGCCTTGATATTTGGGCATTCTCGCTTGAAATGGCCTTCCTGTCCGCATCCGAAGCAAGCACCATTGCTTGGCTTTTTCTTCCTCCCCACTGCCGCCGGATCATCCAGCCTTTGAACTAACCGCTCCATCAACTCCGCCATTTTGCTCATTTCCTCCTTATTGGACTTTAGGTGTTCATTTACTGACGCATCCGCCGCCCGCACTTTGTGGATATTCTCCTGCTCCACTTTTAGGTACGCCTCTGCTCCCACCGCCGTCATTACTGCGGATTGTAAATCTTTCGGTGTTGACTGATACACCCACTGCCTGAGTGGATTGTCGAGGCACAATAGGAATCTGTCGAGAGCTAAGGTGTCTGTCGTCCGGGCGTCCGCCTCCGGATATGCTAACTTAGTGTACTTTTTCAGTTCTTCTTGTAACTCTTGCAGTCCCTCTCCCTTTCGCCGGACCCTAGTGCGGAGGAACGCTTTGTAGATCTCTTCCTGATTAGTAGGCTCAAACCTTTCGACGAGTGCCCTTCTCAACTCCTCATACCCCTCCGGCGTGGCTGGTTTCCTTCCCGTCAACAATCTCCGGGCTGCCCCCGACAGACTCAGGCCTAGGAACATACCCGCCTCCTCCGGCTTCCATCCATTCACTTTGACGCACAGGTCGAAGTGGTTGAGGTAGTCAGATAGGTCTGTGGTGCCATCATATTTAGAGGGTTTCACCACTGGCTTACCCTTTGCCTCCTTCTCCCCATCGGCACCTCCTCTCCAGCCGCTCTCCGGACGACCCACAACTCCTCTACCCTGCCGGGGATCTCCACCTTCCCCCTTTTCGTCCTTATCCGCCTCCTCCGCACATCTCCCGGTTTCGGGGCGAACCTTGGACGGTGCCCGCTTGCTCCCCTTCCCTGGGTTATTCACCTCCGCCTGCTCCTCCGGCCACCAAAGCACCTTTCCGCCATCGTCCCTTCCCGGGTTGAACCCCAGCCAGGCATCTGCATCACCCATTTTTCCTTTAGGGTGCCTCAGCCTTCGGGCCGCCGGTTTCTCCTCCCTCTCCCATGGCCACAGGTAGGGCTCCCTTTCTTTAACGCGTGGTTCCTCATACCCCGCCTCCGGCACCTCCTCCCGGGGTGCTCTATCGGCGGGTTCTGCTTGTCTCTCCGGGTTCATCTCTTCCGGCCTCACCACCCCTCTCTGCCGTAGCATCACTTCCTCGTCCACCACTTCCAGCAGAACCCCTTTTTCCCGCTTAATCTCCTCCGCATCCCTCTTCTCCACAGGTAAGTTTATCGTTTCTGAAGCCTCCGCCATCTTTCTTCTCTCGTGAGTCTTCAAACACCGCTGTCACCAATGTAGCGTTTTCCGACTCTATGGTTAATAAAGAATTACACAACTCCGACAGCTTGACTTCAGTGTCTTTTATTTCCTGGCAGTCTTCGCCACACCATCTAAGTCTTGTATCGTATATAGATTAACCCAGAGGTAAGCCTTTTAAGTTCTGCTCCTCTCTGTCTGCAACCCGGAACTAACTGATCGGAGTAACAACTCCCTTATTTATACATAGGCAGATACTCTGACCCCGGCCTGCTCCATGGCAGGCCAGCGTCGGAGGATCTCCTCCGCCGACTACTATTGCCGACGTAACCGCGTTACTTCAGGACCGCTGGCCTCGCCGCCCCCACACCAGGATGGTTTCGGCTCCGCCAACGGCCCCTCCGTCTCCACCACTATATATATTTATATATATATATATATATATATATATATATATATATATATATAGTCATTGGTGCTACTAGGCCTGCCTGGCCCATACTACATGGTTAAAAGCAACCATTATGTTACAAGTATTAGTCCCTGCTAGTCAGTCATGTTGTTGAAAAGCAACCATTATCTTGTATTAGTCCTTGCTAGTCAGTCATGTTGTTGGAAAGCAACCATTATCTTGTATTAGTCCTTGCTAGTCAGTCATGTTGTTGAACTATATATCCTTGAGATTGCATGAATTATGGGCTGTTTTAATACAGCATACTCATTTAATAGATACATCGGTGATGCCATTGTAACTGTCTGCTAAACCCGATCTCTTCTATACTTTCCTTTACCTCAAATGAGGGTGTGAATAAACTAAATTGAAATTAAATTGAATTGCTAGGGAAATGCATAAGCCTTAGTACTTGAGTTTAAACATGAAGGCTGCTAGTTCAGTCCCTGAACTCTCATCTCCGTTCCTATGTGAGACCATGACCATGGTCACTGGGCCAGTCTGGAATGCAGAATCAGCTAGGATGGGTTTGAAAAAAGTGCTTTAAAATATTCAATTATGGGATGTATACTATTGAAATATAATGGTGCTGCCTCCTGGTAGTAGGTAATGGAATTGTAAAGTGAATGGGCAGTATAAATATATACTGTATGAAGTATGTGATTATGTACATATATGGTCAATAAATATGTTCAAATACTTATTAAAAACTGACATGCAAGCGTGAATAAAATTGATTTACATTATGTGACTCATTTATTATGAATTCACATTTGGAGTGATCTGAATTTAATGGCGGCCTTTTCTTTTGATCAAATTAGGGCGTTGTAACAGTTCATATACATCTTTGCCGGCACGTTCATCAATATTCCATATTAACATGTAAGCTCCGTACAGCACGTCTGATACCGGGACCATCCTTTCCGACTTGTGGGTAGGGATGGGTGTTGGGTGGTAGGGATGGGTGTTGGGTGGTAGGTAGCTTGATAAATAAAAATCAATTGTATAGCTATATTATAAGATTTCTAACCTGATAAATAAGGTAGATAAAATATAAAATGAACAATCATTCATAAAGAGTCTAGATAAGTAGTCGATAATGATGATTTGCATAAAATCTACCTAATTTGCATATCATAATCAAGTAACAACACATTAACTATTTTAGCAGTCTCAGGTATTGTACACCACTTTAAACCTGACTATAATTCTAGTTCATTGATCAGAGGTCTTAAGTTGCATTTTTCAGTCATTTGCATTGTGCCTAATTAGCATAATTTATGCAATATTGTGGAATGGTTGAGGAGGGAGTTCATCAGAGGTCTGCACTTTTAACAAATCTTTTTCGATATTTATAACAAATCTAAATAAGTTGTGTTCACTGTGCATGGCGGTTAGAAGAACTGTGACTAGGAATTTAAAACTTCCTCATAGCCATTAACCTGATTGTGCCAGTAGGAGAAAGCTCATGGTATGGGGGAGAAATCTATCCCTTAGTCAAGGGGGGGGGGGGCACTGGGGGTCTAACTGATTGTCCAGAGAAGAAATGTGAACAGAATCGTGATAAACGTTTATCAAAAGTAAATGCATTTTGTGATATCAAAGACACATCTGACATGGTGGACAATGTGATTTCTGTAATATACAGGTAAAAAATGGGCCTGACCTGGGATTTTCGGGGAGATATGATGAGAGATTTTTATGGGCTTTATTAAACCATAATATTATAATCACATGGATCACAACGTTTCAGCTGTAGTTAGCCTTCATCAGGTGATTTTATGAAAAATGGTGATTCATTGTGATTTTAGTGAATTTTGGTTTATAATGCATTTAGAGCTTAATCGTCATTTACTGATATGAGTAGCAATCATTATTCAAGGAGAGGTTTGACATACAAGTAACGACTGGGAATATTCTAGCTAATGATATCTTATTTGAAAGATCTTGAATCATCAGATTAATTATCCACAATAGTATGGAGTAGAAACCCTATGTAAAGTATAACATAATGGCTGAATGAAGATAGCTCTATCTATTCTTGGACTGCAGAGTTAGGGACCATCCAATAATTACATACGCACTTAGCTATCTTCAGTTTTATCTTCCTTTGTACCTATGGGAGTGATCATTTTTTAACAACAGGGGGGGGGGGTGGTGGGTTTGAGGGGGGGGGGTCAGAATCTTTTCAACCCCTTGACCAGGGGGGTCAAAATAATTGAACCTGTTTTCAGCGAAAAAGCCCGCGCGTTACTAAAGGTTAAAAGGGCGCGTTCGCATGCGATTTTCGACCTTTGGGGGGTCAAAAAATGTTTGACCCATCGAGAAGGGGGCGGGTCAGAATTTTTTTTTGCGCAAACCCACTTGCCCATCCGTGCAAAGGACCACATTATGTTGTGAACACCCCCCTCCCTCATTCGTCCATCGGCCCTATAGATCCCTTAGTCAAGGGGGGCACTGACTTGAGTATGTACGCAGAAGGGTGGGGGTAGGCTCAATGCGTACATAGTGCAACATTGTGGATGGGGGGAGTCAAATTTTGGCAAAAAGTGCGTATGTAATTAATGGATGGTCCCTAAATGTTTCTACAGATAGCATTGCTCATTGATTCGAAGGATACAGACCAATCCAACGTGTTGAAGTATTGACACTGTTGTGCAAATGTTCTTTCATAAGAAATTCTTCAATAATGATTTACAAAAGGGCTTTAAGCTTATTTGGATGAGAAGAAGGTATAAATCTTTTTAGACATTTATTTGAGCACATATGCACAGCTGTTACCTATATATAGTGTGTCCAATTCCTAAACACCTAAACTTCTGGCTGTTTCAATGCTAAACATCTATAAACATGTTTAGCATAGGTGTTAAGGCATTTAGAATAAAAGTATTTAAATCCTAAACAGATGGTCATAAATGCAACTACCTATACAATGTGTTTAGACTTTAAACATCTTTAGACCTCATCACGTTTAAGATCTAAGCTCCTTTATTACAGTGTATATATGCACTTATAAAATGTACTTTCATCGAAAAGAAATTGATATTGCCTCTTCCATCAGGTTAACTTTAAGCGACAATTAGAAGGAATTACAACCAAATGGAGTATATATGCCATTGTGCTTTGAAGAAATTCCCAGGCGACTCCTGCAGGGCAGCATTCAGGCAACCAATGGTCCAGGACAGCAGGCATATAACCGCCACCCACCCCGTTCACTCAATACCCTGTCATTGTCTCCAGCAACTTGTCACTGTCCACTTTTGTCCACAGAACTCCCTGGCGTACGCTAAACACGGGCGGCTCTGCCCCCTGTTGGGCATTCCACTGTCGTATTCAATATGCAATCTGTGCAGCTTGTAATCGGCCTTTGATGATGAAATCTGTTGCAATATTAGTGTAAGTAATGAGGTCTGTTTCCAACAAATTTAAATTCAATTCTACGGCTGAAAGGATATTTCCTAACTGGATTTTAAAAGAATCAACATATTATAATATGGACACAGCGAGTAATAGTGAAATGGATTTCCTTTGACATATAGACAATGTACAATGTATGATACAGGAATACTGTACAGGTACTGGAGAAACCCTGACCCAAAGAGTGTACATAAATTAGAGACTCACTCGTCCAGCTCCCTTTTCAGGCCTACATCAGTCCATGTATGTTCTTCTCCTATTTCAATAAAATGACAATATCAGGTCGCTATCTGTCGATAATACGTAGAATCAATTACCCAGATTGAAGACATAAAGCATACCCACACAATATTGAAGAAAGGACCGATAACTAGTTTCCAGTCACTTGACCGAACGTGGCAAAACAGTGCCGATTTATTTATGCACCCTTTTACCAGAAATGTTCAATATTTTTAACATGAACATAATCTATGGGTTCACAATAATTGAAAAACTTCGTTAGGCTAAGCATAATTAATGATTTAATAATATTGTACATATTTTTCACATTTCTTTCATGTTTTACCGCAAAAATCAAAGAATCTGACATGATCTGTTCATACATTGCGATAAACCATTTAATAAAAAGAAGAAAAACAACAACAACTACAACAACAACATCAAACTTTATGTTACTGGAATACACACACACACTATCATTTGAGCTCTATGGGAAAGGGTTATAGGTGGGGTTACGGCTTTTGATTGAAACATCGTCGTCTGATCTAATGAGAATTCTCATTGGGTTAAATTCGTTTGATTATCTTGTTAGTATTCTATAATCAATATTTCTTATATATATATACCACACAGACCCGCGTATAAGAAAAGGCTATAAGACATCTGGGGGTAGGTTTCTGACAAAAGAGGCATATTCAAGGAGTTTAATACATGGTCATTACTAACGGCTACACCTTGTTGATTTATGTGTAAGGATATCTATAAGGACCCCAGAAAATGATGTTGTCCATATGATATGAAAAATGAACTTTTATTTAAACAACTTTTATTTAACCAACTCATAAAGTCCACAACCACTGAATTGTACAAGCCCAGTGGCTCCATCTACTTGTACAAGATACATTTGAATGATTTAAAGTGGAAGCCTGAATGGCAGGGGAGGGTATAAGAGACTACTCAGTTCTGCCACCTGTTGGATTTTATGCACACTGATCAGACACATGTTTCTTTTCCCATTGAAATGAAATTCTGTGCTTTATACATCACGATCCAACTCATACCAGTGGAAATAGCATGGCAATTTGGAAATGGGTACACTATTTGAAAAGTAAATTATGGTAAAACATATTTCAGGCATTACATCCCTTTTTGTGTAGGGAGGAGTCATTACTAAGGGACCATCCATTAATTAATTATATATATATATATATATATATATATATATATATATATATATATATATATGTAGTGGTCAGCGGAAAATGTCATGGAGAAACCGGGACTCGAACCTGGGACCCTCCAACTTCGAAGCGGAAGCTCTACCCCTGAGCTACTTCCCCTGGCCTGACATTCTCTACCTTCCAACTACCCTGGATCGGTATGGTATACATAGGGGGAGTGACACATTAAAGTGAACAGTCCCTCTGAAGGCTCTGCGCACCCGACGGGGGAACGAACCCCTACACTCCTCCCAACCAGCTTCAACCGTATCCCGCCAGAACCGGTCCTCCAGTCCAGTCTGAACGGTACCAGTACTCAGTCACACACAGCCTGATGTCAGCTCCTGTTCCCAGGTGCTACTGTGGGTGCCACCTGTTTCCAAGTCTCCCAGCACTAGCAAGTTGAAGCGCTTGTCTATACCATACCGGCCCAGGTAACGAGCTCTCTAAAGGTCCCCCTTGCGAGGCAGGACCACTCGGTTTCTCCACCAGTGTAGTGGTCAGCGGAAAATGTCATGGTGAAAACCGGGACTCGAACCCGGGACCCTCCAACTTCGAAGCGGAAGCTCTACCCCTGAGCTACTTCCCCTGGCCTGACATTCTCTACCTTCCAACTACCCTGGATCGGTATGGTATATGTAGGGGGAGTGACACAATCAAGTGAACAGTCCCTCTGAAGGCTCTGCGCACCCGACGGGGGAACGAACCCCTACATATATATATGTATGTATGTATGTATATATATATATATATATATATATATATATATATATATATATATATATATATATATATATATTGTAGCATTTTCCGACTCTATGGTTAATAAAGAATTACACAACTCCGACAGCTTGACTTCAGTGTCTTTTATTTCCTGGCAGTCCTCGCCACACCATCTAAGTCTTGTATCGTGTATATATTAATCCGGAGGTAAGCCTTTTAGAGTTCTGCTCCTCTCTGTCTGCAACTCGGAACTCAATGATCGGAGTAACAACTCCCTTATTTATACATAGGCAGATACTCCGACCCCGGCCTGCTTTACGGCAGGCCAGCGTCGGAGGATCTCCTCCGCCGACTACTATTGCCGACGTAACCGCGTTACTTCAGGACCGCTGGCCTCGCCGCCCCCACACCAGGATGGTTTTGGCTCCGCCAACGGCCCCTCCGTCTCCGCCACAATATATATATGCACTAGGGGGGTCAGGGGGGTTAAGCCAAATGCATACAAAAAAAGTCATGTGTGTACAGGGGGAGGGGGGGGGGTTGAGGCCATTTTGCCATACGCATTGTGTACGCATATATGGGTACTTTGGACTCAAATTTGGGACATTTGGGGTATGTTGTGTTGTTTTATGAGTTATGCCTATGCATATCTCCTGAAATCAACCATCATGATTGTATACTTGAATAGCATCCATTACACGCATTTCTTTTTAGGATTAAACAAGGGATACATAATTCAAACCTTTAAAATAGGGTTCTAACATATGTGTTTTGAAACCACGCCTGCTATCTATTACAGTGTTTTACAATGATTCCTCCATCCTTTCTTAAATCAAAATATTTAAGCTTTTATTGAACTATGCAAGAATCAATTTAATCGTGGGATTGTTAAAAAACAATACAATCATATAAAGTTTTCTTATTGTTGTGCATTGCAATAGGTTGTACATTCCTGTGTTATAAGTGGCTAACTTGAAATGATATTATATTATCAAGCGACAGCCTTTTCATTGAATATCATATCGGAGTTCATGTAGAGGGATACTGGATGGTGTCAAGGTTATAACAAGCTTGAAGTATGTAACTATCGTAACATACTAAACCAACCATGCTCTTCCTATCGCAGTATGGGAGTGCGCACGCACCCCCCCCCCCCTTTTTCCAGTACTTTTTAATTACATATTTTGGACCCCAAAATTTGCTCAAAAGTAGGGGGTGCACCCCTTCCTTTTGGGCCGTGCCCCCTCCTTTTTCAGACCCTGGATCCGCCACTGTATCGCTTTCACGTTCCTAGAAATGAAATGACTAACTTGGGTTAGCCAGAGATGACTAACTAAATCGAAAAAGTTAGACATATACATATTCATCATTACGACTAAGTAGGTTAGTCACATATGACTAAGCTTTTGGTCTTAGAGATTATCAGTGCAGGATGGTAAAGTAGCTATAGACTTAGTCATAGTAACTTTGTGTTTCTGCAGATTTTTGTCATTACTGCACATATGCTGGTTCCCACGCCCTTCACTCCAGCAGCTGGTCAGTCCATCGTACCCACCTGTAGGATTTCACCTGGTTTAATTAGCATCTTTGATGTCTTGCCGCCCCCAATGCGGCACCCTTTCATCTGGCTACCTGTGCAATCAGGTATGTGTGGCACAGGCGGCTAGTGTAAATCTGGTATGCCACACCACTCTCCCGCCATGCATTTGTCCATCCGCCGCGGCCAGCGTCCCATTGTCACCAGCAGCGCGTCCCTCATTGAAACCAACCAATGAGGCGCACACTAACTAAACATTCATGCTTCCATGCTTCCGTCTGTGACGTCACCATTAGAGAGGCTATACGTTAAAGAGATCTGACGTCATTAATATTATTATAACACGGTGATTTCCATGGGTGATTGCTTAACGGCCTCTGGGTTTATTCCCTTTCCACCCTCCTCTCCCACTGCCATCGGGCTGTCACACTATATCCCTCAGACCCTTGTTGGGATTAACCCTGACAGACTTTACTGAGTGACTGACTTACAGACTTCAAAGCTTCTCTAAGTCGTGACATTGTATCAAACCTAGCGGTTCCTCGACAGAAGTTGGGCGGGGGACCGTAAACCGTTAAATCCCCCAGTAGAGTGCGCGCAGCCATTCAGGTGTTAGCATGCTCTCTAATCAAAGTCAGCGTCCCTAAAACGGAACCACCATCAATCTGCAAATCACTGCACATAAGTGGAAGATTGGGAATGCTGTTTTTTTTTCTGAATCTAGCCCAAATTACTGCAATACTAAAGATCAAGGGCCTTCCTATTCTTGGATCATTTCAGGTGATCAGAAAAGCCAGAAAGGGTCAATTTCATAAAAGAAAATAGAAAATGGCATTAATATAGCCTAGGGCTACCCCTGAAATATGACGGTATTTGGACTGAATATGAAACTTTCCACATCCTCTATTGTCACATGCCGACCGTACATGTATTACCCAAACATGTTATTGGTTCTATCGTTTATCTTTAGCCACCTCGTCCATACATCTGGCCACATATCGTCCATTGGGCTCTAAACACCAGCCCGATACTTCGGGCAGGAAATGCTTGAAACTAGATCCAGTTTGAATGTAGACAGAGCACTACAAAGGGACATATTGGTGATGTTTATTTGATGTGTATTAGATTGTGTTGAAACAAGATGTGTCAATAGACATTCAATTTCAGACAGACTCTCATAAAAATGTAAGGGGTGCCATCTATCTTGGACAAGGTTTATAAGAGTCGGCACCAGGGGAAAGACATCCATGCATGTACAATCAATGCTCTGATAACTTCCGTGTTATCTTGTCAATGTCGTGAGAATGTGGTTAACGTGTTTTAGGCTATCCATTTGGGACACCATAATGATAAAAGTCTGGCAACAAACTGAATATATAAAAACAGATAGATGTTCAGGGAATGTGCACCCCGGCTGCAGGTTGGACTGGACATCCTGTTGCCAAGAAACCAGGAGGCTGTTGCTCCTATAGTAAAAGGAAGAGCTGGCTAAAAATGCCCTCATTTCCAGTCCTTTCTTTTCATGTAGCTATAACTTGTCCCTTTTGTTGCTCACAAGTGGTCATTCAAGTACGGTGCTCAAAAAGGGGGATTTGAGTAGGTGCCTAGTTGGGAGAAGTGAGTCAGTACTATAAACTATAAATAAACTATAGAGCGTGTGACATGAGTAGGTACCTGGTAGTGCAGCTCTATCTATTTTAAACAATGCAGTTGACTTTTCAGACTAATGTGGTGAGTGCAAGTACTTAGGTGAAGCAGTGTACGACTTGTTTAGAAAAGAGGGCATATACTCACAGCTCTTTTTACAATAGGAGCAACAGCCTACTGTAAGTATACTATTTTTATTTTGGCTTTGCTACCAATGTTTTCCTGCCATACCTAAAAGAGAATGTGCTGTAACCCCCTCCCCTGCTGCGCCCATTTCCCCGCCCTCCAGGTGCCCCTTTGATGTAACCGCCCAGGTGTGCTCAGGTGCCAGAGAGGAGGCGGCGTGCGCCACATACCGGGGCGTGGTGCATCCCATTAGACTTTTAATTGTCTCTTGTGTCCGCCTCCTAGCAAAAGTATATACATCACCTTCTGGTTCAAACTAGGTAGTGCACTGTAAAACGTTATGCAGTGGAATCAGCAATACTTGGTCAATCCATGGGATAACCTCCTCCTTTTTATTCGACCTGTACACATGCTATGTAGCACCTCCACCCCTCACTGACCCCTATCGACCAGGGCCTCCCTAGATATTTTTTTCTTTTTTTTTCTACATAGCCTTTCAGTGAATTTATAAGCCCAATGACATTATAATTTATTCTCATGATAGTATTGTCATTGATTGAACTGAAAGAACGCCTTCATATAATCTACATGACAAATCTTTTCTTCATCAAAATTACACATTATGATAGTTTCTTTCATACTTTTTACATATCCCGATGGACACACATTAGCACTGCCGGCTGGCGACTCGTGGATCACATAACCAACACTCAACTCAATTAGGACGCAATAGGCGGGCGGTGAAAGGACGGCGTGCGCCCTGCCATCTAGCCACCACAGGGGGCAGGGGAGACAATGGCCACAAACAAGAGTTGAGAGGTTTGAAGGAGTGCTGAAACGGTGCCGACTGAATGGGATGAAAGAGATTAAAGTGAACATCTCTTATATCTAAGGGGTCCTACACTCCATCAAATTACACTCATGAGAGAACGGTTACAACAGGACTTGTATAGTGTCCTCCCATGAGGGTTTTGGTCTCATCTATGTATCCACTCTGAAGTATCGATGTACCAACTTGGAGGTATAACTTTTCTAATTCTGGTTGGCCGTTTTGATAAAGTCCTGCCGTTATAAAGAAGGCCGATAGAGAAGACGTACCTTCTCATGTAGCATGCACAAAGAGAGTTTTACCAAAGTTGAATTGAGTGCTATATCCCCGGGCTGTTCCTACCGCTGGATATCACTTATAGTAAGTTACAGGTATTAATAATTGCACAAGTAAACATAAAGAAAAGAGGAGGTGTATAACAGTTTTCAGACGTAAACAGTTATGCCAACCCAGGCCTCTCTAAGCAATGCGGCTCTTTTTGTAGAATTCATTCACAGAATACTGAAGATTGGCAGAATTCATCTGGGTGTCCTCATTTGTACCAGGAGGGTATTTCATAATAATTCGCAATATCATACCATCAAATTCCCGTAAGGCCAAAAAAAGGGGTTCCGGTCACCCGACCGACCTCAGCTAAAAGGGGCCGACCTTAGAATTTTTTGGATTTTTTTTAACATTTTTTTCAAAATTAATTCTAATTTTTTTTTAAAGTTCTTACATCATTTTCTCATATTCCATGCTTATTTATCACAATAACCAGTGAAAACCTAGTATAGTACAACTATATGAGGCATAGGATTTAAAAAAACAAACAAAAAAAAAAAACGACCTACCGACCTCATTATTTTTGACCATGTTACCGGAAAATCAACTTTCTTTTGGGCCTAACCCACCCTCATTACTATGCTAGGACCGATTGGTATATCGCTGACCTGTGATCAATTTCTGAACAAAATTTTCAGAATGTATTGTATCCGGAGGCCCGCCTGGACGGAATCATGGCCTTTAGAAGATTGAATTTCCCACCGTTTGTCCCAAAGCCATACAAAGTAGTTCACTGAAAGATGAAATACACTGTCCCCTGTCCTGCGACCTCTGCTGAAGATTGGTGGGTCCTGACGTGCTGTTTTGACAAATGATCAAAGTCAGCAGGACGTCCATCTGTACTGGTCAGCATGGTCAGTGGTCACCAAAGGGAAAGATCTCCCTACCAGGCTCTGATGGGGGCAATGGTCACTTTGCTGGTCACCTGTACCGTGGTCAAATGCCACCTGATCAGTGGTCAAGCGTCACCTGATCTCTGACCGGTCACTAAGTGACAATAGCCCCACATGTAGGAGGAGAAGAGGGCGTCTTTAGCGTCACTTCCGGTCAGAGAGAAGTGACTTCCGGTCAGTGAGATATGACGGCTGGTAGGTTTTAACAAGTTTTGGAAGTTCAAGCTCTTTTTGATTAGGATGGGGCTCACCCCAAACCATAACCCTAAATTTCCCCCCACTTTGGAAAGTGGGAACAAGTAAATTTTGTTACAGTGGTGGAGGGTAAAGCTCCCTGAGTTCTATTGCAGAATGTTGTATGATCGCCAAATCGTATGCATTGTACTTTAATCTTTTAACAAATTATCCAATCAGTGATTGTACAAATCTGGAGGGTCTTGCCAAAAGTGAAACGTGAACCAAAAATTAAAACGTGCACGTTTTCATATTGCCAAAAGTATTCTTGTCATATCAAAAAGTGAAAACGTGCATGGATGCTTGCTCCTCAAAAAGTGCATGCCTGCTCTAATGTAGTCTTATATGGAGGGATTATTTGGCAATACAATGAAAACGAGTTAGACCATTCTCTTGCAAATCAGCCCTCTCTGAAAGATTTAAGCAGGTTCTTCCTCATTTTCTTTTGGCAAGACCCTCCTGTATTAAGGTTCAAATCGTCTACTGTTGTGTATACTTGCACCCTCTCTCGGGATATGAGAGATTCTAATACAGCCCAACATTGCCCCTTCTGTAATGATATATCTGACTTTTTTTTTACGAGCAATGTCAGTGGTAGGCTACTATAGCGAAGGTAGCACCCTGAAAATACCTACCCCTCTTTCCTGCTTATAGCTGCGGTGGTAAAATACAAGCCCTATAGTGTAGCAGCTGCCAGAGGAGCTGTGGTAGCAGATCTGCAGTTCTACTCGCAGATTGATATTTTTTACTGTATTTAAAGGAGCATTCATTTAATATGGCCGGGGTGATGGTATTTTCGTTTGGCGAATATCTGAAAATAAAGTGCACCCTGCATCCCAGCAAATTGTCGTTATCTGTCGCCATGATTGGTCATCAATGGTAACTCCTTTTTGAGTGATAACTCACTGCGTCATCTTTCGCCACTGTGTGTCAGTCTCACATGGCATGGCAATTTATCACAACAGTCACCAACATGATCTCACTCACTGTGTGAGTATGTGCCACCCCTCGTCATCCCTCACAAAGCATGGTGACTTATCACCACCATCGCCAACATGGATCAAACTCACTGCGGGAGTATGCGCCACTGCCTGTCAACTCTCACTCAGAATGGTGGCTTATCACAAGCATCGCCAACATGGATCTGACTCACTGTGTGATTATGTACCACTCCTGTGCCACTGGCATCCACTCTCACACAAAATGGCGACTTATCACTACCATTGCCAACATTGGTCTCACTCAATGCATGAACTTGTGTCACTCCATGTCAATGCTCTCTGAGGATTGCATCATCTGTCACTCACTCTCACTCAGAATGGCAACTTATCACCACCATTGCCAGCCTTTGTCTCACTCAATGTGTGAATTTTTGTCACTCCAAGTCAATGCTCTCTGAGGATTGCATCATCTGTCACTCACTCTCACTCAGAATGGCAACTTATCACCACCATTGCCAAAGTTGTTGAGACAGCACCACTGTTCAACATGTAGCCTATCTAGGAAGGGTGGGCATGAAGTATAAGTCCCATACTTATCAAATGTGCTTTGTTGCACACTGATTTCCATGTAATACTTCAGGGTTGAATCAAACAAGATTATATAGAGAAAATATCAATTGAATTTAGATAGAGGTATCTCTAAAATAAAAGCAACTATCCATAAACACCTTTTCTCTGGTTACAGGAAAAATACATAAGGAAGTATCTACATGAACACCTTGTCTGTGGTTAGAGGGAAGATACATATGGCAATACCTTCTCTGGCAAAACATACATTGATCTGGCAGATGTGAGGCTGCATGATTACCAATGTCGATGATCATGAGCTTTTCATCTAACAAGATGAGTGATCTAACAAGATCACCACTCTCGCCATCCATGGTGAACCTGTGCTATGACCTGGTGCGCATTTCATCTAGTGAGGTGAGTGATCAACCGCCTTGCCATCCCTGGTGAGTGTGAGTCATCACGATCCTCGCCAACTGTGGTGAATGTGCATTATGGCATGGTGTGCGTTTCATCTAGCGAGATGAATGATCACCTGAGTCACCATCCCCCATGAGTGTGAGTGATCACGATCCTTGCCATCTGTGGTGAATGTGCGTTATGACGTTGTCTGCGTCTCATCTAGCGAAGTGAGTGATCACTCATGTCGCCATCCCTGGTGAGGATGAGTGATCACTCATGTCGCCATCCCTGGTGAGGATGAGTGATCACGATCCTCGCCATCCCTGGTGAACATGCACTATGACAAGGTGCGTGTTTCATCTAGCGAGGTGAGTGATCACCTGCGTCGCCATCCCTGGTGAGTCTGAGTGATCACCATCCTCGCCATCTGAGGTGAGGCCATGTGATCACTACCATTGCTATTTCTGGTGATCTTGTGCTATAGCTACGTCGTGTTCCATCTAGTGACATGTGTGAGCTACTTCACACAGGTTGACGAGGAATCATGACAATTTGCTGGGATGTATGTCCCAAAATGAAATGCCCCCTACGTACACTGTAAAAAAGGAGCTTAGGTTTTAAACATGTTTAGGTCATTTATCATGAATTTCATATGAAAGAACATCTATGCTATGATTAAAAATTTTGGATTGGCCATTTAGTTCCTATATTATTTGGATCAATCAGCAATTCTTTCCATAGACACCTTTTCTGTCTAGTCCAAGAATAGACCAAGCTCCCTTCATTCATCTATTCTGTTGTAATTTACATACATAGGGTTACTCCCTATTGTGGATAATAGATGTGATGATATTCATTGAGAGTATGATGTACTCTCTGCCTACTATAGATTTAGTAGAATAATTGAGATTATCTACAAAGTTCAATATCTATGAATAAAATATCTAAACACAATATCTTAATGCTAAACACTATAACCCTGAAATGTCATCTAAACATATTTAAATACACTGGCAAACCTAAACATCAACACAGTAAACACTTTAGAAACCTAAAGATAGACCTAAACACATTGAAATCTAAACACAAAGCTACACAAAGGCTAATCACATTATGAGGCTTAACATGTTTAGGTTCAAAAACCTCAAAAGTGGGTCAAGTAAATGTTTAGCAATGTGTTTAGACTCTAAACACCTTTTTTACAGTGTAAATACCTAATACCCCAATACCTAGGGAATAATCTAAAATAAAGCGTCGCCCCCTCAGAAAATACCTTTATAGGCAATGTCCCTTTCCATAATTCATTCTAATAACACAAAGAAAAGATTTCTACTCTAAAATGTACTGCTAACCTTGATAAAATAGTTACATAGATAGGCATGAGCACCATGGTTTTACAGTGTAATATTAAGAAATCAACAAAGAGGAAACACTCATACATTGCTGACCTACCTACAAACAATGAGTTGTGCAGGCCTGGTGCATCTATCAGATATATTACTGAACTAGCGGGAGTCAACCATAGACATCTTTTACCTCTTCACTGTTAAATAAATTATGCTGAAAATGAAAGTGAAGTATAAAAAGGCATGCAAGGTGTAGTCACTGATGATGATGTGCTATAGGGTGATCTGTCATGAACTCTATCAGTGGTTATTGATGTTTGTATCATCCACAACATTCATAGCTAGCAATGCTCCATGCACTCATTTCAGCCGTTTTTTTATATGCTTGCGATTTATTCAAATAAGTCAGTGGTACTCCACAATCCCCTTTGGTAGATGAATATTACTACAACGTGCTGGGCTAGCAGCTTGCCACTGCATATGTATATGTAAGGTACAGGTGCTTTGTAGGATTCTACCATGGTTATGATTTATATTAGGATTGTACTAACATTGCTCCTTTAAGTGGAGGTTATTTAAAAAAATTGATTTGTCACTATTTTGAAATACCCCCAGGGCCCTGTTTCAATAGTTTGTTTGGATGGCACCATTTGCATTAGTGTTTCTTAAGTTGCTCTATCCTAAATAGCTCAGTTTGAGTTCTATCTGAGCCTGTGTTAGCCAAGGGCCTAGCTCCAAATGAATAGAGCAAGAAGTGCTACTGTTTCTAAACTTTTGGATAGAACTCAAACTGAGTCCCATCTGTTCTATTGGTGGAATTAAATTTGTTGTTTTCTAACCAACTTTGCTGCCATCATGGCCCTGATTGTATACCTGAATGGCACCATCCGTGTTTACTTATGCAAAGCTAATAGTGCAGATCCTGCAAAAACATGCTTCTGTTTCTAAACTTGAGTTCTGTTCTAATGCTCTATTGGCTAGAGCTGGATAGGACAACTTCAGAAACACTCATGCAATGGTGCCATCAAAATCCTAGAATTTCAGCTCATCTATCATCAAATGAATCATTCAAGTTTTCATGTGTATTTCACTTATTTAAAGTTGTGCCGACCACCTATAAGGGTTGGCGGAAGAATTGTTTGAAAAGCAACAATTTTGCCTTCATCAATGGAGCAGATGGGACTCAGTTTGAGCTACATCCTAAGGTTTAGAAACAGTGACACTTCTTGCTCTATTTATTTGGATTTAGGCAGTTGGCCAAAATGAGCTCAGATAGAACTTGAACTAATCTATTTTGGAGAGAGCAACTTAAGAAACACTAATGCAAATGGTGCCATCCACAGCCTGCTATAGAAACAGGATCCATGTATTTCAATTGATTACACATAAGATATAGGCACAAATGAATAGGTGGAAGGCCCTAAGGATATACCAGTGAGAGGTGCACTGGAGGTGGATGGCACCATTGCATTAGTGTTTCTTAAGTTGTCCTAGCCAGCTCTCGTCAATAGAGCAGGAGAGTAGAACTCAAGTTAAGAAACAGAAAGCAGTTTTTGCTCCATCTGCACTTTTAGCTTTGCATTAGTGGGCATGGATGGTGCCATTCATTTTTGAAAAGTATAGAAACAGGGCCCTGAGTCAGATGTAACATAGCAGAGGGTGTGATGTTAAGATATATATATATATATATATATATATATATATATATATATATATATATATATATATAGTACATTACCACCTCACTCGACACAAAAATGAAGTCATGAAATAAAAAACTTCTGTAACCCATTTCCCCTTCATTTGATGGGACCCTTTATATTAGGAAAGGGATAGTTATTAATGAAACATTGAACTGAGAGGTGGGCCCATCTATTGGGAGACCTATAGGCATACACTATGAAGCCCAGGTATTTTGATCGGTCATTATGTATGTACCCCTTGTGAAGGCTTGTTGGTTTTGATGAGTGAGAACTGGCATTTGTTTTCATGATGTGCTGTTGTGTTTAATTTATAAATTAAAAATATAATATAATATATATATATATATATATATATATATATATATATATAATATCCTCTACATTCCCACTACTACATATGTACATACTCAGAGGTTCTATAGAAACGTGTTGAGGTGCTACTTTGAAATAACCTCCTGACATAGACAAGACAAACAAACTGATACAATAGGGGAAATGCTCTATGCGTGGGCATTATTCTCGGTTAAGGAAAACGTATTACGAGATATCCAATTTTGACACCAAGAGGCTTCAATGTCCCAACCAACAGTTTGTCTTTAGATTAAGCAGAAATGGCGACTGAGGAGAGGAATGGGTGATCATTGTATGTAGGGGTCAGACTGGACGCAGGGGTCACCTAAAAGGTGGCCATGGGTGACCAATGATCTCACCTGTATCGTTCCTTTTGACACACAGTGGTTGGGGACTACTTGAAGGTGGGAATCTCATAGCACATTAATCACACTGGACAAAACGTGCACTTGGAATTGTAAGGTCAATGGGAACCCACATCTATTAGGTCAGGCCAAACGAAAAAAACGGTCTGTGTGTTTCATATTACACAGGAATGACATTCAGAAAATCTCTATTCTCAGAGTCTGTTTCTATGAAGTAATTGCGAACAATATTTGGTTGTAAGATTTGTGAAACTGCTTCTTGATATTCGAGAGCTATGATAGTTACCTGGGCAAGGGGTTTGACTGTTGTAAGCGTACATGGTAACCTGAAACAATCCTACGTTTTCAGGAAAACTATCCTCCTCATTCCATGGCTTTCTTTCCTATTTCCTAGAAATTATAACAGCGCTTGTCGATAAAAATCCTTTCACAGGAAATCAATCAGCATTTAAACCTTATACCTAGTTATTTTTCTTCTAGTTTGGAATATGATGCTTTTGGTTCTTATAGAAATACAATCATCTGTATGTGGTCATCAACTCGTGTATACATGTGCGTTGGTTATTGTTGACAGACGGTAGCTTTTCACAGCAAAATGGTGGATGTAAATCATGGAGGTCAAAGTAATTTGATAAACCGTTGTTGTTTTTTGATCATTCAAAGCCGTATAGATCTCCTCGAGGGACTCTGTAGCATATCAATCGGATAGACCATGGCATGATTGTACTTGTATATGGTGTGAGTGATTAAATAAAAACAACAACAACATAATTTTCATAACAACATAATTTTCATAAAAAAATCCCCCCAAAACAAACTAGGAACAAGAAGACAGCTGATTGATAGAGAAACCTTTTATTTCATTTCCATAAAATCAATGGGTCCCTCTTAATAGAAATGTATCTGTAGGTACCAGGAACTGCATAGACATGGTAGTACAGCAGCTGAACACAAGTTATTTACCACACGTATATATAACGCAACATGTGGAATTGAATATAATTAACAGACCATGTACTTAAGCACATGTAACCTAGCAGCAGCTCATATTGAGCACTACCATAATATATATACTAACATGAGATGAAAGAAGACATTATGATAACATCATGTGTGCGGATTTTCTCCTCAGTCATGGAAGACTATTTGGTATAATGATGAATAACTGTAAGCACCATTTTTCCTTACAGATAGAACTAATGATAAGTCATAGCCGATAAGGGAATTGTTCCTTCTTTCTCCAAAAAATAGCTTTAAACCCTACATCGACAGTCATATGACCAAACATCATAGCCTTTTCAGGCATATAATCACTATCAATATGCAATCTTTGTACATTTTAATATCATATTATTCTAATACTTTCAGGTCAATCAGACCAAGTGGAAGAGGAAAGTATCCCATTCTACCATCCATATCAACCAGAATGGATTCACTAACAGAATTTCTTCTTCACTAATGTGGTCTCCAGAGGCATCTAAACCATCCTAGTACCATCCAATCCTCCCAGCACTTACTCAGGTGTGTATTTACAATCAGAACAATTCATTGTACACTTTGTGATGCGATTTTGCATTAACCTTATCTAATCACTCGTATGACCTTGGTCATCCTGATCCAAGTCAAAGTCAGAGTCAAGGTCAGATTCTTGACCTTCTGTGGCACCAAGGAGGGAGATAATCTCCTCAGTAAGACTAGCAATGGCAGGGTTAGTTTGTGCCAACAGGGCCAGATCAATGACGGACACAGGTCCTTGTTGGCCAGTACTAAAACTGTGTGTGAGGTCCATTTCCCCCTGGTGTAAAGAACTAGTGTCATGGTGAGATCCTGGACTGATCACAGTGGTATGTGAGTGTGGTGAAGAGTAGGGAAGTGAGTCTGTGTGAGATGTGGGGATGGAGGTAGTACAATGATGGCCCTCCTCCATGGGGCTACTGGTGGCTCCTGTCCCCTCTTGTAGCCTTGCTGACATGGCTTCAGTGTGAGGGTGGTAGAAGCTGGCTGTATTATAGAGGTGTGGTACCTGGTGATGGTGACTGCTATCCCCTACAGACCTACATTGTTGCTGTTGGTGTCCCAAACCATAGTGTCCTTCCCCAACTCCTCCAGGGCCCATGTCTCCCCAGCCACTGCCACAGCATCCCCCTAGGATGCGGGGTACATCCAATTGCTGCTGCTTGTCCCATAGGTGCTGCTTAAGTCCTAATACCAGAGGATCATCTTCCTCCAGGTGCTCCACGTCCACCAGGTATCTGATGGCTTCCTCAGAGCAGTCTCTGAAGCCGGCCAGGACCGTCTCCTCCAGGGGGGCCGCTGGAGGAGGTCCTGGGACTGGTGGGGCGACCATAGGCTCCTCCAGTTCTACCCCTTCAGCGTCGTCGTCGTTGTTGTTCAGGTTCACACTGTCATCTATTAAAGACAGAAAGGATGGAAATCATTACAAAATGCTCTCATTCTATATTTCACATGCAATGGAGTAATTGGAGGGTGGGCGGAGGAATATCCCTAGGGAATATTAGATAGGAGACCGATACCTAGTTACCTACATGTCTCTTTCTCTGTCTCTCAGTGTCCAGTCTGTATATATATATATATATATATATATATATATATATATATATATATATATATATATATATATATATATATATATTTATTTTATGTGAATAACTTCTTCCCATAGAGATAGCATTAGGGAGCCGATCCTTCTGGGTGCATGTAAACATTCAAAATGGCGGATCGGCGCTTTTACGGGGAACTACGGTACTGGATTTTGATAATTTTTCCTTATTAAAACATCTAAAAACATAAAATAAATATAGAACTAAACTCCCCTGGTGTCCTCGGTGGCCGATCCACCCCTCGGGAGTTGTCTCAACTCCCTCGTGGTGGATCGGCCACCTCGTACACCACGGTCGTTTAGTTCTATCTATCTATCTATCTATATATATATATATATATATATATATATATATATATATATATATATATATATATAATTATGTATTTGTAAGTGTAACTGTTTAGCTGTCTGTCTGTCTCTGTCTCTTTGTCTGCCTCTCTCTGAACAGGAATACAAAGTCATGTATATCCAGGGTCGTATTTGTGGTTTCTTTCAATAATTGAAATGTAGATCAATCATCTGGAGGTTTATCAGACCAAAAAGAAAACAGTTTCTTTACTAACACCACTAGCACTAGGTAGAACAACATTTGTTGCCATTAAGAAACCACTGGCGGAACCAACTGTCAGGGCGGATAAAAGATCGCTAGAATAGTGAAAAGACAACGTCACTTTATTAATTGAATCTACCATGTACAATATGAGTACCCCTTCCAAAGATTAACATAGCAACCGTTTCTTACCAACAATAATCATTTATTTACCGACAACCCAAGTGATAATTTTTCAACTTTGTGTAGAGTAGACTTTGCTTCAACTTATCAAAAAAGCAATGAAACTGTCACATTAAAGCAAGCTCTTTTCAACCGTCTGGTTCTACTTTACAGGCCGTTCGAGAAGGGATTTGATTTATAGGGTATACACAGAATTTAAGGTAGTAGATTGTCGATAACTTCATTTAAACTAGGTCTGCATAGGAATGAGGGAAATTCAACAACTGCTGATTGTGATAGGACAAAAAGCAGTTGTGTCTTTCTTGCACCCAGGGGGCTCTGTTCACCTATAACAGGTTTAGGTGGGACACGCCCGGGGCAGCGAAGGGAGAGGGCAGGCGACTTCCTGTCCCCAGAGAAGGGTCGATGTCGCGGTACAAAATGGCCCTTCGTGTGTTGCGGTGTCACAGCAGAAAATAGCCGCTCATGTTCTTTGGGGCCTGAATGCCGAATCCCCTGCAGGTATGGGGAGAAGTTAGTACACGCCCCGGTCACCAGGTGGACCCAGTTACAGACACCCACCTTGTCTGGTGTTGAACCCTTAGAGTAATGGGGTGAGCGACTGTGCTTGATGCACGAGGTCAGTCCAGCTTCCGGTGAGGCTTCCTGTTTACTTCTATATGTAAGGTCAGAGGGTGAACCTGCGTTTGCTGGTTCCCCCAATTTTCTACCTGTGCATGGGCACCCCAGGTGGACAAAGGAGACTGGGGACAAGAGCTGGTTACTGAGGTACCCCTCTTTGATCCTAGGCCCTTCACGGGTGGCAAAGGAGACTGGGGACTAGAGCCTTCACTCCCTCTTACTACTACTATGCCTAGGATTGCCTCTGCTTGGCGACAGTCTCTCACACTCTTCAATCCTTGGTGAAACCGTGGCTTGATGCGGGGCTGGATGTTGGGGTCGGAGGGGGGGGGCGGTCTGGGTCGATTAGCTCCCTCTATTCATTTAGCCTGAAGACCCTCAAAAAAAGGGGAATGGGCAGCACGTACTTACGATTACGCACAAATGGACTTTTCCATTAAAATAGCCATGCAAGAGAATCCATGATTGACCGTGAAATCACGAAGGTTCCTG
Organism: Acholoe squamosa; assembly: GCA_949317995.1. NCBI lineage: Eukaryota > Metazoa > Annelida > Polychaeta > Phyllodocida > Polynoidae > Acholoe > Acholoe squamosa. The sequence goes on along the minus strand of OX439037.1, from coordinate 40,320,252 downwards.
CACACATGATTCCGACATTGATGATCAGAGTGACGTACATCGGTGCTTGTCTGGCCTGTTTCACAAACCATCACTAGTGAGTGCCAAGCCAAATCATTTTTCAATTGTATATAGGTCAGAATGTATCTATAGGTCTACGGGTCCTGGATTTGGACACTTTGTGGATTAGGTCACCTTGGAGAATATTCTATTGGGACTTCTCACTCAATTTGAAGATCAGCAAAGAGTAATTCCAAAGTAATTCCCAAAATCCATTATTAATGTTAACCATGATCACCAATTTCATACATAATAGTTGACCTCGTATATCTTCCATTAGGATGCCCCCATCCTTACCTGGGGGTCTTGTAGTTAGTTACCTGTGTGCGTCACGCCTGTCACCCCCACCCTCCAAAGCAACCCCCTAAGGTGTGGTCGGGGAGGAATGCGCGCGTAGGTCAGGGGCAGATGTCATACCGAATTAAGGGCACAGGCCCTGAAATAAAGGTGTATACATCGTATACGTGATGTGTATGTAAGGGGGGGGCTGTGGTTTATGCATTTTGAAGGTGGCGCACGACACCGAACCCTACTGGGCACTTCTTTCTGGAGGTGGATTTAGGAGGGAATGAGACGGGGGGTACAGTAAGGGTTCTGGTATTAATACTTCGTCCTTTCACCCCATACTCCTGCATCAAAGTATACCGCTCTATATAAAGACTTACACCAGGATATTCAATGACAAAAAAAGAAAAAACTCCATGGGGCCTTGGGACTTCCCCTTCTTGTTTTCTCAGCGCTGTATACCTTTTCATTCCACTTTCTCTCTGGCCTACACCACGTACCCTTTCATTGAATGAAAGTGCTATTCTTGCTCATACCTTGTTCAAACCTTGCTCATACCTTGTTCAAAGTACTACCCCTGCATACGCGAACCTCTCCAATGTCATCTTAATGTATCCAGCTTGTGAGGGATGTGGACATGCACCGCTACATAAATAGTGGTGTTAGAAGGTATCATATTTTTGCTTGAACGCCTGGGAGGCAGAAGAAAACAGAAGTGACAATGTCAAAAAACGCCAGACTCTCATGCGATTAAAACCCAAGAAACTCCCATTGCTGATACCCGAACCCGCAGACCCCCTCCAAGAGGACTATTGTCAAACCAACCTCGAGTGGAGACGGCAGACGGCAGATTAACTTGACACCTGTTGTTAAAGGCAGGTGTCATCTTACTTTTCTGTATTTTCAGCCTGTGTTGACTCTGGAGCATTAACCACCTCAAGCATTCCTCTCAAACCCCTATTACTTTGTATCTCTAACGTTTATCGCTGGTAGTAGTATTCACTGTGATAAACCCTGAGTTTGCCTGAAAAGTTTGAATATGTCTTACTAGTAGCTTCTCTATAGATCTTCAGAGGAGCCTTGCTTTTTTACTCATGCAAGCCTACATTTTGGAAGCAGATTGTGAGCCAACCTGACGTCTGGTTACAAAGCGTTGTGGCTAACCATCCGGCCCAAACACCATGGTCGCAGCTGCCGAGCGGCAGGTGGAATTTGCAGTCGGTCCGTTGGGATAGAGCCAGGTGGGTTGGAGAGCCAATCCCCCTCTCCTTTCTCTTGGGGACAGATGGGGGTGGTAGGGGAGAGCGAGTGAGGTAGTTGTTACAGAGGTGGGGTGAGGGGAGGGTATAAGGTGTTTGGTGTGTGGTATTATTTAGGTCAGGTCACATCATCCCCTTTCAAAATTAGTTTTCTGACATCCATAGAAAGGCTTCACAAGTATGTTATGAAAATTGATAAGAGCTGGTCCCATTACTTTCTTGAAAAAAAATATACACATAGAAAATGATTTATTAAAATAAGAACAACCCATTTCAATATCTTTACGCTAATAGATGTATTGGAATCTTTTAATGACTTTAAATAGATTCAATATCTTCTATACCAAAATCATAAAAAAGGCTGCGGTATGATTGTCTACAGCACGCATTCCACATTTCTCCAACGAAGGATTCAGCTATAATGTGTCCTATCAATTATGATCCAGGTACATGTCTCTAACATATCATGAGTGGATCATATTCACAAGACCAACTGATCAAAGCCATGGGCTTTGTGAATCAAAGGAACTAGTTATGATGATGACATCATTACTAGTGTATGTTGATGTTGATGGCAGAGCACAGAACTCTTGTGTTTATGATAACTCCAATAACATCACCATGTTACGATTCTGACTATATATATATATATATATATATATATATATATATATATATATATATATATATATACACTGCAATGTTGTTACTCTTAGAGTAAGACATCTATCAAATCAGGCAATGTCCAAACAGCAACCGGCGTCTTAGACTCAGAGGAAGACAGGGTTAATAAGCCCTCTTTACCAAGGTTAAAACTACCCCCCCTCGTCCCATCTATAACCAACTGCCTGCATCATGACGAAGGCGCTTTATGACGGAAAAATTGGGCACGTCCTGTACTGGCTGAGTGTAGGGTAAAGTGGGCAGATGGTCCCCCTCCCCAACCCCACTACCAAGGGACAATTACCTCCCACCCCTATCCTTCAGTCGCCAGCCCTATCTACACATTGTCAGCTTGATCAAAGCGTTCTCCTAGTCTAGCAGAACCGATTCTAGTTTCATGGACCCAGTCATTTCACAAGGTGTCAAGCTCTATTTTTGAAGAATTTGGCTGTGGGATTCGTACTTAAATTCTTAATGTGCCCCCCCATGCAACACCATTCGCATTTGCCATAGAAGGTAAATGGAACAGCTGGTCAGCTGGTATATATTGGCCCTGTATTGTAGTATGCTCAAATATCGACATTACTCTCGACATTCCAGACCATAGCTTCATTGTGAATAATAATAGTTTTGATACTGGGATCATGATCATCGGGCAGAATGAAGAAACAAATTTAATGTCCGCTGATGAATGCTAGAATCAGTAGGAATGAGATAAATATCTAGATGTTTTCTCATAACAGCAATGAAAAAAACAACAATGAAAGCAATGTTGTCCAACGATGTGCAGCAATTGTCCATTGACTACATACACATTCCTGACATTTATCACAGAAAAGTGTAATTCTGTCACTGAATGTGAAAAAGCAAGTGCATTCAATATGAGACCTATGTCGAGAGGCTGTGTAACATGCAGATTACCTTAGCACACTACATTTACACATGACATGTACATGCTATTTATCGAATTGGACAATGTGGTTCCCAGACGATGTGACCAGTAGACGACCCATGACAGTATCAAAATCCCCTCGGGCTGCCAATTCTAACCTATTTGGTCTGGTAAAACAAAAATGATAGATGCATTTTGAGCTGTCACCCACGGCCAAAATCCCCACGCAGCCTCACGGGGGCTCTACCCGCATAGAGGGCCCTGTTTTAGGCCTGCTGTCGTCTTTAAGGATTTGGATGGATACTACATAATTGGAAACACTGCTTAGTAGTAGACAAGGTTAAGACTTGAGGATGTGGATAGGACTACTTACAGTCGAGTGCATATTTACGCAGCATGCGGCACTGCCATCCCAGCACCTGCATGATCAGGTGTCAACCCTGGAGAAGTGCCCACTCAATCAATACTAGTGCAGTCTCCAATCCAGAATACACGTTTGTACAATCCTTGGATTTTGGCAGTGAAGGTGGGACAAGCTGCCACTCCTGGTGGTACTACTCCTATATACGTCCTCCCTCTGGCTCCCTTTAACACAGGTAAACTCTCCCACTTAGGTAGGTCCTAATCAGGGGCAGGTGGCCCTGGAGGCAGGTGGTAGTCCTGGCAGACACTGTCAGATTCAGCTGGAGCAGATGATGGCAGTGATAACAGTCACCAGGCCACTTATTATAGATGAATACCCAGCTCCTTTTCCTTGGTTTCTTCTTGTTGATTAGTAGGTAAATGTAGAGGTGTGTCTTGTGTGGTGTGTACCAATGTAGTAGTTGTAGGTGGGTGTGTGATCTCTTAAAGGTGGACAAACTGACTCTAATGGTATTGGTATTAGTCCTCCTGGTTTATATACCTTAGTCTAAGCCTGCCTCTACCACCACACACACTCTAACCTGTCTTCTGGGGCCAACCTGCAGCTGCTGGGATACTATATAGCCCTCACCACCCCTCTATTATTCAGATGAGGCGGCTAACTGACGAATCCCATTGGCTGATGGCCCTGGGCCGGCCGTGCGCTGACTGGGTGGGGCAGGGGGATGGAGAGGTGGGAGGGGGCAGGAGGAGGAATGCTCCATGGACTGCTGCACACATACACCTGGCTCTGACAAGGGACGCCATCCTGGTCCCCCATACCTGAAGTCTGTTGGCTGCCTAAAGTCTGCATACTCCTACATAGGTAGGAAGAAGGGGTGTAGGGTACGGGGGGTGGAGGAGGTAGGGGACGATGAAGGGAGTCGTGGGACAAGTACAACCTGTTGGGTGGTGACTGCTTCAGCTGGTGGCGCCCCCTAGAATTCCCACGGGTTGGAGCCTGTACTCCAATTAAGTTAGTCAAAGAAGTATAGTAGAGGAATGGGATGTGTATTGTGAACCATGTGACTCTACACGCTACCTGACACTGAATGTATATTGGATGCTTAACCTGTATCTGCATTCTTCGACAATAATACAACATCTCTGGTGTATTGTATATTGGTCTAGACTGAGGAATTTAAACCTAGCTAGAGTGAAGATTTTAATAGTGAAGTGTCATGCCCAATGCCAAAAGCATCGAAAGTTTCATTAAGCTTCAAATCATAATGTCATATCCATACAGCGAGGACCATTGATCAAACCCATGAGAGTATTACCATAGTGAAGAGTAATAGGGCTATAGATTAATCTTGAACAACGAGGTCTGCAAGGGGTCTGCAATTGCCTGCCTATTACATATGTAACGGTAATGCAAGATACACAATATACGCTCATATCAGCCATATCAATTGTTAGTGTAGTTTGAGGACTGAATGCCTGCTTTCTGATTGGCTTGTGCTTGATAGGGTGCTGCGCACGATAGCGCTTAATTACCATTCTGTATAACTTGGCTAAAATTCAACAGCTACATATAGGGGGGCTTGTGGGAATCCGGCTTGTTAGATTCTGTGGTGCATTATCATAAAAACTAAAAGGTCCTAAATTTAGAAACATAATGTTCAAGCATTTCCTTAATAATGGAATTTTACTCTATATGCCTATAAACTATGTGCATTCCCCACCTCATAAAATCCTGGCCACTCATCCCCACCCCAGGCTCATTCATCATTCTTTGAAAGGCATTCATAACGAGGCAAATAAAGACCTGATCACTTTATAATCAATTCAGAGATCTACGAGCAAAGTCTCGAGGAAACTAGGGGATTTGGGATCATTCTTCTTCTCCCAAAGAAGGTTTTAAATATCTAGATTCAAGATGGACTAATTTGATTCAACTTGGCAAGATTATCTCCCGATTGGGACAGGAAACGTAAGTCTAATTAGGAAAATATTCTTGATAAGGGGTGTATATAATGGTACATGTATTCCCTCCCTGTCTGAGCCCTTTTAAACAAACCAGAAATGATTATAATGTATATCATTGTTTTCAATTGCAACTGGAGATGAAGAGAGCCATGTTTCTTGAACAGGATTTAGTGTTATCAGAGCCCCACGCTTTCCAACTCCGGCCACGTGCGGCCCTCACCATGAGGACCTCAAGGTAGAGGACCCTTAAAGGGCGATAATAGCGGAAACGACCAGACCCACAACTTCACCACTGATAAGAACTAGCGCTGGCAGAGGGTAGGCAGGTATGGGGTCAACGGTTATCTATGTCAATACCTCTTGATGAGAGGGAAAACAGCCACGATGGCAGCGATATCAGGAGTCGGTATCTCACGAGATAACAGTCAACATATATCCAAATGGCCATGTAGTAATTGTAGAAATCGGTTTCATATTAGAGAGTGACCCAGGACATGTGTAGACCCTTTCAACTACCGATAAATCGACAGTGGTACATGTATATACAAAGTGAAATAAGGGGAGGGGGGGATATTGATGACATACATAGAAACTAAACTTTAATAGAATCGTTTCTGGATGAAGAATCATACATCATAAAGCAAATGTGAAGTGCATGTGATTTTCCTCCGGTCATGTTCTAGCGGGAATTTTACTGCAAAAATGTGCAGAATGTAATAGCCCTCCCATCAAATTGCACTCATAATTCCCTAACCATGAATCGTTACTTCAAACAAGCCTTTGAACTAGTTTTGAATATGCAGAAAGCCAATTGGTATTTTATTGCTGTCCATATTGACTCTTATATGAGGCACGGCGGGGCCCTTCTATGGGAGACTGCCTAAGGGGAGTTGGACATGGTCATCAAAGACCTTTGTGTTTGGGCAGGAAACCAGAGGTGATCTGTTCACCATCGGATGGACTCCCCATCAAATTTATTACAGGTATCTACTCCTTCTAATGTCTGATTAACATAGGTGGATGTCATTTACATATTGCACCGTAAATATTTTAATTTTCGGGCTAGGTCTATGCACTGTCATCGATTCTGATATGTTCAGTTATTTGGGAAAACTTCATTGAGCTGTGAATGCTAATGCTGTAAGTATAGGTTGAAGGCATTGATAGTGTTTGCTACTATGTACAATGGTGTCCTCAAATCACATTGTCATACAACCATGATTCACAGTTTTTGTCCCTTACTCTGGTGTGAATTATATTTCGATAGAAAATTCAATGTATGTCAGTGTCATATTACCATGGTGACCAGAATTCATCTTTTGGCATGTCTTTCACTGATAGCATTGTGTAGCTTTCTCCCCCAGGGTCTCACAGCCAGCCCCACCCCTAACCCCAACTGTTGTCGGGGCTCACCTCCGACCCCCAGCTGACCAGCCTCCTTCATTTAGGCCCAGTGGTCAGCTTTTCACTCACTGACCACAACAAGGGCCTTGTTCTGCAACAACTGACTACCACTGACCACTCCCTTTGGGGAATCCATCATTACAGCATTAGTGAGGCGACATACCAATTGTCTTTGTACTGGTGCCAGGCAACGCCAACCTCCCCATTAGTCTTCAGCCCATAGGACGACCCCATTATTACCTACTCCCCATCATAGGGTCTCAATTCATTACCTGTACTCTGATTAACCCTAGCTCTCCCTAAGTCTCAGGTAAACTGCCTACCCTATTCTCTACCCCCACTGGCCCCTCCTGATGACAACAGAAGATAAGGCCTCAATTGGTATTGCTACCGTTCTCGGACCTTAGTCCTTTGGGCAAACATGCCACGGTGAATATCCCCTTCACAGTATCAGACGTTGTTGCCAACCCCCCTCCCTACCTCGGCCCATCAAGGCTACTAATTTGTTTGCATCTAAGTCTCCATTCTCAAACCCATCCCAAAGTACCAGGGATTTGCAGACGGCCCAGAGGAGGGGTGTGGGACAGAGAGATGGTTGTATTGTGTGTGGTCAGTATGGTCAATGTCCACTAGTCTGAGGTGTGGTCAAACACTATCCATTGTGGCATTGATGCATTGTGATGACCACTGCACACGAAGATGGCACCCAGGATGGCAGCCTCCCTGCCTACCCCTGGTCCTTGAGGAAACATTTATGTACAAAGAGAAGACAGGTGAGGTTGATACCTGTATGGCATTAGGGATGTCTGCAGGAGACAAATGTAGCAGTACTCATCCCTCACACTAGGCTCACATTCCACAGGGATGTGTGACCTCTAGCCCTCCCATTGTAGTGCTTAAAACTGGTGTCAGTGTGGACACTCACACCTCACAGCTACAACAAAATCCACATAAATGTATGTATTTCATCCCCAGCACATGGCCTGTCATTGTTTTAGAATACAATGTGTATACCTATGGGAGATAACTGTTCAATGCAACATATTTCAACTATGTATGGTGCACAGGTTGTACCTTTACTATTACTACTATATCATCAAGGACGAAATGATTGAATAACTCATTACAATCAAACAATCTCAAAGACTTAACGGTTGTATTTTACAACAAAAAATGTCAAAAGCAAACAATATATATTATTCAAGGTATTTTCACTTTGCAGGTAAAGAAAGTGGGGTGTTCCTTTTGCAAACAGCCTAGGGGACAAAAATGCTCCTCTGTACTGTAAGTGAGATTACCATTCAAAGGACTTGCACGTGGCGAGGTGTAATTAAGGTGTGTCTAATTAAGGTACTGTCATCCATTAGTGGCTTAGACACTCATCACTCCATCAGCCCAGACTCACAGTTGATGATATACCCAAGGTACACACAAGGCAGACTAACATGTGTAAATGTACAAAGGACGCTGGTGCATGTGAATGAGCACAAAGTCTAGTCAAAGAACAAAAGGAAGATTATTATTGGATGTTGATCATCATCTTCACGATCAACTTCATATGGATGTGTTTATCTAGGCTGGCTCTAGATGATGCTTCGTAATGGGACATCAAAAACATTATAAATGTTTTTGTTTATCTGCATTTAAAAAATATTATATCAGGGCCACTGGATGAGATGTATTTCATACCAGACCTCTTGATGTCTGGCTTGATATAGATACATGTATATAACTTATTTTGGGCCACGGGAAATACATAAATTTATGAAAAGGCGGATGAAAGAAAATGCTTTTCATAGACATAGCCGTTCTACATCCCATGTATTTTAGACCCGTCTAATAAAACAAACATGGCTGCGCCTATCCTCACGATTCCCAGCATTGACATTGTTGGACACAATTCACTTATTAAAGTGAGACGAGGAAGGCACCCCCTTCCACATATATATGCACATTGTAGTAAAGCTGTAAACTCCACCTCCCCATCCCCTGTCCCTGACCCCCATAGAGAAGTGTGTCTAGTCGCATGAAGGGCACTGGGTACACCTATAGCATGGTCTGACAGCAGGCGTGTGTCCCCTGTCCTACATCATGTCATAGACATGGAGAAGAAAGCCCCTCTTGTTGCCTAAAACAATGATTGTCATAGTGCTGTGAATATTTATAAGGCAGTGATTTTGTGTGGGCCGACACAACTCAGGCATGCATGGAAGTCAGCCACACTGTAAAATGCATTCAAATATATAGATGATATTAGGTGACTTTTCCAGACTGCAGAACAGCTTAAATATTATGTCGTGTATATAGAACAATACAAGGTATTCTCCCTTGTCTCTGTATATACCAGTAACCCCGGGATATAACCTTTTGGTGCTGCTTCTGTGCTCTATTGTACTATCCAAACAGCCAACTAAACTTTTAATAAAGGGATTCCTTTTAGTGTATGTATCCCGGTGGGCACTGAGTCTTTGATTAGTAGTATCAACTGCGAAACTACAGCCCCCATTTTTTTTGCCATTTTATAGATCCTTAAAATACAGCTCACCTTTTACAGCCCCCATGTTTTGAAGAAGTCTGATAACAGGCCCCCCCTTTTTGGGCCCTGTTCCATGTATATTAAGGTTCTTTGACAATATCATTAGGAGCTTAACAGCCCTGGAGTGAATACATGGAATATTCAAGTTACTTCCTTTCCATGCAAATTATAACACTCAATAACAGCCCCCTAATATTAAATGCAATTCAATCAACAGCCCCCCTTTTCCCCCTCGCCACGTGTCGACAGCCAACGCTCTGTGGGGTCGGGACCACAGTTGGTACCCAAACCAAGGCCAAGTGCCCCCCCAGGTATGTATAGGGTAATGGAACTTACTAATGATCTGGATATTGGACACTGAGGTACAATGGGAAAGGGGTCATCTAGCTGTACGTTCTATGAGAAAAACGATTAAATGACATCGCCTCCACAGATAATAGGACCAGCCTGTAGTAAAATGACACCAACAGCCTATCATAGTCTCAGCAAAGATTCAGCAAAAAGTCGGACTTCCTGCCTTCAACTTTCAGAGAAAAATAGGTCTGAACCGATGCTATTTTAACAGTCGAGATTCTACTACAAGATCCCTTTGGAACCTAAGTGTTTACTGATTAAACTACTGGTTCCTCCCCTGAATTTATAAGACCAGGTAAAAAAGAGTCATAGCCCCTTTCTTTGTAGTCAAATATATTATTATGTGTACTATGGGTAGACCTACATTTCCCATTTGTGATTAAGCCGTATGGATAGTATAATATCATATCTGATGTTGCCACATCCCAAATCAGCATTATGCATATCATTGTACGTTTACTATGTACATGTATTATAGGGCTATGTATACAGATAAAGCAGCGCCCTACACTCTCAGCCCCAATTGTAAATGGGCTATAAAGACCACTGTAGTGGGTTCAGGACAACCTACTGTTGGGTCATTGCATTTGTGTTTACAGCAACTACCACTGTTTTCCAAAAATAGAAGCAATCTACTGCTAAAAGCTTGCCCCGGTCTGACAGTGTAAGTATCGACCCCACAAATGATAAAGTATATGAATACATTTATAGTCTTTCCATCCCCGTTGAGACATCAGGGGCATGTGAACCCTCTGTATGGTTATATGGTCTTTACAAGTTTATCAACAGTTCATCGTCATTTGCTAGTCATAGATTTCTATACCTATGAGCTTGTCAACTTTAATAGGGAACGTTCAACAATTATGTCACCGGCATTTTCTGGACCCACCCACCCCCTTGTCACTGTTTTGTATGGAACATATAAAGGAACTCGAAGACCCCCCCCCCACACACACACACCACCTGAGCAGTGACGTAATTGTTGAACGTTCCCATTATAGATGTCAAGAGAACAGGAGTCACTATATAATAAGACCCCGATTAGGTGAAAACTAGGTGAAAACCTCATTCTCATTCACCCGTATGGGTGTGGACCACTAAATTTGACATGGTGACATGGCAATTTCTTAAAATCGACATGTGACATGAGTGGTTCTTAGAGGTGACATGGGACATGGGGATTTAAGTGACATGTGACATAACCATTTCTTAAAATTGACATGTGACATGGGGGACCCCCCATCCACACCCCCACCCGTTGCAAAATTATAATGCTACAGGACCTACCTATTTCTGCTTACAATCCTACAACTCCGAGGTACTCTCGTGTGTTTTGTTGGTCCGCATCTAAATTAATGAGCAACCTATCCGTATCTGCCACAAGACCACTGTAGTGGGTTCAGTGCCACAAGATTTCCAAGAGGAGGATCAAAGACGGTAAAAGGCACGTCTTCCTCTGATTACTGTTCATTAATGACCCACATGTGCACGATGTATGACCGAAGCTTGTATTCTGGATCACTATAGAGTCCATGGGCTCCTTTGTTCAGACTGATGGATTCTACCAGACTTCTTAGACGCGACCCCAGCAGGCGACTAGACACTAGGCTACTCACTATAGTCCATTCATGTCTACATGGCCATGACAGCAAGGTCAAAACAGGCATGCTCAGCCATGGTAGTTCTATTTGTCCAGACTTTGATAAATTACTAAGATTGAAATTCAATTAGGCCTACTAAAATGTTTTGTACTATGTGCATGCTCACTGTCATATTTTTTCTTGAGTGTGTGTGTGAAACATTCATTCAGAGAATACATTTTCGATATTGTTAGCACATTAGAGAGATCGACTATAATAGCTGCAGGCAGTGACATACTTTGTGGGAGACCCTCACAGGGGATTTCTGTGAATGTGGGTCATGCCATGGTACGTGTACCCTTATGGGGCCAGTGCCGGATTTAGAAATTTTAGAGGGGGTGTCCCCCTCTTTGGGGAACTTTATGTGTGTACAGTAGATGGACTGAGTTTTGCAGATTCTAAGAGGCAGTCTTGCCTGCCTAGAGAGGCCTCTACGTCCTCTACGGACATCAAACTATCAAAGGCCTAAAAAATGTCGTGTTCATGTAATGGGGTCGAAAAAAATAGGGCAGGTAGGTTGCGATTTTTTTGAGAATATTTTAAAGACCAGCTGTATTTTTTTTTTCGCGTCTATTTGATGCAAATTTGACCTGCGGGATCGTAAAAACAGGACTTCCATGTCTCACTATGTGCCAAAAAATCAGATTTTTCCCCACTCAGAGGCCCATTTAAGAAAGTTAGGGTAGCGCCAAAAAATTAGGGTAGGTAGCGTCATCTGAACACAACACGTGCTTCTTAGGTCAAATCAATCAACCTGGCAAGCTGCCCCCAACTCGGAATGTATTCCAAAAGAATTCGAGTTCTGGGAGTATGTCAATACGGGTTCAATCAACCAGTCAATCAATGAAGTCTGCAGGCTTATTGGCGCTTCCCAAAGTCTTATAGGCAGGACATTCTTATAGTACAGTACATATATAGAGGTATCTGTAATAAGTTCTGAGCACCCACGTAAGTGCACAGGTAAGGGGCTGTGTACAAATGACGTCATGCAGGAGGGGGGGAGGGGGGGTCCCACTGCCCATGACCAAGCATGACAAGGGGGGAGGGGGTGTCATAGGCTGCATGACATCATGTCATAAAAAAAAACTGCAAGTTGCTCCAGTTTTGGCAAGAAAAAAGTTATTTGTAAAGGTAGGGAAGTTTAATGCATTCATCTGTTATGAAATATATATTACCTATACAGGTATGCTTTCCTCAGACACCCCACTCAATGATTGTCACTGCCATCAGTGTCAGTGTTGGTCCACTACTCTATCCTACCTCTAACCCAAGCCCCATACCACTTTGAAATGCCCTTTTAGTTGGACTCATTTAACCAAAGGACCCCATATATAGGTTGATCTATGCGGGTAAGAAGTACCTTGTACCTTTGCATTGAGAATTCAGTATAAAGATTCAAATGACCCAACTTCTATTCTATTTGATAAATTTCACAATTCAAAAACCCATTGGTAATTTAGGGATTGCTCATTACTCATCAACAGGCCTGAGGGGTGGGGTAGATTGCCATACAGATGTGCAGAAATCTGAAAATTTTATGACCCCCTCCCCCTCGGACAGATTGCCCTGGTCATCCCTCCTGTTCTACAGTAGTTCACAGAAAAGGCATAACATTTTTCTCTGCCCCCTTCCCCACTTTGAGGTGTCAAAATTGTTTTCCTCCCTCCCCCCTCAATCTGCATCCTGCTCCCCCTGTTGATATATCACAAACTGTCCCTTGGAAACAAACAGCTTATTCTCTCCTTTTTCGGAATGGGACTCTAGGCGTTATGCCTTACAGTAAAATGATTGTTTTGTAAGTGTGATCTTAATTATATATGTGTAATCATATTACCACACTTGTAATGTTACACTTGTAATTCAGTGAAGCCACTGTAACTGTCGGCTAGATCTGATTTCTTCTCTTATTTCCTTTCCTTTACCTCTCATGAGGATGTGAGGTAACAGGACCTTTACCCCATGGACATTTACCCCCAGACATCTACCCCAAACCATTTACCCCCATGGATATAATAAAGGTCGAAAAAATTAGGGTAGGTAGTAGGTAGCTTTTTTTTTTGAGGTTGGCGCTTCTAGAACTTCTAATTTTTTTTTCGACCGATTACCTGAACACAACAATGTTTTTTAGGCCTTACCAATTCACACCCATTATTAGCCCAGCATGGTTTTGGACCAGGGATGGTTGAAAAAGCCCCACCTGTTTCCAGCACCATTAAGTTAACCCAATATATACCTGTCCCTTTGAACCATCTTAATTTGCTATACTCTCTTCATGTACTTTGGGCCGGGGGGGGGGTATCTCTGCATGACGTCATGTAAAGGGGGGGTCAAGCATTGTATGACGAAACATGACAAGGGGGGGAGGGGGGGTCAAAAATGGCCAAAAAAAGCATGACGTCATTTGTACACAGCCCCTAAAGCATTCGTGTGGCTAAGTAGAAAACGACGGCATATGTCAAAACATAAGTATCAAACAGCTACAAAACCAGGATAATGGGACTTACTACTAATCCCTGGATCTTAACCCCAACGCCCGAGTTAAACCTATTAATATCCATTGATTAATTGTTGCCCCCAACAGGTTAATCTGATGAAAACATTCAATTTACTGGCCATCTGTCAGAGCTCCCTTGTACATGGCTCTACATGTGCTGTCCAAGTATGCAATTTCAGAATACAAAAATGCTCTGAGAGGGATGTTGGGTACAGCTGTCAGGTCTGATGGACAGAGCGGATTCACACGCCTAGTATATCGGTATTGAGGTAACTATAATAACCAGATATTCTAGCATTGTTAATGCCTCACTTGTCCAGGGTGCCCCGACAATGTCATTTGTACTAGCATCCTACTGGGGCGCCATGCAAACTCATTAAGCTTTCCCCAGCATAATACACTGTCCTAGTCATAGGCGTTAATTGCAATCCACCCTGGTTTCTATAGTTAATCCTAATTACAAAAGTTGCTGACAATGGGCAGCCTTAGGGTGTTATGGAGTGAGGGGATGTTACTGTGGGAATTGGAGGAAACGATTTGTATGGGCCATGTGTAGCAGTCCCATTGACACCCACACAAAACAATGATGCAGGCGTATTTAAACTGTTGGGAAGGCAGGAGTACACCGGGTGGCGAACATGAGGCGGGGTCCATTGGGAGTCTGTGCAGGAAGTCAGGTGGGGTATCAGGTAGGGGGGGCGGGGTTACAGGAGCATGTGGCATGCTTAATTGGCACCTGAGACATTACCGCTGCTTACCTATGGGTGACACTGGGCACCTGCCCATACCAACAGACTGAGCCCCCCCCCCTTTGGCCAGGTGGGACTCTGATAGTCTCTGAATAATGCCACCACATCACGGCCCCTCTTGCCCCCCCCTCCCTACATGCCCATATATGATATACTCAGGGGGTCACATTTCTGCATTGTCTCTAGAATGGAAAGGGATCTTTCTACAAGTTAATACCATATTGGAATAAGATTTTGATGGTCCCTTTGGGAACTGGAATAGACCTAAGCTTTTAATCTACCTTTGAATCTACCCTGTGACTTAAACAGTACAACCATCCATCTTGTGTCTCATTTATTGGATATGCTGGTTTGTATGATTTTCATGGCAAAACCCCATCGATGGTACATTTTAGAAATGGTCAATTTCCGACGCATATTCAGTACAGTTTTATAGGCGGACGACTATGCCCTACGCTATGCAAGCTTTTTATTCAAACATCCATGCAAATCAACTGACTGATACTGATGTGGAATTTGTTCAAGCAAATTGCTGCTATGTTTGCGTCCCGGCCACCTGGCTATAGCAGAGGCCTGGAGAGTTCCACGCCCACTAACAGCATTCAATATACCTATGTGCGGGTAGGGATGCATCCTGTTTAGATAGCAGAAAATATAAGAGGGAAGTCTGGCATGGACAATGCCCAGGTAAACTGGGCGAATAAAGGCCTAACGTCGGCTCTAGGGGCGGATTGTATTGTAAGGGCACTGGGGATGAGGTTGGGTGGGGCCTTGTCTAGTCTCCTCCCTGCCCAATATACAAACACCATAGAGCACTGGGGGTTGGTGTGGAAAAATGAAGGAGGGTAAAAAGAGCGAGCGGTGCACATCAAACAGGTGTAGGTGCCCCGCCTGCTTCCCACAGTGACCAGTGGTCAGTCTGAAGGTCAGAACAAGGTCACATGGACATGACCCCCCTCCCACTTGCAGCTGCCGAGGTCAGCCCACAGGTCATCCTGTCCAAATGGATCTCCACCCCTTCTGCATTTGCCCCTTTGACCAGCCGCTCCTCCCACCCATGGGCTGTCTACACTGGGGTTCTTTTCACCTTTCTACTGATGAGAGGAGGTGTGTGTAATTAGGACCAGGAAGAAGGCTGCCTCGTGCCAGCTGCCCCCTGCCCTGCCCTCGGATATTGGCACTGGACATTATCTCCACGGTGCAGTTTGGTGGTGAGAATTGATACTATGGAATTTCTGTAGCAGGGGGGGGGGTGTATAATATTGGTCTTAACATCAACAGTCCACTAGGGCTCTGCCGCAAAAAATAGGAAATGTATGGCTCAATCCTACGACAGAGGTCAAGAGGACTATGGGTTTAACATACGAAAAAATCCCCGAGTATGTTATCAGAAAATAATGCATCCACATGCCTGTATACCCTACAGCAGAGGGCATTTACCACTGTACTGTACATGTTTATGCTATAGGGCATTAGCATATCAGGCTATGGAGGTCGCCATCTTGGTTTAGCACCCCCCCCCCGACTCCAGAGCAGGGTATTCTGGGTAAATTTCTTATCAGTCTCCAGAACAATGACCAGTGATAAGACTGAAGCTGCATCCTGCCCCTTATCTTAATTACCCCAAGTACCTCTCTATTGTTTTAGGTGTGAACTCAGCTGATAACACTGATATGGAGACAGTGCCCTGATTAACTGAACTATGGTATCAAGCAGAAATTTTAATGATCTTTTGCTCTTCCATTTCAAATATTTCATCTAATCAATGATAACATAATTAAAGTAGGTGATATGGGGAACCCATAGATATATTTTACAGAAAATTCCAATGTGAAGTAATTAATTGGCAGGTAGTCAAATTAGACTATATAAAGAGGCCATAGGTGGATCTAGCCCCCGACTACATGAGCCACCTAGATGATCCTCCTAGCACTAGCAATGTGCTAGTCCCGTATAGGCCTACCGTTAGATATTATCAAAAATAGTACATAAAGAGGCGTCCCTATGGGATTTACATTCAAGCTAACCTATTTTAAGAGAAATATCTGTATGTGAATACCTGGATCAGAAAGTTTGTGGCAGCCACCGCCTCTGAAGGGTGTTGCTCCTATAGTAAAAGGAAGAGCTGGCTAAAAATGCCCTCGTTTCCAGTCCTTTCTTTTCATGTAGCTATAACTTGTCCCTTTTGTTGCTCACAGGTGGTCATTCAAGTATGGTGCTAAAAAAGGGGGATTTCAGTAGGTACCTAGTTGGGAGAAGTCAGTCAGCATAATATACTATAGAGTGTGTGACATGAGTAGGTACCTGATATTTCAGCTCTCTCTGTTTTAAACAAGGCAGTGACTTTTCAGACTAATGTGATGAGTACAAGTTGATTGGTGAAGCAGAGCGTGACTTCTTTTGAAAAGATGGTACCTACTGACAACTCTTTTTACCATAGGAGCAACACGCTCCTGGAGAACTACCAGCAGGTGCACAGAGAGGCATCTGGCACACTCCTACTGACCACTGGTCAGCAACCACTGACCTTGGTCACTAAACCCCACCTAGACCACCTCCTCCTGCTGACCTATTGACAAGAACATCATTTTTCTTACCAGAATGCTAAACTATATGGTGGTGAAGCTGGCGGTAGGAGGGCAGGGGAGACATTAATGAAAGAATCAATTATTGGTTCAATGATCAATTACAAAGTATAAATGGTCATCAACACATGTAGCATGAGATCCTGTGGATGAGACTTGCAAAATCATTGCAGTAACGTGCACAATAGATATACGATGTTCAATTTTCACCTACCCCGTAAAACCATCATTCTAGTTTGATACACCTACGAAAATGTGAGGCATGTGAACAACTTCACTGAGCATAATAACCTCGTTTTGCTAGAGACCAGATAAAATAGTCCCTACTACATTACCACCTGATTCCACATCCATCAGTTGGGGAGTGTAAGGATTCAGTATTAGCTGTCATACCATGCTGCAGAATGATTGATCCCCTTGCATGATCGATAGCAATCTCCCCAGTCCGCCCAAACACGTTCAGGCAAATCTTTATTGACATAAAGTCGGGGGTGGTGTCATCAGGCCACCCCTAAACCCACACACTTCCCCCATGTCATGTAACTACAGGTAGGAAGGTAGCATGTCCTGGTGCATGCTGGAGGTACTGGTGGTATAACCTA
Source organism: Acholoe squamosa (assembly GCA_949317995.1). Lineage (NCBI taxonomy): Eukaryota > Metazoa > Annelida > Polychaeta > Phyllodocida > Polynoidae > Acholoe > Acholoe squamosa. Next base: position 40,302,419 of record OX439037.1, on the reverse strand, counting down.
ACCTATAGGTGAGGCAGAGTAAGGGAGACAGGTGTGACGTGGTCGGGTGAGAGGCTTACCTTATCCTGTGCCCCATCTCCTCCAGAGTTATCTACCTACCCATCAGCTGCGTCATTTAGTGGTCAGAGATCAGCTGGTTTGGGAGGCAGGGGCAGTCAGACGCAGGATCCACAGTCTCTAACCTCAACCCAACCTGGGGGCTGCACTATCATGGGTCTCCTAGCTCTTGTTGGCAAATATTATTCTAAGCGAAAAGGGGATTAGGGCATTGTCATGATCGTGTCATAAACTTCCCTTTGATTGACCACTTCTTGCTTTAATTTCATGGCATCTGTTATAGAAAGTATAATCCATGTAACAATGTACAACAAAATTTCACTTTTCGAAAAAAACGGAGCTGAAACCCACTACTTCCTATGTATTTTGACCTGGGGAATTCAAAAATAACATCCATTTTTTGCTGGCGGCTCTCAATTCTGAGATACCCATAATACCTAGAATCCAAATCCATATTAGTGCAAACTGTACAAACACCAGATTTCACATAAAATCTGGTTTATTTATTTTTGATTATCATTTACAAACCCATATCTAATGACTTATTTATCCTTTGACTCAGTAATATGCAGAAAAAGTAGTAAATATGCTCAAAACGTTAGCTAGAAGACACTGGTTCGGGACTGCCTTGCCTGTCTCTTGTACACAATGTTCGGGCTCACCCATCATCAGACCCCATTACTATCCTGCTAGAAGAAAAGGTAACCACTATCTTTGATAGCATTTTTCCATCTCTGAGAGGTCTGGTTAGAATCTCTTCCCATGTATGTAACTTACTGAGCCACAGTTTCTTTTAAATGATGGGTGGTCAGATGCAGAAAGTGGATCTAAAAGAACATCTTGCATTTGAGTTTCTGATATATGGCAGCAGTGTATCCACTCACTCTACAAAGTCCTCAGCCCTCTTGTTTCCCAGAAATCCTGTTATGACTGCACTGAGGGCAAGCCATGACTTCCATTTACTATGTAGCCTATTTTTGGTTATAATATCAAATTACCCTCACTTTAATCTCATGATTATGGATAATCCTGTTGTTTAGATGCAGCCTTACTCACCATAAATCATGGTTGGATGCTCTAAATGATCCAGAATCAATGTTTCAAGGAAGTAAACATGGAAATTTGGCTGTCTTTTTAAGATATCTGCCCTTGTATCAAAATGAAGCAATATATCCCCAAAACAAGCTGTCATAATGCAATGTACATGAAATTGAACCTATTTGGTGTGGATATATATATATATCTTGACCCTTTTTGGCATTATCCAAGATGGACTCTTGCTTCTGAACTACCAAAACTGCTACAACCATGCATATGGAGTGTGCTAACACTGAACACATAATATTCCATAAAACTGGTTTCGACGCTCGGAATGATAGAGGCCTAGGAGCCACTTTTGGGTGAAAGATGATTTGAACAAGTGTCAAAACTATTGATATTACCCAGACAAATGCCAGGAATGATATAAGAAAGTTCTTGTACATGTTTGGACTACACTATATAGGTGAACATAGTGAAATCATTGCCCTCTGTGATTTTCAGCATATATGGCACCCTATGGATATCTCAAAATTGAGAGCCAATAGACAATTTTTAACCTAATTTTCAAATTCAGCAGCCTCAAATTAGGTGTAATTGGTATGTTTGGTCTCCGTTTTTTTTCAGCTGTTGTACAGTGTAATGGGTGTTCAGTACAATACACATACCTGCCAATGAGAAAGGGAGCACTACAAATGTCTGATTTAATCTTTCCCTACTGGAAAAGTATAATTGTCAGAAACTACGCTTTCGGTTCCCCTATCCATCTTGGACAAGAACCACTGAGTGTCAGTAATGATCTGTCAATAAACAATGGATCAAGGCAGGCTGAAGCCGTCTGTAAGCAAGGAGATGAGAGACAGAGTTTACCTACACAGGCGTGGTAGAGGTTATATGACCATCGGTCACCTCAGCTGCTGGTGAGCTGCGTGATGGGTGTCCAGTGAAGGGGTAAGGCACTCTACCCTCTGCCCTCTCCCCTACTCTGCCCAGACAGGGTAGGGTATTTAACATGCTATAGGATCAGGAGGTGGAGATTGGAGTAGATAGCAAGAAGACATGTGGGCTATTGACATGCCTGGTCACTGACCATGCCTCACCTCTCACCCCCACTCCATGTTTGCCCACTGTCACTTGGGCCATTACCATGAGATCCCACACCTTACCATTATTCCCTCTCAGCTTGAAGGGCAAGGGTGTAACCCTTTTCTTCGTTTCAAAATGTCATAAAACAATTTTGAATGGAAGATTTTGCTGAGAATTGTCAACGTCAAATCAAAGATGTGGGGTTATTGAAAGGACACGCCTAATGAATACAATTCTATTCAATGCACCACATGATAACTTTGATAGGTATAAACTATGAGAGAACTATCTATTTGAAAAGACAAGAAGAAAATTTTAATGCGACCATTGATTGCAAGTGTATATTCAAATCCATGTATCCTCGTGAATCATTCACTTTTGGTCTTACAACAAACACAGGTATCGACCAAACATGGACTAAGATTGTAGGATTAGGCCCTTATCATTAAACCACTGAGGAATGATATACTGACGCCGGAGACAATTTCAGGGAGACACATGCCAGAAATCAATCATATGTCTGATGGCTACAAATGAATGGTATTTCTATGATTAAGTACAAGGTCTAGGAAATGATAGAGGGAGGCAATTGTTGGACATCTTTGATAGCTGCTTGATTTCCAAAGTTCGATTTCTATGTAGGACCAAAGGCATCATGTAACATATTCAAATTATACACACGATAACCACATGGGTTGCCGTTGGTGACGTAGGTGAGCATGGTTACTTTGGGGCCCTTTAATAGAGAGGTGGTCTACAAGAAAGTAACAAAAATAACCACCAACACTTGAACTTCACCAGGCATCTCTGGGTAACAGCGATATGAAGAGCATGCAATGTTATGAATGAAACACGGTGAAGGTAGTACAAAAGGTTAGAGTGAGTTGTTTATAAAGTTACATTGTTAGGAACATGCTCCTTGCCCCTGAGAAGCTGGTCATGTTCTTTGATACTGGGCCGCCATTGTTGCTCGCCACAAGCCTCGTTCTGATCAAAGCTCAGGTAGACACATACCAGTTGGCGCCCCAAGCGTCTCCTCTCCGCCATCTTGGACGTGGCGTCGCGCCATTGTAACCGCCCACAATGTCCATGTAACACCACGGTCAATGCCGGCCAATGGTCAAGCCTTTGATGGTCGTTCTAGGGCTGCTCTGGTCAGATCACTTGGTCAAGGTCATCTTAGATGATCGGCCCAATGGACACAAGCACATGCTTTTGGCGCCCGCTGGGGTCGCTGGGTTGGCCGAAGGACGCTGACCCGACCTTGAGGTCACTTCCGCTGTGACACATGGTGGCACCCCCTACGGTCACCTTCAGAACCTGGAGAATTTCCATTCGTCATGATCAGGTAGAGGTTAGGCGGTGGGCAAACATCTCAAAAGGGGGTCTAATCTGATAATCTGGGCAGCATATGAAGGATGCTGATGGATTAGTAACCCCTACTGGACGTCTGATGTCTTTTTAAAGAGTGGCCCTACTAAGGGTCTTATTCTTTCTCTAAAGGATTTCTTATGTATTCCACCTCTTAGTCCATCAATGGTAGTGCTAGAGGTCTATATCAAAGATGCCATGGACTTCCACTCTTTCATATGGTGCGATCGAGAGATCAAAAACAGAACAATCTCTATTCAAAACAATTCAATGGGACTATCCATCTTCATATTTTACCCCCGCCCCAACCTCCCATAGTCCCTATACTGGCAATCCTGGATCAACTAAGGTAGAACCCCTGAACCAAGGAAGAAACAACTCTTGAAAGAGACATGTCTACCCATTGACAAGCCCCAACACAAAAACCCTCTCAAATCACCCAATAAGGCACTATTTTGGTATCTATTATCGTGCATTGCCAACATGGAGAATAGATCAAAGCATAGCCGATGTGAGGCAATGGTCACTAGGAGGAGGGAAGCCATGGACAGCAGGGCAAGTGGACACTCACCTGTGACCAGGCCTGGAGGTGGGCGGTGGGAATGTCACCTGTGGTCACCTGTGGTCAGTGGTCACCTTTGAGGCACCTGTCGGCCAGATGACCATGTCTATGTGGTCAGCGTCAGGGTTACACCTTAGCCCACCTTTGCTTAAAGTATCAGATTTGCCCTCCAGTTATACAGATGCACATGGGAAAACTCCAAAAAAATGTAAACATCCATACGTCTATTTGCAAGAGTGAGTGAGTGAGAAGTTTTAGAAGTTTCTGGCCTGAAAGGGAAAACATCATATACAAGTATATACAGGTGCCCCAAATGATGATATTGCTGCATCAAGAACCATGAGAATTAATCTTTGGCTATAAGAAAAACGTCCTGACAGTGATACATGTACACACAAATGTACTGAATCCATCACCATAGGAAAAAAAAAGAAAAAAAGGACGCCATGATAGCGGCGTTTAATACTCATTCAAACTTATTTCATTAAGGAATGGAAAAGAAATGTTGTCAAATAAAACAGTGCATGTACCAATTATATATCCTCAATATCCTCACTAAACTGTTATTAAGGTGTACAATGTCCTATGGATACAGTCTTGATACCACTGATTAGGATTCCTACTTCACGCGATCCATGCACTATACATGTACATAAATCAACTTGACACTCAATTTACTCAGTATAAAGGTACTTTTAGACTAACTATAGACACCGAATTCGCACAGTTCAAATAAATTCGACTACCAACTAACTGACCCTCCATTTGACTGGATTCAACCTTACAACTCACTATAAACTAACATGATACTCATTCTACAAGACACAAAAAAAGCCTGGTACTTTGTCAATGTCTGGTCAGTCTGTGGCACAGAATGCCTAGGCCAAGAAACAGAAAGGGAGGTGTTTACAGAATACGGAGTATATCTTATACAGTCCATTCCCACAATGTACATGGGTGCATTTTGAATTTCACTAGGGCTGGCAAAACTCACTTATAAAATCATAAGTATTTATAAGTGACATGCCATGATGGTTGGCTTGTTCACTTATAAGCACCTATTAGTGCTTAAGTAACTTCATTGTGGCGCGGCTTATACAAAAAAAAAATGGCACCAGCGTCGCCATACAAGATGCCCTGAAAATCTGGGTGTGCTCATCAGTGAGGTTATTATCCATTAGATTGGTATAAGAATTATCCAAATCAAGTCCTATGTGCACCCTGTATGATTCGCCCACAGTCAGGGTGCGTCTTGTATACAAGGTGCGTCTTCTAGGGTAATTCTTGAATTATTGAAACAGAATTAGGAATTAAAGATTTGATATTGGCATTATATGGAAACACATATTTTTTCTTGGCCCTACCTACAGCAGTGAGCAGACAGAGGTGTCCGGATTCACTAGTGCACAAACCTGACACTGGGATGAGAGGCCAGGCTCAGCACAATTCAACAGTCATCAGCAAGGCTAATGAAGTGTCCAGTAAACACTACAAGCTGGTAGAGGAGTCTCTGAGATGTCTGGCATTCCAAAGTCAAGTGGATAAACCCAGGGATGACCACTAGGGTGACCAGGACATGAAGAGCTGTGTCCACCTTGACATAGGATACTCTGAGAATTCAGGCTATGGGGGGGGGGGGGGTAACTGGTATGTTGGTGACCAAAGGTGACCACTGCGTGACTACTGTACGAATTGGATGAATCAACTATGCAGCGATGTATACATATATGATATAAAGGCTAGTATTAAAGTGCACTTCAACATTATTATTAAAGTGCACTTCAACATTATTCTTGAAATCATTGGTATAGACCACCAAGAATTGTGTTCATTTCCATGCAGTTAGCTGCTTTAAGCCACATTAAACTGTTAACACAATTGGAATTTGTGCCCTTCATCTTCTAGTGATTATCGTGATATGCCAGTCACCTCAGCCAAACCTACTTGTACACAATAAATTTAAATCATCCCTGTTGTGCAAACTAGTGGATATGTTTTACTGCCGTACACTTGAAGGTCTGTAAACTTTCAACATACCTACAGGTAGGTCCTTAAACATGGACCATATGATGTAAGGTAGAGTAAGGTTTGCCTACCCAAAATTTATATAGAAAAACCTCTATGATTAAAAAGGAGCCCAATCGAGTTTTATGTGCTTTTACAGGGGTGCACACATGCCCGTACTACGGAGCCCCTAAGAGGACATACCAAAAAATATTTTTTTCCAAGAAAAAATATTCTTGCGGATACTGAACAATTCTTACGGATATTGAACAATTCTTGTGGGTACCGAATAATTCCTGCGCGTACTGAACACTTCTTGTGGGTACTGAACGTAGGTTGGCGTGATCTCAGCTTCCCAATGGCGAAAGAATTTCTCAAATCGGCCAATTAGAAGCAAAGATGGGGCCACATTTGTAAAATTGTTTTATATCAACTACTTTTAATTTCTCTTAAGTTTTTGCACATTATAAAACAATTCATAATGATGCTTATAGGAATCACCACGGGGAATACGATGCTAAATTATCACATGCTCATTGATTGTACCCGCATGAATACTCCAGTGTCCATAAGAATGTTCCTGTACCCGCAGGAATCCTCCTGTACCCGCAGGAATCCTCCTGTACCCGCAGGAACACTCATGTACCTGCAGGAATACTCGTGTACCCGCAGGAATCCTCCTGTACCCGCAGGAAGGTTCCTGTACCCACACGAATGTTCCTGTTTCTGCAGGAATGTCCCTGCTTCCACAGGAATGTTCCTGTTTCCACAAGAATACGTTTTTGCATGAAAAAAAACACTATTTTTGGTATGTCCTATTAGGGGCTCCGTACATTTCTCATCTCACTTGACTATCCGACCTCTCTAGTGCTGGTGAGGTCATTCCCACCACAACCTAAATATCATACACTTCCCTGCCATAGTGATCGACCCATAGGGTCTTCATAAAAATGTGTTTTCTTATAAGGGCGTGCGCCTACTATACACACACCGTTTGGAAAAGGACAATACCGTAACTGTTGTCCTAAAAAAATATACCACTGGTGCCCACACATACATTGCGGGTGTGTGAATAACATGGGCAACCAGCGAAATCCATTAAAATGGCGAATTTGGAGAAGCAGCCGACATTTTGCCGACCCCTGATGAGGTATATTCCTCGAGTCAACCCTCTCCTTTCAGCACTGCCATTTGCACACACTCGGCAGTGTGGACTCAGTCACCGGACACCCCCATCCCACCATCAATTTGAAATTCTAGATGTTATTATATATCTGTATTCTCTCCCACCACACCAAGGACCCCCACACTAGCACCCTGTCACAGGAGCAATGGACGAAAAAAAAAGAAAGTGGCAGGGGGCTCAGTTTTCTCACCCGGACTCTCCATTTAGCCATCTTTTATTCAACAACCGAACCTACTGCTGTTTTCACTCCCCACCGTGTACATATTTTGATTTCGACTCCCAAAGACAAGATTGAGCTGTACGTTATGACCATAATTGAGAGACATTTCTTTTGATGGCGGTGGAGGGGGAGGGGGCAATAAGGAAAGTTGCGAAAAGATCTGGAAGTCATTCCCATTCCCACCTATACTTAATGGAATTGACTTGCTCTGAATACGAATGTGTTGCAAAAAGTCCTTTTTTTGGGGAACTGGTTCCATGATTGGTTCCACCTGAATGCAATGTAGATACCAAGAATATGACCTATCACTTTGTTCAGACATAATCACACAAAAGTTCATATTTTGGTCAAAAATCACTGACAAGAGGAAATGGGGTCACTGTTTCTATGCTCTACATAGGAGTGTTTGTACCCCCTACTCCCACACAGGGCTCCACACCGAAAAAATAATCTTCAAAATCTTAGTCAGATGTTAGTCAAAAAGGAAAACTTTCTAACAATAGTTAGTCAAAAGCATGTGCCTTAGTGCCCAAGTTTTTCTTATTCAAATACGACTAAATGTTAGTCAAAGTGACCAGCTTCTCTCAGTTTGCCTCATTTTGACTGCTGGCTTATAAACCATCTTAGTGGCCTACTTTGGCTTATAGCATTGTCCCAAGCTTAGGATGAGGCTTACAGGCAGGGCATATCCACAGGCATACCTCATATGCTATGGTTAACAGTAGGATTTGGTTTTGACCATGTATGCTAATATTTTGACACACACACACTTCTATTTGAATAAACGCCTGTCTTGTATAAGCGCCAGGGGTAAGGGGGTGTTAAAATATCTCTTAAGCACTGGAAACTGTATCCTGAATAAGTGCCTTGTGTAAGCAGCAGGGAATTGAGACTGCTAAAATAAAAACCGCTGGGGCGCTTGAACTCGATGATACGGTATATAGGATTTACACACCTGTGAAGCAGAGTATCATCATTTAGGAATCATGATGAGTGCGTCTCATTTCTTTCTTTTGCAGACCCTGAGCCAGAGCCCTGGGTTTACCACACAAATTGAGATGCAATAGCGTGCATACATGTATATATCTAAATTACCACAGAATAGGTGTTATCTATCTCACTACCTGGTTCCTATGGTAACTCATCAATTTATTTGGTACTTTTTGTAATGCATGATGTTAGGTTGTATTGCCCTGAGCATATAGGGCAATCAAATATCACTATACTGTTGACATTCATAGAACTTTTTGTGGTACACACCCACCACAAAAGTTCTGTTGCAAACCAGCTTGCCACCTGGTGTGAAAACTTGGCAACATCCCCTAGTCAAAGTGGCTAACCTTGGGGTAGTCAATGAGTCTAACATAAGTTAGTCGGTGTTAGTAGCATGTTAGTCAGATGCACTAACTAAGATTATTTAGCTGATTTGACTAAGTTAAGTTAGACTGACTAACTTGTTTTTTTTCTGTGCACTTCTAAGTTCTATGACCAATTAACTTTTGGAAACCCAACATGGAATTGAGATTAGCCAGTTCCGTTTTGGGAATAGCACCACCAGTATAAGGTTGCCATAACAACTGTTGTCATCATTCAGAATGACCTCCGGTCACTTGGGTCAGGCTTCTCTGACCATGATCATTTATCATTCACCTGTTCCTTGGGCGTTCCTTGGGCGAAAGAAAAGTGATTCTGGTCTGCTCATCTTAGCTCTTCCTTGAATCCCCAATCATATTCCCTACCTAATACTTTGGATGTCTCTGTTATATGGGCCACTCTCGACCCGCCACTTTCTATCTCCTTTCTGGGTGTACATCGCTTCCCTGTGTGCACATCTCTTTCAGCCTATTATGTAGACGTACTCAAGTCTATCGATGTTAACCTGTAAAAACCACTACCATATTTTCACGAAATGTAGCTTATATTGATGGCCTTTATGTCCCTATGCGATATCACCTTTCACTGTTCTAAATAAAAGACATTTTGCAACGCCCTCCATGTATAAACAATGCAGCACCTGATGCATTTTGACATGATCAAACGCATCAGCTAAACCTGTTGCTCTCTTCTATAGCTCAGTGGTAGAACATCGGCCTCAAGGTGTGAGGGTCCATGGTTCGAGTCCATTTTAGCCACTGCATTAGCTTGTAACTAAAAATGACACGAAGTAATTCAACATGCTTTCCAGATGGTGAAGCTCTGTGTCTAAACCCTATGCAGAGTTTACACTGATTTCTATTGCACTAAAAGAATTTCTCTGAAGCCCCACACATAAGCTACCCTCTAAGCTAAATGCCGCATCTATGACCACAAAAGTGCTTTTTAGTGTTGTTCTTTTTTGTTCAAACCCCACCTTAAAATGGCATTCAAATTCTTAGTTCCGGAATCATTTATAAATGAGGCCGCAGAAATGGCCAAAAGAAACCTAAACAAAATCAGGCAAGTACGGATTATTGTCCTAATGGTTACTCGTAAAATCCTATGAAAATAACGGGTGTTTGGGCACATGCAAAATCCCAAGTTGGCTTCACAAATGAGGCTGCTCAACTAACTTCTGACTAAGATAGTTAGTTACTTTTCTTCTGTGTACGATGCACGGGCACTGACACATTCCTCTGTGAAATTGTGTAATGTAGTTCTCGCCATGAACATGACCTTAGCTGTCGAAATGGCGTTAAACCTCTATTACTCACATCGAAGGCCCACTATGAGTACCAATATGTCCCTGCACTCTCCATACCTCGGCATACAATGTACTGAATACCATATACAGTGAAAATTGAGACCTGGAGTATGTCCAACCACTGTGTGGCCAGACACCTATTAGAAGGCTACACACTAACAGGACAACTGTCAACGCTGGTGGCCCTGTACCTACATCAAGATCTGTCAGAGATAGTCTCCGTAACGAAGGGATTTCCATCCTGCCAGTATCCTTTGGCTGCAACTGGAGGCGGGGACCTGAACCTTGGCTCCCCAGGTATAAAGCAGTACCACTGGAGATGGTTTTCACCCAATGCTCCTGCTCGCCTTCAGGGTCATTAAATGCTCATTTTGGCGGCTGGATCCTATGGCCATAGCCCACCCAGTCACTGTCATCACCTGGAAGCTATGGTTTCATGACCCCCACCCATACCCCACCTACCCTATGAGAGGCAATCAGTCAAACCTGATCCCCGTGCTGACATGGTGCAAGGGTGCTACAGGTGTACCAGTATATAATACCTTACCAGGTATATAATTCATATAGAAAAATGAAACTCTGTTCATCAACCTTTCCTAGTGGCGGCAGAAAGTCAGTCATGAATGATTGTCAACATAGTCCAATAGGACAGCGTGATATTTTGCACCTTGTTGGGTGGTCATGTCATAATCAATCCATATAGATTACATGAGACGTCCCTTAGTCTCCAGCAGAGTCTCCAGCGAGTTATAACTGTTACCACCGGCCAAATCTAGAAGGTCTGGAGGGTCTTGCCCCGGGTCTTGCCAAAAGGAAAACGAGAACCAAAGAATAAAATGTGCACGTTTGTGTATTGCCAAATAATTTTTCTCAAACTCGTTTAGATTTTTTTACAGCCCTAAAAGTGTTTTCCCATAGATTCGGCTGTAAATATTTTGTCAATGCAATGTAAACGAGTTAGGCCATGCAGTTATGTTTGAAAAAATAATTCTTCCTGGTTATCATCTGGCGAAACCCTCCAGATTTATTCACATGTCGTATTACAACCTCCTAGTCGTGATTTATTTATATATTTATTTATATATTTGTTTATTTATTCATTTATTTTTGTATTGCCCAGTGTGATACCCAGTTTGTCGGAATGATGTAGACAAAGAATGGTTAATATCTACATAATGAGAACAGAATCCTCATTTTTTTAACAGACTTGCGTCTGGTGGCTCATGGTGCGATACTGACACGGTCTCCAAGCACGTCTCCAATCATATCGTCTTACAGATGACGTTTGGAGAGTGACAGCTCGGGGATACATTCAGAACACGACGGTGGAGTTTGTGAAATAGGAGATGATTTCTGCACAGGGCTCGATCCGTGTGTAGAAAAGTTTGACAGTAATCCCACCAACTGTATAGACAGAGGGCATACGGGGGATGAGGAACACTCTGGCAGGATGGATCTCCTGTCAGATGACTACAAAGATGAGCTGCTGATGTCTTACCCTTGGTCTGACAACCTGGATTTTCTTTCTCTCTTTCAGTTTTGCATATGAAATTATACCTGCTATAAAAATCTCAGATGTCATACACGTATTGTGTTATGTTAGATGGTTCAAACAAACTGCTTTAGACAACCTAGCATTATCTCCGCATTGCTTTTATATTTTCACCCATAGATACACACATGTATATGCAGGTTCTTTATTTTATGTGAAAGGGACCAGAATAGTCTCACTGACTACCTGTGGACCATACTTTACTTGTATTTTGGGGATTGAAGAAGGCATACTGTTTTCCATATGTGGTTACCTGTCATTTTAATGTCTGAATTCAGTCATTGTGAACATGATGGCCCATAAGCATTGCGACTGGATGTCCACAAAATTGGTATAATGCTGGATAATGCTCTCATTTTACCCTTCTAGATGTCACCCAATATGAACTGTGATGGACATCCCTCAGCTTCAAATGACTTACTTACAATTGTCGAGGGATAAGCTTCACCGTGGAATTTGCCACTTTGAGCCATATCTATATGGGATATAATGGAGGTATTTTATAACTCACTTTGGTAGGGGTTTACAAAGCGTCTGTGTCCAATTTATACACTGGCAATACTCCTAAACTTCCAATTGCCTTAGCCTTGAAAAAACAAAAAAACAAACCAACCACATGTAATATCTTGGTAGGTTTAAATCAAAAGAGTAAATTGTTTCCTGAAAGTGGTGAAACTTTAAACGTGTTATCTAAAACATTTCAGAGAAGAGGAACATAGCATACCTGACCATTGACATTCTGCAAATACCAGATGCTGGAGGAATACACCTTCCACACGCACACCACACACATCAGTGAATGTGTCCACAGCCTGCAGGCTCTAACCAAGCATGAAGAGGACTAATTGGATCCTGGTCTACTGCCACTGCCATCTCCTCCACGGTGACTGGATCTTCTGGTATAATCCTGTTAACCCCGTGAATAGCCTGCTGGACCCTCAACCCAATCCCCACCCCTCCAGTGCCCAGCCAAGCAAGGGGCTGGTCTAGTGCTGAAAGCTGGGCATTCACTACTTACAAACCCTCCTTGGACAGAGGTGCTCAATCGAGCATGCCAGCATTTATCGTTGGAGTATGTGCACGAATGCTACAAGAATGGGTTTGGAGAGAAGAATACAGATCCTGGGTTCGATATGATTCTTGGTGATTGAAGGAAGGGGAAAGTGCATGTGTTCCTCTGAAGGGTTTAGGAGAGGCTTTGTGGTGTAGGGGTTACGAGGGCTGCCATGCTGTGTATGGAATTTTGCTCTACATAATGCACTTAGGGCTACAGTGGAGTCGACAATACATATGTCTGGGAGAATGGCCTTACAAAGCATCTTTATGTTAAATTAGCGGAAAGGATCCCATGAATAGGAAATTCAATGCATAGTGAGGCCTACAGCAGTACCGGTACATAGAGTAAACAATGGTGCTGCTGGAATATGCTGTACCTATAACTTCAATGCTGATCAATATATAACTTACATTACATACCAATATATCATGCCATACGACAAATCCAGATCAAGAACGCCATACTATCAAAAGATTCTTTGCACTTCACCATGATCCAGCGATTACACATGTACATGTGTTAAAAAAGTAATGAAAAATGAAGATTTTTGTAAAGTTTTAAGTATTAAAAGAATCAATGTATGTGAATTTAAGTTCGGTGGACATTTTTGAAATCTTTCCATCAATCTGGTCCCAGAATTCCATAGAGCAATTCTCCCAGTATAAAACCCTGCCATCATGAAATAATCCTTCAAAAAGAGAGAAAGGTCAGAAAAAAGTTTGCTTTGGCCACACCATATGCCTCCCTGTGACGTACCATGCCGTCAGCTGGTGCCGACGACACGTCAAGGACGCTTACCTCCACGTTGACAGGTGATGACTGTGAATGGCTGTGACATCTCACTATGGAGTGGCATGGAGTAGACATGCTAAGGGAAGCATGTAGATAATGCATGTCAGCGTGCCGACACCTGCCACTGCTGACCTACCCACTGACTCCATGATAGCACACCTGTCAGTCACTACCAGAAACTCCATACACAGTCTTGGTATGTTAACATCAATGGGGTCTATGATTCTTGTCAAGAAGAGGCGATTGAATCCCAAACCTGATCAAAGAATAGACAATAAACAATAAGTCTCATTAGAAAGATGGACCCCGACATTCTATAGCTTCATGCTAGAGATCAGAAATGAAGACATCTCAGTAGGTTACTTCCATGTTGACTGGGTAAAATATCATGTGCTATGTGTTGGGAGAGTGGGACAGAAGCGTGACGGGGGATGGGCGCAGGATCGACCAAAGTGGAGCGCTAGTGTCCAGCGACTCCTTACCATACAAGCACACACACCGCCACTGACAAGCTCAGCTCACATGTTAATCAGAATGACCTTTTGCTGGTACCAGTAAAGCCACCGCCTTCATGCCCGACCAGTGCTGGAGCCCAGCGAGCTATTTAACCCCTTTCAGTTCCTGTCACCCCTACCCTCTCTCAGCCAACATTTCATCCTCTATACATGCCTGGCATTAGCTTGCTGTCCATCCTGTAGGCAGACAAGCGCTGAAGAGTTTGACCCCTGGCTTTTCTGCACAGAATGGCCTTGCCCTCTGCATTTTGCACACTTTGACCGTTTGGCCTTGGTGATTCCCCACGATGTGCTCTGCCAGTCGCCCGTGCTGTCCAAGGCAGTGGGCAGCCACGAGCCTCACGACCAGGGGCAAAGACACGGTCAAACAGATCACAATGCACACACAGCAAACAAAAGCCACTTCAGGTACTGCAAACCTTCTACATTCCACATATGACAGCTAATTTAGGCAGGATCTGCACTGTGATCCAGAGGTCATCTTCAGTGCCACTCAAGAGATGATAACTAATTTTGTACATCACCCTGGGGATGCTTCGTGGATCCAGCTATTGTGCAATTCAAAAGGTAACATTTTTGGTCAAAACTACCAGAGATGAATTTGGCTGATTCTGATAGCCTGTTGAACATTCAAGTTCCCCAATTGCTTGCATTTGGGGCAGACCTTTCCCTAAATTATTAAAATTGGTTATTGTAAAAAAGGTGAAGTTGGAGAGAGATTAGAACAGTATATGGTGCAATAGAACAGCTACAGACTAACCAGCAATGAAACAAGGCTAATAGATCATCAACGATATTACCACAACAGCAACTGGTAAATACATAACACAATGTCTAGAACTACATAATTGATAATGGTTTGATAACAGGGTAGCAACGAAATTACCAATGATTATAAGCAATTCTTAGCTTATAACTCTTGTACCTTTGTGTGTGTGATTACCAGAGCATGAGTTTATGTGACAGCACCTTTATCAGCAAAATCGACATTTGGGACATTTTGGCTTTACATTATTTTAACTCTCTTTGTCCAAAGCTAAAGATCTGAAACTAAATTATTCAGCATTGCTGTGTTCAAAGTTAACAAAGGATCACAAATGAGTGTTTTAATGAGAGAATTATGCCTCCATTTGGCTGCTTTGAATATAATTAAGACATTGTAATGGGTGTAGACTTGTGACCTACTGGTGGGGTGCATGGGTTGGTTCATGACTACGCACTGTCCACAGAGTCCTGGCATTGCAAAGAAAGATGCCAAATCCAAGATAGGCTATCCCTACTACATATCTTTGCTACAGTATGTACATAACACTCTCATTTTAGCAATAAGTTTCTAGCGAACTCCGGTTACCCAGAGCTACTTCAATGACCTCCATATTGTAGAAGCGTTTTAAATACGTTCACTGACACCATCAGTGGATCAACACGGTAAAAGGTACGCCCACGAGGGGGTGCACGGGCGTACCTTTTACCATGTTGATCCACAAATTTATTATCATTCTATTCTCGACGTGATCATAATAATGGAAAGGCATTAGCAGCCAACGACCTAGACCTGTACCAACTACTTGATAATAGGCCCAATATCCCTTTGTCTTTTTCTTCTTTTCATCAATCTATGACTTGACTGTCATCAAGGGCCGAACATATTCTAGATGGACTGGGTGACCGTATACACAGATGGCTGGGCGGCGTGCGCCAGCATTGCCCGGGGAGAATCAGACAAGACCAAGGCTTCTGGCTAACCCTTGACCTTCCATCAGCCAGCCAGGCTGCCCCATCACTACTACCTGAATATAATCTCACAGTCCCCCATTTCATGTGGAATCTTAATTCAGGAAATCACCAGAGGAGATAGACCTAACATGTTTTACTGGCTTTATGGCCACACCAACTAGCAT
The DNA here is from genome assembly GCA_949317995.1 of Acholoe squamosa. NCBI lineage: Eukaryota > Metazoa > Annelida > Polychaeta > Phyllodocida > Polynoidae > Acholoe > Acholoe squamosa. The sequence goes on along the minus strand of OX439037.1, from coordinate 40,286,398 downwards.
TGTTCACAGTTTCTGTGGTTTCCTTATCACCTCCATGGTCTCTTCCTGTGTAGACATGATTATAATGTTATCATGACTTTGACGCCTTATTAGGCCAAAAAAAATAAATTCTATGTTTCCGGTAACATAGCCAAAAAAGTTGAGGAAGGTAGGTCGAATTTATTTTTTTTTAAATTTTTTTTTTACCTCAGACCTATTAAGGTATACATTGTATTGAATCGAGGATATCATAAATAATTTGTCTCCTGTTATTATGGTAAATAAATGATTTCTTCCGAAATACCACAACAAACAGTAAATAATGGCATATATCTTCGATAAATTATTTAATAAAAACTTTCAAAATTAATCAAAAATTTTGAAAAAATGCTAAAAATGTACCAAAATTTATCAAACATTTACCAAAAAATCTGAGGTCGGCCCTGTTTGGCTGAGGTAGGTCGGGTGACCGGAAACAAACCTTTTTTTTTTTTGGCCCTAGTCCCCTTAGCCGTCACCAACACCAATATGAGATCTGCATGCACCAGCTCTGGAACATTTTTTTTTAAACTTAAGAATAACGATTTGGGGCAGTTTAGATTCCCTTCATGCACACTTCCGGTTTTGTGCGCAGGCGCCGACGGCGTTACTTCCTGCCGTTAATTGCTGCGGTAAGCCGGCTGGTGGCGTTGAAGGTCAGCGAGCCCTGACCAACACTTACTAATATCTCACCCCAAATGGTCACCCCAGGGTATGGCGTCTGCCATTAGGCCCTGGAGGGCCAGAGGCAGTTTTCTTTTCTCCATGTTTCCTAAATTCAATGACTACACATACTGCATATTTGAACTGACTATCAGACTTCCACTGACCACCAATGTGGTTATAAGGGCAGACCACAAGTCTCAGATCTGGTGTATTTGTTTAAATATTTTTGTTCCCATGCCGCTAGGCTTCCATGTTTTCAGGGGGAAAAACCCCCCAAAAAACATGAGATAAATTGAATGAACTGAAAAATCTAGTCTTTAGTATACTATATGTCCCACCTTCAAAGCAGTCCTTCTAGAGATCAATACAACAAGAGGATCCTGTGTACATTTGGTTTATAGGGCTTGTCAAAAAATGAGAACTGATGTGATTCATGCTGTCATGACAACGAAGCCCAATAGTAGAGGGAGAAACACTACAAAGGCCGGGAAATAGGCAAATCCGCCCATCTCAATGGCTCGTGAACTTGTGAACCTACGGAGGCGGGGTATATAGGGTGTAAGGATCAGGAGGTTAGTGGGAAAAGGAGAGGAAGGGTGGCTTTGGGGTCGGGTGGGATGGATGGATCCTCTTTTACAATGGACTGCTGTGCCTTTACCTCTGGGTCAAATGAAGCATCAAGGAATTGCTACTGTTAACGATCAACTTATTAAGTTTGTGCTCGTGAATGGATCTCAGTTGCATTATGGATGCATGGGCATAGGAATATCCAAACGATCGGCACCAGGCAATCAGCTCCTGGGTATCAATCATACATATAGATAATCCCAAAATCTTCAACTATCATGTATTTCCTCCTGAGGGTGTTGTCAGTGGTGTAGAATGGCAGCAGTGTCCCTGCTGGTGGGAGAAAGTGTCAGCATACACACCTGTGTATTACAGATGGGTACGATGGAGGGGGGCTGGTGGTGGTGACAGAAATATACCATAGACTAGATGTCTTCTATAAGTAAGTACACTACTTCAACCCACCCATTCCCACCTGTCACATCCCCCACCTCCCCCTTCATTTACACTTACCTATATGCATACCACTGACTCACACCAATTAGGGTAAACTACTGTAGCAATGCCTTATTTTCTATTCCCTTCTTTTCTCCAATTTCCTAATCCTTTCCCCACGTACACATACTTTGTTATGCATCTTGCTTAGTGTCAAAGACTTGGACGAGGCCAGGGTAGGCATGCAGGTGGGGGTGGTACCTATAGTATAGGTGGGTGACAGGTAGGCGTGAGAACAGGGACAGATCACCAGGATGATCAGTAGGGCGGGAGGACCACTGAATGTACCACTATTAGCATATATCCACCTCCAGCTGACACGGTGTGAACGAACACGCGCACACACAGATAATCGTCCCACCTACCTTCTAATTGGTCTTTAAAAATCAAGGGATGAGTGATGTATGTATACAATACAATAACCCCGATATAGTTCACCTGGAGCAAGTACATGTGCATGTATAAACCTATGCATCAAATAAGAAATAATTTTTGAAAATGATTCAAAGAAAATAATTATACGAGTCCAGTCCCACCGTCGGGACTGGGTGATCGAGGCTGGTCTAGCACCTGCATGCATGGTTGGCTCATTTGACAGAGTGCCCCCTGGAATTATCCCTGAGAATTATGGGAAGCGGCATTTTTCTTCTTGTATATCTCCCAATGTCTGTACCTGCGCAATTCTGAATGAAATATTCTTACATTACATGCCGACTTTCAATATTCACATGCTATCACTATTGATGCCATAATATTCATTCATTTACAGCTTTCTCTCACAATAGATAATTTGGACTATATACATAGGAAGAATGTTCCCTTGATGTACCCCAAAGACGACAGAGGTGAATCTTGTCGGACAGTGCCCGGCGTCATCAAAGGGAAACAGGACTCTACCTGGTGTCAATATCCGACTGTCAATCCTGCCGAGAAAGGCTTCTGTCAGGATAGAGACGGGGCGAAGATAAGAGTCTTCTTACCTTCCTGGTTTACCTATACCCTACAGGGGTATCAAACCTGCTTCTGTATACACACAGGGAGATAGGGGCATACACTGCCCCCAGGCTATCTGCACACACCTGTGGGGCCATTGGAGCAGTGGGGGCAGATAGGAGCAGGAAGGGGCTGGTATAATGCTATAATTGAATGCATGGAAGCTATTTGAATAAAGTGATAGGCGGCTCCAAAGGCAGTTATCTGTGGAAGTAATATTTGTACCCGCTGGAGGAAGTTGACACCATGGACTATGTGTCCTTGTGTTGACCTTCCAGGATAAAAACACCAGAGCACCATGAAACTGTTCACCTAGAGGAGGGTTACAAATAGGCGGAACTGCTTTGGGTTTTACCTTTTGGCGGGGTCTAGGAATAGGTCAATATTTGTGCTTGTGCTTTGATACCTCTTTCACAAAGGTATTCAGAGAGTCATTCTAGGACCAGGAAACAACAGAGTAGGCGGTAAAAACATCACAGATATATGCACCCTCATTTCTCCACTACCTCTTTGAATATAGGGTGCAGAATACACATGGTACTGCTGTAGGGCCTCCTTCCTTTAGTCCCAAACAAAACACACCCTGGAATTCTTTAGCATAAATTATTATATTACAACCAATTATATACCCTACTAAGGTGGGCGGTTCTTTTAACTGTTCAGCTCAACAATAGGGATCAATACACCTGCTTGGGGTTTGGCCTATAGCTATAGTAGAGAGGTTTCACTACTGGGGTTTCAGAGTTACCTGAGTGGAATACTGTGTCTTTGATGCTGCTTTCCCCCAAGGAAGCCTGTTTAGTAATGTTCTGGTGATAACGAAGTGCTTATATATATATATATAGTGCTTCAGGCTGAGTTGAAACACTGGTTGTGTCTGGGCCGGACTGTTGACCAATATAAGGGGTCGTACCGCCTTTGATCTCAATTTCTATACTACTTACAATAGGAAGTGACGTTGCCAGATTACCATTTTCCCTCTTTTACGTACTATATTACCGGCTGTTATATTATGCGAGTTTGAACCTTTTATCCTTATCCTAAAGAAGAAAGGGTTACATTTGGGCCGAACATATTGAGTTTAACATTACATCCTAACGTCCTATTGTGATGTATAAACCTTAAAGTGTATGCTTCCAAAACATGTACTTAATGTGCATTGAAGTGACATATAATTATGCCCATAAGAAATATAGATAACACAACTATGTATATCCCTATGGCATTATCCTCTAGATACATATATGTATAAGAGAGAACTACATAAAGCACAGCACCCAGGCACATATCCAAGCAAATTACAGGGCATTTGAAGAATCTGTTCAAGGAGGTGAAAGTGGTAGAGCTTACATGATAATCCTCCAAGACAAACACCTTCAGGCACTTTGAACATGAACGTTAATACAGCCTTTCATGGAATACACTCTAGCAATATTGATACAAGAAGTACATAGTATATATACATATATATATATATATATATATATATATATATATATATATATATATATATATATATATATAGGTAGTGCATGTATTTGTTCGTTTTATAAGTAACATAAAAGACGATGGAACAGTTGCTATAATGAAAGGAAAACAATCGTATATTTTATATATAAAAGTCTGTGATAAGAAAAAGAGATATATGAAGAGGGATTTCCACAAATACATACAAAAAGGGAAACTACAATACAATAGCACTAGATCCAGACAAGGGAACTGCTAAGAATACAATATCAACTGTTATGTCCTTCTGTCCCACGTACATAAACAATCTGTTATTTCCCTTTCATTTCCACTGTGGCTAACTCATGTATTCTCCAATAACACAGGGACTGAAGGGGTTTAGACCGTCTGGGCACTCCACAAACCCCAGAGGTCCCTCCCTCTACAACCCCTTCTGCCTAAAGCTATTGATATTTTGTCATAGTCCTACATCAGCAGCCTTCAAGACTGGGGATTTGGGGGTCTTAAAGCCTACAAAGCCAATTTTCTACAGGAAATGGATATAGGCGGTCTGTTTCTTGGGTTGACAATAGTGGAATGTCAACACTTGGTCGTTTTACCTACTTATCTATAAACAAATACACTTCCTGACCGACTCTGTATGGCCTAATTCACTTTGAACACGTTTCTTGTTGGTTTCTATGTTATTGCCCATTTTTGAAGTCAAAATGGCATGTCTGAATTTCCGGTTTAGATTATCTATACTTTATAGTGATCATGTCTTTCAACCAAAACATTCCTACAGCTATAAAATGTAAATGAGTTCTAGGCTCTGGTTGGTGCTGTCGCAGTAGTCCTGGAAGGGACATCCCTCTGAAACTTTACTAGGATTTCCCAAAAACATGATCTAAACAGCGTTGGATCAGAAAAGGGTGATTTTGGTGAGTTTTTGCCTGTGACTATTTTGCAGACATATAGATAGAATCCCACATGGCGATTTAGGGATCAGGAATGCCCCAAGAACACAGAGGACAAAATCGCAGAGATATTGGAGCCCTGTAGAATTCGACCTAATTAAATACATCAATTCAAATGCGTCCTTTATTATACAACAGTGAGAACAATATAGACATATATATATATATATATATATATATATATATATATATATATATATATATATATTGTCCTTCTTTGAAAACAAATAAAAATAAACCTCTCTGGCACCATTTCTTGCTCTGTGGGTCCATCATGCCATCTTACAGTCACACACCTGTAAGGTTTCACCCCCTATTTCCATCTCAGAGCACTCCCATACCCCCACCAATAACACCACCCCAGCCTCCCAGCTGAATGAATAGGCGTCATTAGGCACCTGAGTCCAGCTTCAAAGGATGTGTGAGTAGAGTCAAGCTGTTGAACCCCAGCAGGGACAGATTAATAACAATCAAATCCATCCCTGAGGAATCATTGACACCCGCCTGTCACCATGCATGAGCACCTTAATCTAAACGCACGTTTTATTTTCCTGAACTCACCACACAGTATGGTCTGTGGCATATGTAAATTGCCTTCAAAGCACATTGTCATTGGTTTGCAGGCACTGGCCACTGTTGCACATATGAGTGCACTTCTTTGACTTCATATACATAGTTTTTCTCAAGAATTTTTCGCCCCTTGGCATAGAGGTCAGTGAAGGGTCGTGCAACTCTTGACTCGGGGCATCTTCATGGTGGTATATTTACCTGACTTCAATCAGCAACAAAGGCAATTCAGAACTTTGGCATCACCAAAGGCAAAATCACAATGTTTTGGGGAAAATAAACAACAACAAAATAATAAAAAAAAAAAATCTGTCAACATGAGTCTGTAAATAAATTCAGACCTATAGAGATATATACATGTACCTAAACTGGCCGTGTGGCTTAATTGCAGAGGAAAATGATCACCCCCGACGGTTCCCCTTTGGTAGCTCGGGCTGATCCTATTTCTTTGAACTTGAACCTAATGGTCTCATATGTCATGTCTAGACTTTACAATTCTAATTCAAAGTGACCCCTGTTATCACCCGAGGTGGCTGTAATCTAGTTAGATATCTCATTACCCGTAATTGTCAGGTGCAAAACAGTTAGTTACAGGTAGATCGTGGTCTGTAGAACAGTCAAGATTGAAGACTGAATTTCTTCTGGACGGACCATGGACATCTTAACTGTTACAAATCCGTGCCCACAGAAAGTACTTTGCAGGACGCTACCAAGCAGGAAGCCCAACACTGTAAAATAGCTGTTGAATCTACCAAAAAACTTGTAAAACTTACAGAAAAACCACCAAACTTTATTTCAATGAAGTAGTGTAGCTTATACAATGAAACCCCAGATGGCAGCATGTGGTACAGGGGATCTCCATGAAAATAATGATTGTTCTCTGGCAACTTTGGGACAAGCATCTTACCGTTATTTCAACGACATTACATTGTATACGTACATATCTGATACTGCAGTGTGCATAGGACGCAATAACCTTATTCAATTTTGCTATATGTAGTCAGTAAAATACTGCATTTATTTATGCATTTTGAATAGCAAAGTTACACTGCATATCCTAGTGGGAAACTTAAATTGGATACTTTTAAGGGAGGAGATAAAAAAATATAACAAGGATCTGGATGGGTCGGGCGGGCGGGCGGGAGGAGGGGGGGGGATATCCCTACCATGTCAGCTATTAGATTCGCTCATAGAAAGATACATAACCCTTTTCCACCAGTAGAATATTTTCTAGTACATTCTATTATTGGAACCAAGCATCAAGACCTGCAAGCACGTGTAAAAGTAGCAACAAATGATGGTTATAATCGAGAATTCGTTCCCTTGCTGTTAAAAGAAGTAAATATTTACACATGTGTAGATGGGAAAGGTGCATTATTTAATGCTGTAGGCCGTACAATCTATAGACATTGCATCAACTTTATTACAAATATACAGTAGAACCCCATACAAAAAAGAGTATGAAACATAATAGCAGGTACGCTTAACTTGGAGGTGCACTGTGCAGTTTTTAGTCACATCGTTTTTTTTTGTGTGTATATGTTTCTTCAATTCTGACATACCAAGGATTCTACACGTCCCTTAATCTGACATTATTCATGAGATTTATGGAAATCGGTTTTCCTTCAAATTACTTATAAAATCTACAAACAAATTTGACATTATTTCCCGCTGGGGCATTGTGTAGGTCCTCGAGCCATATAGCCCCCCTACCTACATTGGCTCTCCTGTAGCACCCCCTGCTGAGAGGCAATCCTGCAGCATATCCAGGATACCTGCAGGTATTGGTAGGTATTTAACAGGTGTGAATTCTTACCTTGGGAGCAGTCAGGTATCCTGCTGTACACAGGTGTCCCTGACACGCCCCTCGATCATCCTCTCCTCAGCCGGTCTCCTGCGCAACTCCCGCCACAACGTTATGGCATGTAGTGGTAATTCATGACCCAGGTAAGTTAAGCCCCACACCCCACTGTACCAAGTCACATATATTTTCTTCTGTGCCCATGTTGACAGGCGGGGCTGTACATATACATGCCATCCATCCTCCTCACTACTATAGTGCTATACCAGTTTATACCACGATTTCGGAACTTCCGGTGGGTTTATATGCAGTTTAGCCGTGCATTATTCTGCATATACCACCCATGTGCATTTTTGAAATTTTTGGTATATACTTTTTCGGGGTCAAGTTGGACTTGGAATATTTTAGGAGACACTGGCGGACATAGAAATTTAGTCTCGCCATTGTTTCAATGTGAAAAATCGTCCCAACTCGTATGAGGATTGAACCCCGGCCGCAGTGGTGGTAGGCGAAGGCCTTAGCCATAGCGCCACACTGAACGGTGATGAAATCCAATGCGAAGGTAAATAAGTTCTAACCTGCTACGTTTCCAGTCAGTTTTCGTCTTGATTCCAACCTTGACATGTTATAATATCGAAATCCCAAGAAGTTTTCGATCCATAGACGAGGAATGCGTGCTAATTTTCTCCATTTTCTTCGATATAAATAAGAATCCATTGATTTTTCCATCGTAAGCGAGTCGCGGTCCGGCCATTCCCACCCGCCTCCTTGTTCGGCGAAACTGTGTCAGGGACCCGGATGTGGATATAGGTCATCCGCTCGCCGTACGAGGAAGACGCCGAAAATTTCGGACCGGTTTGGAAAATCAATGGATTCTTATTTATATCGAAGAAAATGGAGAAAATTAGCACACATTCCTCGTCTATGGATCAAATACTTCTTGGGACTTTGATATCATAACATGTCATGGTTGGATTCCATACGAAAAGTGAGTGTATACACAGCGGTACCTCTTCCGGCAAGGAACAAAAACAATGGCTTCGTGCAGAGCGGACCCGGGCCGTATCGCTTGCTTTTACAAAATGTATTCTCCTGGCTATAATCTTTGGATATCAGGTAAAAAATTAATACAAAATGGAGGAAATGGTGGTATAAACCTATTAGGTCATGGATATCGGGGCCCCACGGGCTGTATATGCTGTATATACCCTCGCCGCTGCGACAGCATATACAGCCCTAGGGCCCCGATATCCATGATCTATTAGCTTAATGTCCTACATTATTGGCACCTTCTGCTGGTCACAAGATCACTTTGCCAGGCTGGAAATCTTCTTCCCGCTTCATTGAACAGCCCATTTCATCCTATAAAGCACCTCTTCATGCATCTGTTACCACATCTCATAATTCTTAGTCCTCAAGTATTCTTTCGTCCTGTACAAAAGACCCGTTAAAAGGTCACTGCAAGGGCAGGCATCCGTGAGGAGACACTTAAAGCGTGCTGCCTCCAGGAATTCCTGATAAGCATACTTTCACTATGAGCTGCCGTTGCTGCACTACAAGCCACACCCCTCAATCTGTTAAGTTACATTTCACCTTCTTGAAATAACAAATATCAAATAACCGGAAAAAAATATTTCTCCTCTCTTTTCTTCTACCCAACCAGCAAACGATAATTGATAGTGCATGTTATTAGTCCAAGATCCTGTAGTCAGACCTTTCTGAACTGTGTCTTCATTCTACTCTCTGCATTGCCATGGCACTGAGGACACTGAACATCAAAATCTTTCCTAACAATTCTTCATACATACGTATTAAAATACGATGAACACTCATGTCACCAGCAGTGTTTTACTAAAAATAGTTCCCCCCTCCCCTAGCTCCCCAACCTACACCCTGCACTCTACCGTACCTCGTGTATGGGCAGAGTCATTTATTGTCAGTGGGGGGGGGGGGGGTTGCCTTTTGAAAAAGAGCCCCTTGGTTGGAAATTTATGATTTGGCCCTATAAGGCACACCCAGCATAATATATAAGGCGAACCCTGACCTCATGCCAGACTTATAAGGCGCACTTAAGATCATGTTTAATACTGTTCTTTAGTATAAAATCATGGCAGATAAGATACACCCTTAACTTTGGCCTATTCTATAAAGTACACTAGGGATGTGTTCTGACGTATAGCTCACATAGCCATTATCAGCCGGGGGCCGCCATTAGACCCCGACGGCACTATGACTAACACCTTCAGCCCCCGACTCCGCAGTATATGCCAGGGATGCCTCCCATTGGTCAATAATACAATAGCCATGTGCCGTATAAGCATCGTATACAGGGTACTGCCGGTAGCGGGTTCCAGGCGCATGGCCTATAAGACACATGGCCCAAACCCATGTAGCCCCCCGTCAAATGGCCGAAATCAAAGTGGCCGAAACGACACTTGGCCGAAAAGACATATGGCCGAAACGTCACTTGGCCGAAAAATTACCATCAAATACCACACATATACGACACCGTACCAAACATACGACACCATACGACACCGTACCAAACATACGACACCATACCACACCTATACCACACCCCATACCACACCATACCACACTTATACCACACCCCATACCACACCATACCACACTAATACCACACCCCATACCACACCATACCACACCTATACCACACCCCATACCACACTAATACCACACCATACCACACCAATACCACACCATACCACACCTGTACCACACCAATACCCCACCCCATACCACACTAATACCACACCATACCACACCCCATACCACACTAATACCACACCATACCACACTAATACCACACCATACCACACACCATACCACACCATACCACACCATACCACACCTGTACCACACCAATACCACACCCCATACCACACTAATACCACACCATACCACACCCCATACCACACCATACCACACCCCATACCACACTAATACACCACCCCATACCACACCATACCACACTTATACCACACCTGTACCACACCCCATACCACACCATACCACACTTATACCACACCCCATACCACACCATACCACACTAATACCACACCCCATACCACACCATACCACACCTATACCACACCCCATACCACACTAATACCACACCATACCACACCAATACCACACCATACCACACCTGTACCACACCAATACCACACCATACCACACCTGTACCACACCAATACCCCACCCCATACCACACTAATACCACACCATACCACACCCCATACCACACTAATACCACACCATACCACACTAATACCACACCATACCACACACCATACCACACCATACCACACCTGTACCACACCAATACCACACCCCATACCACACTAATACCACACCATACCACACCAATACCACACCATACCACACCTATACCACACCATACCACACCCCATACCACACCACACCACACCCCATACCACACTAATACCACACCCCATACCACACCATACCACACTAATACCACACCAATACCACACCACATACCACACCATACCACACTTATACCACACCCCATACCACACTAATACCACACCATACCACACACCATACCACACTAATACCACACCATACCACACTAATACCACACCATACCACACACCATACCACACCATACCACTAAAATCGAATTTTGAACATATCTGACTAAATTAACTTGAAATAAATACAAAGGAGCACACCAAAATAGGTCAGCACTGAGCGTTATCACACTCTCCTTCTCCTCGTTTTATAACCTCAGTGCTGACCAATTCTTGTGCACCTTTGTCTATATATCACACCCATACCACACCAATACCACACCATACCACACCAATACCACATGAATACCACCCCATACCACACCAATACCACACCATACCACACCAAAACCACACCAAACCACCCCATACGGCACCTACCACACCAATACCACCCTATACCACACCAAAACCACCCCATACCACACCATACCACATCATTACCACACCAAACTTATATTTTTGCTCTTACTTGGACAATTATGTCGCGTTGGGGTACTCAATGATACGAAAAAACAATAGAAACCAATTTTTATTTTTTTTTATTTATTTATCCTGTCCATTTCCGAAGCCCTTGAATATTTCGGCCCCATACTTCCAACACAAATATACCTCTGGGAGCTATTATCTTCTCTTTCGGGTGCGTCTTACAGGGGCCTTATGACTATATAACACCATACACCATACCATACACCATACACCATATACACCATTACACCATACCATTACACCATACTCAAGTAACACAAAACCATTTTAGTGCGCCTTTTAGTGCTCCTTTCTAGGGCCTTGAAAACGAGATATTACTGTATAATAGTTTACTCTACTCTATTACACTCTTCTTCCGCATACCAGTACATCACTCCTCCAAACAAAAGAGCCTTTTACTTTACTCTAAAACACTATTTCTCTTTTTTTTTCTTCTTTTTCAACTTTATTAGTTTTCCATCTCCACATCCTCCATATCCTTATCAGTTCTCTCTGTCAACGCACAGGTCAACCTCTCCTTCATCTTTACTGTATAATAGTTTACACTACTCTATTACACTCTTCTTCCGCATACCAGTACATCACTCCTCCAAACAAAAGAGCCTTTACTTTACTCTAAAACACTATTTCTTTTTTTTTTCTTTTTTTACAACTTTATTAGTTTTCCATCTCCGCATCCTCTATATCCTTATCAGTACTCTCTGTCAGCGCACAGGTCAACCTCTCCTTCATCTGTTTGTAGTTGGAACAAGGCAGACAGAGTTCCACATGTCGGTCGCATGTCCTGAACACTGGGAGTCCCAATCGGTCCTCCCTCCTTTGTCGCTCAAACATCACTTTCAGGTTCCTTTTGTTCCCACCTGTCATCTGTAGCACTGGCATTCCTGTGAACGCGGCATGTAAGTCACTCACTTGGACAGGTCCGTTCAATCCCTCTGTAAGTAAAGATTGCACTTCAGTTTAGCCTTAGCGCACCAACAGGGCCAATCAAATATAAGGTCGGCCTCCTTCTTCAATGAAGAACTGGAGATGAGTATCTAGTAGACCCATGCATTAAGGCATCTGCCAGCCACCATAAGGCTTTTATTTTTATTTTTATTTAAAAACACCCCCTTCTCAATCTTTTATTACTAGAATAAATACCTTTATTATATAATTTCTGTTCACTCCCCACAAGAGAGAAAACTTCTCACACTTTGTTTTTGGTTATTCAACTAATACTTCTCTTTGTTTCCGTAATTTAGAATAATATTTAGTCTCTTTACTCACTTTCGCAATCTTGAATGTACTGGATGAACCACTCAAAGCACTCTGCCCCAGTTGCCGCCCCAATTCTCCTCTGCTCCAAGTCCAGTGCTCTCTCTGGGCGCACAAAAAGTAGTAGAGCAACCAGTGTAGCTGCTGTCATTGGAGCCTTTCTTTTGCACAGTGCCATGAAGCCCTCCTCGTGTTTTCTTATTGCGTAGTGCACTGTTTCCAGTCCCTCCTCCAATCTTAAATCCAACAGTATTCAAAAGTCAAACACTACTTCCTTTTTTTGCATCCTTTTTTTCTTAAATGCCCAGGTAGTAAAGAAGGTGTGGCCGGTGTGGCCAATTTATCCCTCATTTTATTTGGTGTGGGTCCTATGTGGGCCGCAATGGGCTAAGTTGGAGTGGCTGAGTGGGAGAGGGGGGTGGGCATATGAAAGGGGATTTAATAATTTTTTTGTAAAGGCCTCTTGGGAGAAAAAAATATATACTCATGGCCCAAAACCATCTTCACATACATTGAAATTCCGTTATAACAAAGTAACAGGGACAAGCAAAAATTTTACTTATAAACCAATTTGGTTATAACCAAACCATGCAATTAAGCCCCCATCAGACCTCTCATTTTTCTCATACCTTCCCATTGGTCTTCAGAGAACAGGCTAGGGGGAAGTAGAAGGTGTATTTTCTTTTCAAACAAATTACGTTATAACGCATATTAGTGTAAACTTTTTTACTTTTTAACTATATTCTTCTCTTAATCAAGGTAGAACATCGAGATAAAGAAATAACTCTACCTTTCATAAGCAGTTTTGTGCTTCCCAAGAACGGTCTGGTACAGGGCTAGTTGGCCCAACTTCTTTCTCTCCTCTAGGTAGTTTGTCTGGTTGTAGACTTTCTTCTCCAGTTCCACCCCATCCAGAAGGTCTATAGACTCAAGTGCTGCATGAAGGTGCATCCCGTTGTCTGCATGCTCCAGCTGTTTTAAGTACAACAACAGTCAATAAATTCCTTTTCTTGATGTTTGGCAAAATAATAAAAGAGTACGTACTCATTAGCTTTTCATCTATTTTCTTATCACAAATATCATCATATTTTAACAAATCTCTCCTCCTCACTTATTCTATTTCCAAAATATAATTCTATTCTTTTTATTGTACTTACTCTTGCTATCTGTTCTGATTCATAGATATCTATGTATCCTCGAGCTAGAGACTCCATTCGTCGCACTTCACCCATCAGGCTCTTTATGTTGTAGGCCCCCCTCGATATGGCTTTGGCCATCAGCTGCCCCACGAAAGGTGGTGGTGGTCCATTCACAGCCAGAGACAAAGCTAATGCTGCCCCTATGTTGAAGTAGATTTCGCTGCTGTATGCTGTAGAATAATAAATGAATGTACAACAATATTTTATAAAAAGGTGCATTTAATCTATTATTCCCCAAGTCTATTCTGTTGCATAATAAATGAACTATAAACAATTTTTTATAATAAAGTGCATTATTCTACAAGTAGGAAGTAATTTCCCTGCTTTATGCTCTACATACACTAAAACCTTTTTCATATTTTGTCTTCCTATAAAGCCTTTAAAGTCTTAATAATCATAAGGCAGGTATAAAAAGTAAAAAGGATTATGCACTACCTTAGTTTGGAATAAGTCAGAACCCTAATCATAGAATAAGTCAGAACCCTAATCATAGAAGGGAATCTGTCAATCATATAAAGAGTACTCTCAACATACCCTCGTCTGTAAATATCAATATTAAGTCCCCTCTTTTTCGGTTTCCTCGGAAGACTGGCAACTGTGTTATTTCTGCTAAGAGGTGGTACAGGAATGCCCTGAGAGGACCTCCCTGGTCTATGGCGTTATTTCTGTCCTCCGTACCATCGTCTGCTTGTCTCCTTAGGTCCACAATACATTTGGGCGACAGGATATATTTCACCATTCTCGATCTCTGTAGAAATGAGTTCCATGGATCATCCAGGTTACCTGGTATTTTGTTAATATGATGTGCCCTTCTCACCATCTGCAATCGCACCTCCCTCATCAGCCATTGAATTTCAGCATCGTCATTTGGTACTCCCCGTTCCTGTGTAAGATAAAATTCTTTTCACGTCAAACGGCTTGTCCCCTCTTTTTCTTAAAAAAAACAGGTATGAATCAGTTACTTTTACACCCTTATATTCGGCAAATTTCTTGATGGGAAAAGCCTCTTTTACCTTCTTTTTCCATTGATATTCTAGGTCAATACTTCAAACTTTTTTTATTTTTGGAGTAAGTTTTTATCTCTTTTGGTTTATTTACTTACCCCTAACCACAGTACTCTTAGTTTGTAGTCGTCATTGAATATGCTTCCTATGGTCAGTTCTTGTGGGCACTGATCGCTCAACACTACCGACATTGTATTCGTTTGTTCAATTTCAAAGTGGCTAGTAGCTCCCTCCAATCCTTTTATCCATTCCATAAATATCTGTCGATGAAAGGCATTTATGTTTAAACAAATTCTTTAATTTTCCAACACATTATTAGTACCGACTAATAGTTGGAGGGACACTAAACATATTGTATTACCTCCCCCATCATCATAATTCAGTAGAATTATCTATTCAAACTTGTTTAACCAAGGCATGTGAACCATACCACCCCATACCACATCATACTACACCATACCATACGTATACCACACATATACCACCTATACCACACACGAATACCACACCATACCACCCGAATACCACACCATACCACACAAATACCACATGAATACCACACCATACCACACAAATACCACACCATACCACACGAATACCACACAAATACCACACGAATACCATACCACACAAATACCACACGAATATCACACCATACCACACCTGTACCACACCCCATACCACACAAATACCACCGATACCACACTAATAGCACACCAATACCACACACGAATACCACACCATACCACACGAATACCACACCTATACCACACATATACCACACTTATACCACACCATACCACACCATACCACACGTATACCAAACATATACCACACCATACCACACCATACCACACCATACCACACCTATACCACACATATACCACGCTTATACCACACCATACCACACGTATACCACACATATACCACACCTTACCTGATACCACACCATACCTCACCATACCACACATATACCACACATATACCACACATATACCAAACCTATACCACTCCATACCACACCATACCACCCCATACCACACGTATACCCCACACATAACACACCATACCCGATACCACACCATACCTCACCATACCACACATGTACCACACCGTACCATGCCATACCACACTTATACCACACCATACAAGTGTTCCATACCACACCATACTTGACACACTCTTACTTGACCAGACCTATATCACACATTTTTCTTTTTCTTTTTACCTTCATGCTGGTCTTCTTTTCAAGTAGTTTCTGCGACCTTCCGAACCCATCACCCACCAAGGTGATACACACTAAGTCATCATCTTCTTCTAGTTCTTGCTCCATTTCCACTCCTGCACCCTCTTCCTCTCGTCGTGGTTCCACACTCTCTCTTCCTCCTTGATTCCTCCCGCCTTCTCCCAAACTCCGAAGTCTCTGTAGCTCGATGTAAAACATAGTAGTCTGTCCAGGTAAATAAATGAAATAAATCATCCCAGTTCACATGAAAAATTTGTCCCACTAGCATAATCTAGAATAATTTTTCCCAGCCGCCTCCCTCATTCCTCCTATATGAGCTGATCTGGGCCCGATTTTTCTCCATTAAGGCTTGCATGGAGGGAAATAATTTTAATTTGTTAAAATAAAAATGGACCATACCAACCATATTCGGGCAGTTGTTATTTTAATAAGCTGCTCTGGGTATTTATATATGCTAGCTAATTTCTCTTCTTTTCAACAAGTAAACTTGACTAAAATTTTGGTCATTTTCAAAGAGTCCAAAAAACAAAAACTTACGGCTTGGGTAGGTAGAATGTACAACTCATCTCCATTTTGCATCTTTTCCAATCTTGCTAGGCGAAGTGTGTTATTTCTTCCCCTCACCATAAGTTTGAACTTGACTACCCTCTCCCATTGGTGTCGTACGAAGGCAGTCCAATCGTCCGTTGTCCAATCTCTTTTTATCAAACTGCCCCCGTTTTCTCCTCTCATGTATGGGTGTCTAGCCTCTCCTGTTATTTGAAAAAATTATTTCTTTAGATTTACTTTCTCGGACTTTGACTTATTTCTAGCACTTTTTTATATAATTAAATATATTTTTCCTTCCATCCACAATGGGGACAACAAAAACTTTTTTCTTATATCTTACATTCCCCTGGGTCATACTATGGTAGTACACAATGTGGATTTTCCCAACATAGCACCATGGACCTGAACCACTGGATATGAAAGAAAGGTCTTCTTTGGGAGAGCTGTGCCATCGGTGTGTTTTCACCATGTGCCACTAGATGGCAATGGAAATCCTTATGTGTCACTAGGTGGCAGCAGAGAGCCAGCATGTTAAACATCTTATATTTTATTTATTCATAACTTATTCTTACAAATAATATGAAAAACTTCATGTTAAGGCCTAACATTAGTAGTTCCCATTTCTCCCACCAGGGACCCATGGCACACTTTATAGACTGCAATCCTATACTCATCCAGTCTTTCAGCTCTCCTCTAGCACCAGCTACCGGTTTTTTTTTCAATTATGGCGAAATTTCTCCCCTTATATGTGGTAGGTTATTTCACTTTTTCTAAAATGTAGGTCAAGGTAACCATGGCCAGAAAGTTAATTATTTAAAAAAAAAGGTTCTATTAATAAATCTCTTATTAAACTTTTACTTACCAAATAAATCCTCATTCAGGCTTTCAAGCAAATCATGAATATTTTCTACCCTTCGCGTAAGGGGATGTAAACAGTATATCTGCAACTCCAGGAAGTCATCGTTTCCTCCACTGTTTTCTCTTTCTGTGAAAAAAATTTGTAAGTATAAAAAAAGTCTATTGTTTCTCCACATAATTTGAATTCATCAACAGAAACAATTAGAACTTTTTACAAACAGTTCCTATATAAGTAGGCCCTACAAGTATTTTTTCCCCTACTTACTACAGCCTAAAAGGCTACGGTTGGGAACAATTTTAGCCCTTTTTGGGGGGTCTAAATAATTACCCCCTCAAGAGGGGGGGACCTAAATTTTTTTTCGCTCATCCACGTGCAAACCCACCACCCCTCCCCCTTTTCTTAAAAATTTATAATTTTACAATTTTCACAAACCTGGAAATATGGGTATAATCTAGATTTTGCCAGCTAGTCGGAGATCAACGG
The DNA here is from genome assembly GCA_949317995.1 of Acholoe squamosa. Taxonomy (NCBI): domain Eukaryota; kingdom Metazoa; phylum Annelida; class Polychaeta; order Phyllodocida; family Polynoidae; genus Acholoe; species Acholoe squamosa. The sequence goes on along the minus strand of OX439037.1, from coordinate 40,268,225 downwards.
TATGGACAGTATCCTTCGCTTCTTAGATATGTATGGGAAACGCCTATGGCAAGCCTTTTTGGTAAACTGTTTACATAATCCCAGTTTTTTTCACATAAACCCAGGTTTTGCTACATAAACCTAGTTTTTGTACTGAAACCCCTCCTTTGTAGACATAAACTGGGTTTATGTCGAATAAACTGGGCCTTTGAACAAAAACACAGTTTTTACAACATAAATTGGGTTTATCTGCAGAAACCCATCCTTTGTTAACAAAGAATGGGTTTTCAGGAAAGGGTTTGTTTCTAGCACATAAACCCTGTTTATGTAAGCAAAGTGTGGGTTTCTGATCTAAGGATGGGTTTCCTGCATGTTAGCAAAGTAGGGGTTTCTGCGCAAACTAAGGTTTTCTTGCACATAAACCCAGTTCATGTAAGCAAAGTATGGGTTTTCTGAGCAAAGCATGGGTTTTTTGGACATAAACCCAGTTTATCTAAGGAAAGTATGGGTTTCTGAGCAAACTAAGGTTTTCTTCCACATAAACCCAGTTCATGTAAGCAAAGTATGGGTTTCTGAGCAAAGCATGGGGTTACCAAGTTTAGGTAAGCAAAGTATGAGTTTCTTTGTTTATCTAAGCAAATAAGGGGTTCGCCTAATAACTTTCATTACAGTATTTTTTTTCTCACACTTTCATGGCTCAGACCCCTAAGATCACCTTTTTTCGCTTAGTGAGATGGGATATGAACCTTTCTTAAAATCCACATGGTGACATGAACTTTTCTTAAAATCTACATGGGGACATGGAATTTCCTTAAATCGACATGGAGATTCTTAAAATTGACATGGGACATGGGGACCCCCTATCAAGGGCCCCACTTTGGCTGTCCAGAAGCAATAAAAAGTCGCCAACTTAGGTAATATTCATTTTTGTAACAAGAGCGGTTTCCCTTACGTATGCAGTTTTCCCCACATAAACTGGGTTTATGCTATCAAAAACTGGCTTTTTGTAGAAAAAACTGTGCTTATGTAAAAAAAACTGTTTTTATGTCCAGTTTACCCAAATGGCTTCCCATAAACGCCCTAACTAGGATACCAAAATTAAATGCAATATCTTATCATGTAGACCAATGCTAGGAGTGAATTTGGATAAATATTGACATATTATTTAAAGCACGGAATTCTCAAAAATTTGGACCATATTACACAAAATTCTATTAAAAAAATTATTTGTTACAGAAGCTAAATTAGCCCACAGGGTTATTCTACAAAACCCGAATAATATAAGTTTGCCCACCTATAAGGCTGCGATTTTCTCCGATTTCAGATCTCCTGCATATGTAATACCAGAAAATTAATTAAAACCAGTATCATAGCAAAGTCAAAAATTTTCCCCCTCTAATTAAAGCCCTTGGCTAGTACAGTCTACATCTACAAAGATCGAGACATTTCCCCCAGAAGGAGCACCAGGATGGGCGCCTATCTATCTGGAACGCGATCCAAGATGGCGGATATTGCAGTTTGGCTGACGATTTGTGAGGCTATAAAAGGTTTTTACCAAAATTCTAATCAGAAAACACCTCAAAATGAATAATTCAGTTGGGAAAATATTGTATAATTATGTAGATATTTCCATCTAAATGTGTATACAGAATCTCCAGTTAGCTGGCACATTACTCACTCCTTCTCAGCCTGAAAAATTTTCTTCATCTGGTACCCCAAGGGCACTCTAGGCTGAAGTACAGTAAAACTTGGTTTCAACGAACTCCTAGTTACAAGCTTTAAAAATTCGTTGTAACCGAATTTCGTTATAACCAAGTTAAGCAATATGGATGGGGGAGGGAGGGTGGGGGGGGGCTTTACACTCACTATGGTACGTTTATGAAGTTAATGGACATTTGGGAATAAAAGTATAGATGTTATAATTATCCTAAAAGGTAGGGGTGGTAGCCTTGGGGTGTAAGACATAAAAAAGGTAAGTTAGAGCTTGTACAAGGGCTTCTCATGCATATAGGGGCCCATGGGCGGCACTGGGGTGGTGGTGGGGGGTTCATCTAAGGAAATTATAGCCTGCACACAGGGCTTCTCACGCCGCATAGGGGGCCAAGGGCGGCACTGGGCCTGGGTGGGGGGTCATCTAAGGAAATTATAGCCTTTACACAGGGCTTCTCACGCCACAGAGGGTGCCATGGGCGGCACTGGGGTGGGGGTGGGGGGTCACCAAAGGAAATTATAGCCTTTACACAGGGCTTCTCACGCCACAGAGGGTGCCATGGGCGGCACTGGGGTGGGGGTGGGGGGTCACCAAAGGAAATTTTAGCCTGTACACAGGGCTTCTCGTGGTGTATACTTGTGCTATATGCCAGAAAGGGATCCTTGGAAGTCAAAAAACTTCGTTTTAAACAAGTTCATGTCAAGAGCACTTCGTTCATACCAAGTTTTTTTACTACAGGAATATATAAGAATGCTTTGTGATATGGTATTTTTGTTTCTTGTAACCAAATTTCGTTATAAGGAATTTTGTTATAACCAAGTTTCACTGTAGTAAAAAATCCATTACTTATAACCAGCGACCTAGCAACCCATTTTTATATATAGTGTAAAAATAATCAGTTATTATTTCAAATCAAAACTAGAAAAACTTTTATCAGTTAAAGCCCATTTAAATATGTTCATCTCCAATTTCCCTCTTTTAAAGGGGGGTCTTTGGTTTGGAGATGGGGTGTGGGTCCCCCTTATGGGTGTGGGCTACTGAAAGCTACCTGGTTGGAGTGTGTATGGGGAGTCCCCCCCCCCCCCTCGAATGTGGGACCGATGGCCCCTAGGGACAGTTATAACCAAATTTGGTTAGAATGAATTTTTGTTATAACCAATTTCTCATCCTGTTATAACCAAATTTGGTTAGAATGAATTTTTCTTAAAACAACTTCCTCGTCCTCTTATAACCAAATTTAGTTAAAATGAATTTTTGTTTGAACCAATTTTCCCTCATGTCCCTAAGCTAGTCATCTTCTTTTAACAAGAGGGTGGGGGGGCTGGTGGGTTTGAGGGGGGTGGGTCAGAATTTTTCAATACCTTTGATGGGGGGGGGGGGGAATCAACATACTTTCATTTGAAAACCCAGTGACCCAAGACCTATGACAGGACTTCATACCCGCCCCCTGGTTCCCTCTTTGTGGATTTAGGGAGGGAAACATCACACACACGCCAAAACCTGTAACAGGACTTCATACCCACCCCCTCTGTGTGGTTGTGGGTGGGTGGGTGTAGGGGGGCGGGTGAACTTCAGCGGCGTCCCATAGCCTGTGACAGGACTTCATATCTCCCCCCTTGTCCCCTCTCTCTGGGTGGGTGTAGGGGGGCGGGTTAACTTCAGAGGCTTGCCATAGCCTGTAACAGGACTTCATATCTCCCCCCTGGTCCCCTCTCTCTGGGTGGATGTAGGGGGGTTGATGAACATCAGAGGGGTGCCATAGCCTGTAATAGGACTTAAAATCCTCCCCCTGGTCCCTTCTTTGTGGGTTTAGAGGCTATCTCTCTTCGAAATAATCAGTTTTATCTCAATGGCACTTCCTTCCAACGAAGTCTATTTACTATAGAAATGTATAGAAATCTGATAAGGAATTTTTTTGTTGTTGAACATAACCAAATTTCGTTATAAGGGAGTTTCCTATAAAGAACTTTGAATGTATAGGCTAATAAGGGAGTTCGCGCACCATTTTATGCCCGTATGGGGGGGTTGACAACTAGATTTAAAAATTGGTCTTCTCATAATATCGAATTCATTTCTCTGTACACGATGGGCTATTTCAGGCTTATTTACATGGTCATGAACGACTGTAATCGTGACAAGGCCTTTTTTAATATCCACTTCGTACATGAGGCCCCCCATCCACACCCCCAACCCCTTCCCTAACGGTTCAAAGACCATCTTTTTGCGTCTACTGTGGGGAAACTGTTTTTCCATGTTTTGTTTTTCTACACATTTCACACGTCTCCCTTCTTTCCTTGGCTTATCTTTTATTTTTTTTTTATGCTTAACCTTCCCCCCACCCAACCAAAATCACCGTCCACAAGAGACTCCACCATTTTTCACCCTTAAGCCCCCGTGACAGAAATTCTTGGTACATTTTAAACTGCAATCTCTCCACAAAATTGTGTACTTACGTCTCCCTCTTAGCCACCTTGATACTCAAATGAAAGAATCGTTAACTCACCCATTTTGATCCTGCTCGTCCAAGAAAAGTCCTAGTTGTTTTTTCCTCTTGTTACTCCTCCTCTTCAATATCGAGTGGGCTAAGTCTTTTCAATTTGAACTGCTCTACCCCCGTGCTCTACCTCCATGTACAACTTGGTTCTTATCTGCCTTCCTATATTTGCATAAACAGCCCATCCTCACCCAACCACAAACCGCGTTTCTGTTATGTAACAGGTCACGTGTCCTTAACCCGCCAACTGGAACACCTGACCCCCTCTCCACCTGCAGTGCAGCTCACCTTAACCGGTATGGCAAGCCAGCCGTACACTATATGATTCCCGTTTTCACACATATTAAAGAAAGTATAGAGAATGGAAAAAAACAAGTCCGATCCATATCTAAATAGGTCGTTCTCTCTCTCTTATATAGTTATGTTATTGGTTTATTACTATGTACCTGCAATATAAAATGTACACTGTATCGTTCATATGCAGGGAAAATAAACTCTCACTCAAAACTCAGACTCAATTAAAACTTTTAACCTTTTCTTAAAGGAGAAATGACTTCAAGTAAATCCATAACATGAATTGACCTCCCCCCCATTTTTCCCTCTCTTAACCTTTTTCCAACCCCCAAGACGCTCATGCTTATTGCAGATAACATACGCAAAATTAGTGTCGCCTTGGCTTCCCATAGTGTGCTACATTTGCTATACCTGGAGAAGACGCTCGCCTCGGCTTATCCCCACCTGGCACCCCCTCCCACCTTGGCTCTCCACTCCACCTCCCACCCCTCCTTCCCTCCCCCTAGTCGTTCAGTTCTAACCGACCCCAACCCCCCTCCTAACCTTTTCTTCAGCCGCTCATCCAGACTTGCATTCCGTTTTTTTGTATGGCCAACCGACCGGGATTTTCACAAAAAAATACTTTTCTCCTGTCACCCTGGATGAAAGGTAAGTGCAGCAAATATATTTTCTCTTATGCTTTTTGAAAAGTCATCGAAACCTCCTCTTATTATGTATTGCTCACACATGCTGTGAATAGCCACCCTATGTAAGCTGCACTAAGGCCCATTTTCAGAAGGGACTTATTTACCCTGGTTTCCCTTCTTTTTTTCTTTTTTAAAAAAACATTTCTCCCTTACATAACTTTCCCTATAAATATGATCTTTGGATATGGTTTAACATACTCCCCCATCAAGTCTTTCGGGTCAGACTTACTTTGTTAATTTTTTTATTAGATTTTAAAACCAGCACAGCCTTTTATCATCCAAGTCAAATCTCTACTCTGGTACTAAAGGCATATCCTAGTTCCCACTTTCTTGTTTTCTTTGTTGTCTTACCCCACCTTGCTAGATAAGAACTGTAACAGCCAGGTCTATTCTTATTAGGTTAACCCCAGTCTTCTCAGTTAGCAGGTCGCCCCATCGGCGCCGCCATTCCTGATAACACCCACTACTGATAACAGGATCCCAGTGGGGATTATGTAACAGGCTAAAAAATCTTACTCCTTAGTTGCATAGACCCTCATGAGCTTGTCCATTGGGCGCCACCATTACTTAACCTTAATACCAGCGAGTTATTCTCTTAATAGATATGAGAAGGGAGCTATTAAATGGGTAACAGTTCCCCCCCTAAGGGCCGCAGTCAACACTTGGGATTATCTCATTTGCTAATAAATATACCTGCTTACTCCATATACGTCTTGACTCATTCTATCTCTATCAAATTAGTCAGGTATACACCCAGGGCCAGGGAGGGCGGGTATATGTCCTCCCCGGGGGGGACACTTCATATATTCTCCTGACACTTGTGTCCCGCTGGCAAGGGCACTTTTTTTAGGGTCAACTTTGACCAAAATCCCCCTAAAAAGGGCTTACTTTTTACTTTGGTGTCAAATATCCCTTAAAAATTCCTACTTTTAGACCATTATTGCCTATTTTTAAGGAGATATTTTCACATCTAGGGAATTCTAACAAGGTATGAGTGAATTATTTCCTTAAAAACATTTTTTAAAACGCCCCAAGAAGGGTACAGTTTTGGAGGTAAAATACCCTTAACAAGGGTAAGGTTTCTTGTATCTTCAGCCACACCCCTGTGTCAGAATAAATATGAGTGCCCCCCCACGGGATCTCCTCACACAGGCCCTCGCCTCCCTTACATGTTTACAGCGGGACACAGGGCCAGGCAGTGGGCTGGGTGGGGGGGGGATGTCCTGTCCCCGTCGGGGGGGGGGACTCACCATGTTTTGGATACGCGGGGGGTGAATTATTTCTTTAAAAAAATATTTTTTTTTGTTTTTTAAAGCGCCCTAACAAGGATACAGTTTTTGAGGTAAAATCCCCCTAACAAGGGTAAGGTTTCTTGTAGCTCCAGCCACACACCTGTGTCAGAATAAATGTGAGTCCCCCCCCCCCGAATGTCCTCTCACAGGCCATCGCCTCCCTTACATGTTTACTGCGGGACACAGGGCCAGGCAGTGGGGTGGGTGGAGGGGGGATGTCCTGTCCATGTGTTGGAGGCAAGGCCCAAATCCAAGGGTCTCCCGTAATTTTCCGAAATCCCTCCCACCAATTCCCTTTTCAGGCAAAATCCATCTCACCAAAGCTAAGGGTCGTTACCCAGCCAATTCTCTGGATAAAAGTACCCTTTTCCAGGCAACATTTCACTTTCTTTTAGTAAAAGGGATATAGTCATCCTAAAAATAAAATTGTAAGGTCTAGGGACTTATAGAGGAGTAGTGTCAATCTCCAAGCACCCTTCCCCAACATTCCTTATGTATTAGAAGCACAGTATATGATTTGAGGGTGGAGAGTGTTTAGTATACAAACTAAAAGTAGGAGGGGCAGGAAATCCACAGGCTCAATACTGTGTAGCTATTCTTCAGGCACTCTGCCTATCCCTCCCTACTCTTCACCCCCTTTATATTTCTTACTCTTTCCTTCCACCTGCCTATCCCTGGCAGGAACCAGATAGAGAGGGGGAGGGACCAGATAGGGAGGAACATGGCCTTTTTGTGACAGGGACCAGATAGGCAGGGGCAGGGACCAGATAGGGAGGGGCAGGGACTAGATACTGAGGTGTAGGGACCAGGCAAGGACCAGATAGGGAGGGGCAGGCACTCTGCCTATCCCTCCCTACTCTTCACCCCCTTTATTTTTCTTACTCTTTCCTTCCACCTGCCTATCCCTGGCAGGGACCAGATAGAGAGGGGGAGGGACCAGATAGGGAGGAACATGGCCTCTGTGTGACAGGGACCAGATAGGCAGGGGCAGGGACCAGATAGGGAGGGGCAGGGACTAGATACTGAGGTGTAGGGACCAGGCAAGGACCAGATAGGGAGGGGCAGGGACTGGATAGGGAGGGGCAAAGACCAGTTAGGGAGGGGAAGGGACCAGATAGGAAGGGGCAGGGGCCAGATAGGAAGGGGCAGGGGCCAGATAGGGAGGGGCAGGGACCAGATATAGAGGGGCAGGGACCAGACAGGGAGGGACAGGACCAGATAGGGAGGGGCAGGGACCAGATACAGAGGGGCAGGGACTAGATAGGGAGGGGCAGGGACCGGATAGGGAGGGGCAGGGACCGGATAGGGAGGGGCAGGGACTAGATAGGGAGGGGCAAGGACCAGTTAGGTAGGGGCAGGAACCAGGTAGGGAGGGCCAGGTACCAGATATAGAGGGGCAGGGGCCAGAAAGGGAGGGACAGGATCAGATAGGGAGGGGCAGGGACCAGATATAGAGGGGCAGGGACCGGATAGGGAGGGAGAGGACCAGATAGGGAGGGGCAGGGACCGGGTAGGGAGGGGCAGGGACCGGATAGGGACGGGCAGGGACTATATAGGGAGGTGCAGGGATCGGGTAGGGTAAAAAGCCAGATAGGGAGGAACATGGCCTCTGTCTGACAGGGACCAGATAGGCAGGGGCAGGGACCAGATAGGGAGGGGCAGGGACTAGATACTGAGGTGTAAGGGACCAGGCAAGGACCAGATAGGGAGGGGCAGGGACTGGATAGGGAGGGTAAAGACCAGTTAGGGAGGGGAAGGGACCAGATAGGAAGGGGCAGGGGCCAGATAGGAAGGGGCAGGGACCAGATAGGGAGGGGCAGGGACCGGATAGGGAACCGAGTTATCATTTTCGTCCACATCTCATGCGAGGCCATCTAGCCACATGTGTTAGGTACTTCACACAGGTTTATGAGGAGTCACCACAATTTCCTTTTTTTTAGGGGCTTTTTTCCTCTTTAACAAGAATCTAACTAATTCTTCAATTGGTCCCTTCCTATGATACCCCCTCAAAGTGGTTAAAAGCTAAAAGAAAGACGGGTGTGGCTTAATCAAAGGTTGTTCATTTCCTTAAATTTTCAGCAGTTCAGCATCCAATATGGTTTTTATTTTAATTTTATTTTAAAGTTAATTTACTGCCTTTGTATATTATTAAGTACAATATTATATTTTTTTTCATACAGGTAATAATGGATACCGGTGACGACCATTCTGACGAATTGGAAGACTCTTCCGACCAATCGTCAGATACATATTCTTCATGGGATGATGAACTAGTATCCTCATCGGACGGGGGTTATTCTGAAGACGAACATATCTCAGATGATGCCTCCCTCCCTCATTCAGAGGCAGAGGAAGAGAGACATTATCCTCATGCTTATAATCAAGACAGAGATCATGCAGAAGACCCCCACCCACAACAATATGTCCTACCAGGCTTCAATCCCATCCTAGGTGGCATAGCTGTCGAATATATAAGGACCAACAAAGGGAAAAATCACTTCTACTTGGCCAGTGGTGGATTTCTATATACACGAAACTATGTTTATTACCCTACAGACGGTGGTCCGGAAAGTGTTACTTGGGAATGCATACACCGAAAACACAAAACCACCCAAGAAGGTGACCAACCTGAATGTCGAGTTAAATTGGTCATCAAAGGAGAATCTGTTCGTTTTTCTCATAAAAATCGGGTAAGAAAATTATATTTTCTTTCTCACCTTCTCTCGCACGTGGTCTAGATGGGGGGCCCCATGTCCCTCTTTTATTTCAATAAAAGCCCATCTAATATATAACTTAATTTGTATTTTCATCTGTCCTTCTCACTAAGGTCCATGTCACATCATTTTTAATAAAAGTCCATGTTATATTTCAGTACTATATTTTTTTCTCCCAACTCATTTTTTCTCCCATGAAAATTCTTCTCTCTTTTCAACAGGAACATACCCATCCTGCAGATGATGCAGACATTGAGGTTGCTCGTGCTAAGGCAAAGTTGCTGGAGGAGGCCGAATCTACTCAGAGGCGAACGGGACAAGTCGTGAGCCGTGCTCTTGAGGGGTTATCTCCAGTTGCATATGGGCGCATGCCAGATGAGGGGGTAGGTTTGTTTTTTTCAAATATATTCTTTTCCTTCATGCTTTCCTCTTTTTTTTTTATCTGAAGCTAGGACAGGTCATACTTCGTATTACCAAATTTTTGAATCTTTTACTGTCTTTATCTTTTGTTCAATTTTTTTTCAGTCCTTGAACAGGACTGTCCAAAGGAAACGTTCTGAAGAATTCCAACATCCTTTTAATCCCAGAAGGGTGGAAGAAATGCCCAGACGTATACCTGGACCATACAGGATTATGGCTAACGGTGATCCCTGGCTTCAATGGGATTCCAGAGACGAAGAACGCACCTTGATTTTTGGTGAGTGTATTTTTCGTACCTTTCTTCGTTTAGACCAAGTTTAATTACTTATAACCAAATTTTTCTTTCTACCAATTTACATTTTCTCACCAAATTTCTTTAGGGAGTGGTCATTATTTATCAAGATGGGGGGGTGGTGGGTTTTTGCGCGGACGCGCGGAAATTTTTTGCGCCCCCCCCGCACCGGAGGCGCGGAGAGTTTTCGCGCCCTTCTTTTATCTATAGTAGCACGCGGGCTTTTTTGCTAAAAAGAGGGTTAATTTTTTTATCCTCAAGAGGAGCCAAAATTTTTTATCCCCCCCTCGCCAGGGGTCTGAAAATTTTATGCCCCCCCCTGAAACCCACCAGCCCCCCTTTTTATAAATTATGACCACTCCCTTATGTTCATTTTCAGCCTCATCTGTTATAAACAATTTCTCTTCCTGTTATAACTAAATTTCGTTATAATGAATTTTGCTTATAACCAATTTCTCGTCTTGTTATAACCAAATTTCGTTATTATTATTTTTGCTTATAACCAATTTGTGGTATTGTTATAACCAAATTTCGTTATTATTATTTTTTCTTATAACCAATTTCTCGTCTTGTTATAACCAAATTTTGTCTTGTTATAACCAAATTTTGTCTTGTTATAACCAAATTTCGTCTTCTTATAAACAAATTTCCTTAGAATGAAATTTTGTTGTAACCAATTTCTCTTCTTCTTATAACCAAATTTCGTTAGAAGGAATTTTTTTTTAACCAATTTTCACTGCCTCACCTAAATAGGTTAAGTCCATTTTCAGCTTCATGGGGCCATCCAGTCCATCCTTTATTTGAACCTTTTTTTTCAGGATAAAACAGGACTTCGTTTTAACCAATTTTATTTACTTCTGAAAAGTATAGGAAATTTTTTTGATTTTTTTTTTCTCTTATAACCAAATTTCCTTTCACAGAATTTTGTTTAAACCAACTTTACTGTGTCTCCAAATTGGGTGTTCATTTTCTATCAAGGGGGGGGAGGGCGTAAAAACTTCCGCGCGTCCCCGCGAAAACTCAGCACCCCCCCTAATTATAAATAAAGACCACTCCCTAAGACTGTACCTGGTCGAAATTAGACTAACAATATTACAATTTCATTTCTTTTTGCAATCTATCGCAAGACAAAAATAGACAAAGGTGCACGAGAATTGGTCAGGACTGAGGGTAATCACACGAGGCAAAGCCGAGTGTAATAACCCTCAGCGCTGACCAATTCAAGTGCTCCTTTGTATTTATCTCAAGGTAATTTAGTCAGATATGTTCAAAATTCGATTTATTTGGCATCAGAAATGAATTTATCATCAGTTATTTGACCGTTTTGGATGTTTTCCCAGGGAGTGTGATACGGGGAAGGGTTATGACACTATGGGGTGTGAAACAGAGTTTCTTGGTTAAGCCTATGGGGCTCTCGTATTCAACTTGAGATAAAGAAAAAAGTAATTAATTACATTTTCTCCTACTCCTTTTTTTTTTTTACAGCTTCCGAGGAGGGGCTGGATCTTCTACAGGAGAGTGCCAATTGGTTCGTTGATGGTACTTTCTCTGTCACTCCTTTGGCATACAGGCAACTGTACACTATACACGCCCTCATAGGAACTGTGAATGTGCCATGTGTGTATGTCCTGATGCGCCGGCAGAGAATGGAATCATATGAACGTGTCTTTGCTAAACTGAAGCTACTTCGTTACATGGACCCAACCACCGTTCTACTCGACTTTGAAGAAGCAGCAATAGTGTGTTTATTTTCTCTTATACCTTTTTTTTCCATTTTTTTTTTAAGAGAACATATTTAATGTCATCTGCTCCTTGACTTATTCACTTATAAGAAACTTCTTAACATGGGGCTTAGTCAGATGGAAAATATGGCAGACTTCAGGAATCCTAAGAATCCTTCACAAGCACCCTATGGCCTGACAACCCTGCTAGCACTACTCATCCAAATGATGTCTTTTTTACGTAAATAACATGAGTTTTCACGTAAGAATGACATAAATCGCACGAGTTGTGCTAGCTGGGAAATCGTGATATTTTCCTGGAGATCCCAGACCCCCTTTAATGTTCATTATTATTCAGCAAGTGGGTGGCTTCTTCATGGGGGGAGCAAGAAATTTGTACCCCTCTAGGGGTGGGGGTTGGCCTTAAAGAAAATGGCCTCTTATAATAAAGTTACAGCGAATAAAGACGGATGATGTCTTGAAAAAAGAAATTTGACGAGATTTGTGAAAGTCTCAGTCGAGACACCCTGACCTTATGGCATTTTTAACGTTCATTTATAGAATTTTAAAAGCAGATGCAATCTGTTACGGTTTCATTTTAGTATGTATTTAAAGCACAGTAATCTCGCGCATATAAGGCGCTGCCCGCGTATAAGGTGCACACCCAACTCAGGGAGGGCTGTTCCACGTATAAGAGGCACCTTTTAGGGCCCATATTTGTGAATTTAGTAATTTTCTATAGTAAACTGACCAATTTTTTTTTTTTTAATTCTTTGCAAATCGTCCTTTCATTCATATATGTCTTGCCTTTTCTTATCTCTTTTGCAGGGTGCTCTACGTCACGAATTCCCTTGTGCAATTCTGAAAGGCTGCTACTTCCACTTGACCAAATCAGTGTGGAAAAAGATCCAGCAGACACCTGGGGCAAGGCAAGCTTACAAAGAGAATGCTAGGTTTTCTTTGACATGTCGCATGATCCCTGCTCTAGCTTTCCTCCCACCAGGTATTGCATACGTCTTAAAACTGTCTTTAAAATCGTAAAATCTAACACTATCTTTTCTACCCCTTTCTTGTGAACGTGTCTATTTTTATAGGCTTTGGCGGTGAGAAATCCTCTTTTATGTCTACTGTCTCTTATTTCATTATGCCACGTATGAGGTGGGAAGAGAAGTAGCACTTATGTCTAACATTTATAAGCAGTTATTTTAAAAGTATTTCCTGCTCTCAAGCATTCTACCAAAGTAGTTCCTAACAAGGGATGCAATCTAAATCAATTATAATTTGGAACTCTTTTTGCAGCCAGGATCCAGGAGGGACTGCTCTTTGTCGTTGCTTATGCCATAAGCAAAAATCATCACCTTCTACTGGGAAATACTTTGCGGTACTTTGCGAGGGTGTACACAGGTATTGACTTACTTGCAGTAACTACCTTCTTTTTTTTTTCTTCATATAGGGTGGCCGACTCAAGGTACTGGGGGCCAACTCATGGTACTCATGAGGATAAATTAAAATCACTTAGATAAGGAAGCCTTACAGCACCTGATGGACATGAGAATAAGAAAAACAAGGTTATTTGTTGAATAGAATAAAACTTCAGGATAGTTTTTATCACCATTTTCTTATACCTCTCAAACTTATCCACCTGTATAACAGATCCGATAAAAAGTAAGAGGTTCCATAGGGGCCCAAGTGTTCGGCTCATGGTCACTTTACCGTATAAGCTAAATGTACACCATAGGCCTTCCTTTCAAGACCAACCTTTTTCTTCGCCATTCTTTTAAAAAAATACAACTGATTATTTCTTTTAAACATTTTTCTCCAGGTGATAACCAGAATAACCCACGATTCCCGGCAAACTTTTGGTCAGTAGCAGACAGAGTTTCAAATGCGCTACCAAAATCGAACAACGCTGTAGAGGGTTGGCATAACGGCCTTCTGGCACACATTGGCTGTCATCACCCCCCTTTGTGGAAGTTCATCCATGGTTTGCGCCAGCAAAATGCAAAGCAAGCCATGAAAATGGTACATGCCCTCCAGGGCAGGGAACCTAGAACAAAAAGAGGAACTATGTGGCTTCGGACACACATAGCTAGACTATGGGCTCTATATCGTGACCACTTCGAGGACCTCAACACCCCTCTTGATGGACCAACTACTGTTCGCTTTGTCAAGGCTATTGCTCATTTGTACAAAATGGTCTAATTGGTTTCCTATAAGGAGAAAAGAGAAAAAGACAAAAGCACACTTTCTCTGTCCTTTATTAAGAGTTATTTATTAAGGAAGAGAATAATATCTCTTCTTCTTTCCCTGAAATATTTTGATCTGCATCATCTCTTTAACCAATTACAGGAGTACTCAAAATGGAAACGTAAAAACTGTTGTAGTATGCTTACATAATCTTAACTTTCTTATATTGTACAATCAAGCACCAATTACAGTAAAGCATATAAAAAACTGGATATGTAATACCGTCTTTAGCATACTACAGTAAAGTTCTCCTTATAAGAGATACGATGCCTACTACAGGCTACCTGAGTTGAAATAAAAACTTTTTTTATTTTTATTCTGTAAGGCACAGAACGCATCTTCCTATTTGGAACGGAGGATTAAAGGGTCTGAACAACAACATCAATTTTTTTTAAATTAGGGAGTGTATCCTAGGGGTCCACTCCTTCGCCCTGGTAAAAGGGTTTCTTATAATATTTCTTTCCCCTGTCGTACAGTAAGATAATGGCTAAACTATACAGCACACTAAATCGAGGACCCGCCAAGATTCAGATTCTTTAACAGTAATACTGATTTTACAAAATTGCCATACCTGTCCCTTACACACTGCCTTAATACTTGTTTATACCCTGTGCGGGAAAAGTAGCTAAAATTTTCTCTATGCCATTGCTTCAGCTGTATGCTATGTCAGTGTGTCGTCCTCCAGTAAACGAGCCTCCTCGGGAGTCACCGCATTGTTAAGAAAAGTCTCTATGGGTATTGATAGGCGTTGGATGTAGACCGCCTTCTTATCCCTCTCGGCGGTCTGAAAGTGAAAAAAAATAAGTTGTATCATAAAGTCTCAAACTTACGATTTTTTTCAAACTATACTGTTGTCCCCTAAGGGCTTATAAAAAAACAAAGCTTTTATTTTTTTTTTAAATACCTTGGGCAATGTAGGAGTTATATGAATTGTATGTCTTCATTAGTGTAATAGCATATGATGGTTTCATGGCAACTTCCTGAACTTCAATTATGACTCAAATGAACCTGTGTATAACTATTGTACCACTTTCTCACCTGGGGACTTGCTATAATAACTGATGTCTAAGTGTTTCGAGAAGCCAATAAACAGTTTTAAAAATTCAAACTTTCCCCCACTCTTTAGTGTTATGCGTTATTTTATTATAATCTTCTGCAATTTTTTTCACCTACTTACCATGGCCGAAAGGGCTATTCCTAGGTCATTGGCTATCACACGGAGTTCAGTCACCTCTTTCTTCAGATCCATTATTTCTTTGTTCTCACCTAGCTGAAAAATAAATATTAGATTTAAGTAGTAGTTAGGGGGGTGGGTTACTCAATATCCTTATAGGCAACGTTTACTGGAAACTGAGAAATTATCTCTCTATTTTAGAGCATATGAGGTCCCCAGTGTACGACTAATAATTTCAAATATTGTAGAGACTACGAAGTAAGGTTCTCAAAACAAACAGCTTGTACTTTCTTTTTACTCTTGTTTTCTGGTTTATTAGAAAAGGAGTGGGGAAAACATACCAGTTTTTCTTTCTCAAGTGCGAGATTTGCTACCTCCTTTTTAAGATTCCGCAGACGTATAGTCCTCTCCAGTATACTTTGTTCCTTAAAAAATAAATCAATACACATATATTTCATTCCCCTTTTTTTTCATGAAGTCAGGGGTCCATTTTAAATTTTATTACAGTTCGAGCAGGCTGTCTCCAAAATCTAAAAGACCCGACTTAGTAATGCACTTTTAAAGCATTTTGAGACAGTGTAAGTTGGAATGCAAAGCCTAAGGGCCTAATTTTACTTGCACCATGCCATTCCTAAAGTACATTAACATAACATGCAATCCCTAAAGGGGTAATGGTACATTAAGACATTACGCTATTCCTGAAAGGCCAATTCTACATTAACACATCATGCAATCCCTAAACGGCCAATTGTACATTAACACATCAAGCTATCCCTATAGGGCAAATTTTCCATTAACATATCATGGAATTCCTAAAGCACCTACTGTTCTTTAACACATAATTAACATTACTGCACGTTACTGCATTATCCAAAGAAGGTTAAAGTCCATCCTGCCTGTCTTAAAGGGTTAAAGTGAAGTTCTACGAACCACTACTGAGGGCTGTTTTCGTCCATCATGCCAATGTTAAAGGGTTTCAGTAAACTACTAAGAATGACTACTGCACACAGGGCTGTACAGGTGCATCATGCAGAAGTTAAAGGGTTACAGGAAAGAGCTAAGAATAACTGAGGGATGCAACTCACTCATCAAAAGAAAATTCCAAAAATTTGCTGCAGGATAAAAATTCAAGGCTAAGTTACATATTTCCGTCAATTGTGGCCCTTTTTTCAATAGAAATACAAATTGAGATAATATACTAGTCGTGTACAGAAAATAGTTAAGGAGGTGCCCCTACTTCCTTCTTAAACTGTTGGCCTGTGTGACAGGATTTGAATACTTTGGGAGAAGTTGAATACAAGACCGAAATGAAGAAAAGGATAAATTTTCCTTTTATTTCATTACTTTTATTAAACCTACCTACCTGGGCCCCTTCTTCTGTTGTGGTTGGTATGGTTGTCATATCTACGTCTGCATCTCCATCCCATTCCTCCTGTAAATATTAAACAATAACCAAAATAGCATTTTACTTTTCTTCTTGAAAAAAAAAACAAGGCTGACTTACAGATTCAGCTTGGTTTTCATGCCTTTTTGAGTAATACAAATTGACATAAGGTACTAAAGGGGAACAGAAAAAACTAAGGAGGTGAACCTACTTCGGACTTTACTGATGGGTTTCATAGGAGGACTTCAATTAATTCTGAAAATTTCAAGTGTAGACCAAACCGTAGCAAAGGATAAACTATCCTAATTGATTTTGTTTACACCTACCTGGGCCCCTAGTTCTGTTCTCGCTGCGCTGGTTGTCATCTCAACGTCTGCATGTCCGTCGTCTACCTCCTGTTCACAATAACGATACGCGGGAGATTACGGTTATTACATTACTATAAATTCCGCCTTTACAATCATGCTACTGGAAAGGTTTAAACATTAATCAACTAACTTACTTTGTTTTTTACCTACCTGGGTCCCTTGTTCTTTTCTCCCTGTGCTCGTTGTCATCTCAACGTCTGCATGTCCGTCGACTTCCTCCTGTTCACAAAAACCATACGCGGAAAATTACAGTAATTACATTACAGTATTCTCCCGCGTAGAAGACGCGCTGCCCGTATAGGACGCACCCCCAACTCAGCACATGCATTTCCGCGTAAAAGACGCACCTCTTAGGGGGGATTTTTGTCAATCCAGTACTGTTCTATAGTAAAATTACCCCTCGTATAAGAGGCACCCCCAATTTCAGTACATTCTATAAGACCCCCCGGCATTTTGTTTGGCGTAGAGGACGCGTCTTATATGCGGGAGTTACGGTACTATAAATTCCGCCTTTACAATCATCCTACCGGAAAGGTTTAAACATTAATAAACTAATTTATTCTTTTTATACCTACCTGGGCCCCTTGTTCTGTTCTCGCTGCTCGGGTTGTCATCTCAACGTCTGCATGTCTGTCGACTTCCTCCTGTTCACAAAAACCATCATCACAGGATATTTTTCTCATGGAAACAAATTTGCTGAGAGGTCAGTTAAAGACTAAAGATTGCACTCATGTGATGTAGACTCCTGTTCACCCTGGACCAAATAAGAAGGGTCATTGCCATTTCTATGAAAGGAGTACCATAATCTCCGGCGTATAAGGCGCGTCTTATACCCCCAAAAAAATGCTGGAGAGTACTACACGTGGGAGGGATATTGTCTTGAGTTTGGGGTGTGCCTTATAGGGGGGTGATTTTACTATAGAAAAGTACTTTATTTCATGTTGATATGCCCGAGATATTGACAGCCCATAGCTCTAGCACTCGATCGGCCGTATCTCACACCCCCTGTGAGATAACCCGCGAAAATATCACACGCCGAGGTCACGTGACCATTTGATGACGTCATAGCTCCAAGATGGCGATGTAAACAATGCGCACGGGGATTCATTCTGGTAAATTCTATTGTAATTCAGCAGTTTTAGATCAAAATAACATGAAATAAATGCAAATGAACACTCGTGGGGAGAATATTTGAGGGTTATCTCACTTGCCGATCAGGTGCCGCACCTGATCGGCGCGTGAGATAACCCTCAAAAATTCTCCCCACTCGTGAACATTTGCCTATATATTAACAAATCTCTGCCCTAAAAGGTGCGTCTTATAAGAGGAACGGCACTAAATAAAGAAAAATCTGCCCGTATAGGTGCGCCATATACGTGGAACAGGCCTCCCTGAGCTGGGGGTGCGCCTTATACGCGGGCTGCGGCACATTACGGTAATAATATACCGTAATCTCACGCGTAGAAGACGCTCCCCAAACTCACGGTAGGCTGGTTCGCGTAGAAGACGCATCCAACCCCTCTGAATCAATTTGTCAAAAAAAAACTGTACAAGCACCCCCCAACTCCCCAACTCAGCAGGGGGGGTTTGCGTATAAGACGCACCCCACACCCCCCCAAATTTAAAAGAAACGGTATGACGGTCGGCGTTTTCCCCGCCGAGCAGATCTACAGCAACTGGTCTGCCGCGGTGCAGGCTCTATGAGTTCAAGCTGTCATCGGCACACGGTTGGCGTCAAACCCGCCGAGCGCCAGTCGACAGCTCCCGGTCTGCCGCGGTGCTGGCGCTATGAGTTCAAGCTGTCATCGGCACACGGTTGGCGTCAAACCCGCCGAGCGCCAGTCGACAGCTCCCGGTCTGCCGCGGTGCTGGCGCTATGAGTTCAAGCTGTCATCGGCACACGGTCGGCGTCAAACCCGCCGAGCGCCAGTCGGCAGCTCCCGGTCTGCAGCGCTGCTGGCTATATGAGTTCAAGCTGTCATGGGCAAACGGTGTGACGGTCGGCGTCATCTAAACCGACCGGACTGCCGAATTGCTGGCTATATGAGTTCAAGCTGTCATCGACGTATGGTGGGCCTTATCCCCGGGAGCGCGTCGACAGCTCCCAGTCTGCCGCGGTGCTGGCGCTATGAGTTCAAGCTGTCATCGGCGCATTTTCCCAAATGAGATGTTGGAAAACCCCGCGTATAAGACGCACCCCCAACTTGAAGAAATCCTATAAGACACACAAGGCATTTGTTTGGCATAGAGCACGCCTCTTATACGCGGGAGATTACGGTAATTTATATAGACACAAAACTCATACAGAGAAAAATTCTTCTATTCTTCCATTTCAAGCATATTTGGAAAGACAACTTATACTGCTAAGAAAGTGAATCAGCGAACGACAGAGAACTTTAGGTCTAAGACCTAAAAGACGTGAAAAATTTATGTAATTTTCAAGTACTTTGATATGTTCACTAGTTCTTCACTATTGTACAGGGTGGTACATGATGGTATTTGACGTAAGATGATAGTACATGATGCAAAAGAATTGTAGATAACGGTACATTATGGTATATATGCGTACCTCCCGGTAGATCATGTTAAATAACGGTACATTCTTCTATAAATGAAGGCTTAATAGTCCAATCATCCATAACCCCATCTATAAAGGCTAAAAATACAAAACCACTCAATGGACAGTGGGAACCATTTTCACACACTTATACAGCTAAGTAAGTACCGTTATCTCCAGTCTAAAGGCGCTTCTTATAAGCCAAAAAAAAGGCTCCTGGGTCCTATACGTGGTAGGAAAATTGCCTTGAGTTAGGGGTGCGCCTTATAGGGGGGGGGGTAGTTCTACTATAGAACAGTACTAAATAAACAAAAAAAAATGCTCTTAGAGGTGCGCCTTATACGCGGGGATTACGGTAGCTTTTTTAGTAAATTGTCATGCAAACTTGGATCGAAATTATAACTCATGAAATAAGTATACCTACATTTTCCCTTGAATCTGAAGAGATAGAAGAAAGAGGTTCAGCATGCTGCATCTCTTGGTCGTTTTTCCCCTGTAGAAAAAAGTTATATATTTAATCCCTCAAGCCCCAAAAGCAGACGCTCCACACTATAGTGGAAATATATCACATACAAGTGAACCCCCCTACAAAAACGTCCTCCCATTTACATGCTGCGATGGTAAATCTAATATTAAAAAGTATAAGGTATTACCCCTTCTGTAGGCCCCTCCATGTATAATAAAGCATTTTCATAACGGTATATAGGAAATAACCTAGGAATTTTATTCAGTTAGCACTTGCATTATCAAAAAAGGGAACTTCAGAACTCTACCGTAATCTCCCGCGTATAAGGCGCACCCTGCGTATAAGGCGCACCCTGAGTTGAAGAGAAACCTATAAGGCTCACCTAGGCCTGAATTTTGAAGGATTAGTACTGCTCTATAGTAAAATTACCCCGCCTATAAGGCGCACCCAGACTCCAGGCTTATTCTATAAGGCAAAGGAGGCATCTGATTCACGTATAAGACGCGCCTTATACGCGGGAGATTACGGTAATACATGTTGCAGTACTGCATGAATAGTGAAATTTCTCATAATACCTCGTCCTCACTGGACTGGTCACCATGAGAAGATCCTCCCACGACTTGCACATGGACGGATGGAGGTTGTCCATTCGTTCCTGGTGGAGGTCCTACTGAAACTTGTACCTGGACTGGTCCTGCATCTTTTCCTTGTGGAGGTGCCTGCAGAAAAAGTAAAATTTTCCATGTGCTTCAAAAAATTGTCAGGCAGCTAGCAGGAAGTCTGTTACTGCGGGCTTTAGTACCATATTCAGCCACCAGGGTGCACCACTGTGGACTGCGGGATTTAGTACCTTATTCAGCCACCAGGGGGACCATTATGGGCTACAATAGGTAAAATTTCCCTTCTACTGTTATATGCTAGAAAATATCTTCAGGAAGCGCAGTCATCAATAAAAAAGGGGAGATGAGAACTCAAAAATTACCTCGTCCTCACTGGACTCGTCAGTATCAGAAGATCCTCCCACAACTTGCACATGGACGGGTGGTCCCTTCTTTTCTGGTCGAGGTCCTCTTGAAACTTGCACCTGGACTGGAGCTCCATCTTTTACTTGTTGAGATCCCTGCAGAAAAAGTAAAATTTTCCATGTGCTTCAAAAAATTGTCAGGCAGCTAGCATGAAAGTCTGTTACTGATGGCTTTAGTACCATATTCAGCCACCAGGGTGCACCACTGTGGACTGCGGGAT
This sequence comes from Acholoe squamosa, assembly GCA_949317995.1. Taxonomy (NCBI): domain Eukaryota; kingdom Metazoa; phylum Annelida; class Polychaeta; order Phyllodocida; family Polynoidae; genus Acholoe; species Acholoe squamosa. The sequence goes on along the minus strand of OX439037.1, from coordinate 40,247,181 downwards.
TCAGTACCTTATTCAGCCACCAGGGGGGACCATTATGGGCTACAATAGGTAAAATTTCCCTTCAACTGTTATATGCTAGAAAATATCTTCAGGAAGCGCAGTCATCAATAAAAAAGGGGAGATGAGAACTCAAAAATTACCTCGTCCTCACTGGACTCGTCAGTATCAGAAGATCCTCCCACAACTTGCACATGGACGGGTGGTCCCTTCTTTTCTGGTCGAGGTCCTCTTGAAACTTGCACCTGGACTGGAGCTCCATCTTTTACTTGTTGAGGTGCCTGCAGAAAGAGTAAAATTTTCCATGTGTTTCAAATAATTGTCAGGCAGCAGCTAGCTAGCATGAAAGTCAGTTACTGCGGGATTTAGTACCTTAATTAGCCACAATTATGGACTGCGGGATTTATTAGCTTATTTAGCCACCAGGGGGCACAATAATGGGCTATAATAGGTCAAATCTGCCTTCAACTGTTATATACCGTAATCTCCCGCGTAGAAGACGCATTGCGCGTATAAGACGCACCCCAAACTCAGCACATGCATTTTCGCGTATAAGACGCACATTTTAATGCTGATATTTGTAAGATTAGTACTGTTCTATAGTAAAATTACCCCTCGTATAAGACGCACCCTGAACTTCAGAAAATCCTATAAGACTCCCCAGAATTTTGTTTGGCGTAGAGGACGCGTCTTATACGCGGGAGTTTACGGTACTAGAAAATTTCTTCAGTAAGCGCAGTGAAGAATAAAAAAGGCGACTAGAGAACTCAATTAATACCTCATCCTCACTGGACTCGTCAGGATCAGAAGATCCTCCCTCGACTTGCACATGGACGGGTGGTACCTTCTTTCCTGGTCGAGGTCCTCCAGAAACTTGCACCTGGACTCGTCCTCCATCTTTTCCTTTTGGAGGTGCCTGCAGAAAGAGTAAAATTTTCCATGTGCTTACAAGAATTCTCCGGCAGCTAGCATGAAGGTCAGATAAGGCGGGATTTAGTACCTTATTTAGCCCACACATGGAACCATTATGGACTGCGGGATTTAGTACCTTATTTAGCCACCGGGGGGCACTTTCGCTAAAAAAGGAAAAAAACATGAGATGAAAGGTTCCAAATTTTGCATGGTCTGGCAAGGTAAGATATACTTACCCGTAGAGCTGGATTTTTGTTTAGGAAAGCCTGCACCCGTTTTTGACTCTGTACCACCTTAGGAAGATCCGAAAAGTAACATTGGCCAACAAAAAAGAGGGCTCGAATGTAGCAGTCTGGAAGGAAAATACAAAAAATTTCTTTTCATAACGAGGATAAGAGGCAATTCTGGTCTAAGGGAGTGGTCATTATTGACGGCAGTCAACATTTTTTGCGTGTTTTTTGGGGTCAAAATTATTTTTGCCCCCCCCCTCAGGAGGGGTCTGAAAATTTTACGTCCCCCCCTCAAACCCACCCTCCCCCCCTGTTGATAAATAATCACCATTCCCTAAAGACACCACAATGCATATGAAAAGAACCTGCTGTACCGAAAATCCCCGGTCATAAGCCAATTTTTTTTTCTATTTTTGGCCCAAACGGGCTTTTAAATTTTTTTCGCGTCGAAAATTGGACCCTAAGACCGGTTCTTCTGATTTTTCTCAACTCTTGTGACCGGGGTTTTATGGTATAAACAATCTTTATTTTTTCAACGACAAGTACCAAGTGAAGGTTATCGGAAGGTGTAGCTTGGTTTGTCTCAAATAAAGTAATTTTAACTTTTCTTCACTTTACAAGCGGAAGCAAAATAAAGCGTCGTCATTTTTTACTTTGCTTAAAGGAGCTCTGAATCGGCTATGTCCGCCACAGTGCTAACGTCGGCGGACGTAGTTCCTTTATTCAGAGCGCCTTTAAGATTCCCCTCAAATACTTACCACTAGCTCTTCTTTTACGCATGATTCTCTTCTGGTACTCCCTGTGAATACTTTTCATAGTCTTCTCTGCCTTTTTAGGCATTATGAGTTTGTCTGTTGAGTGAAAAAGGCAGATATATGAAACGAAAGTTCCTTTATTTTTTTTTTATTAATCTATTCCTCTTTTCCTTTCTACTGAGGGTAGATAAACCGATGAGGTATTAATTTGCATTTTGCACAATAAAGGACACAAGGTTCAGGGTTTTCATCTCATGGTTTCAGAGTATTTATTCTTCACTATAGTAAAAACATAAAATGTACAGAAGACCGAGTTCGAGTACATAGAGAAAGAAGAAAAGCTAGGCTTTCCCTTGCAATGAGAGTGGAGCTTTTTAAAACAATTATTAACATTTCTTCTCATGCCTTAAAGAAAACAAATAAACAAATCAGAAGAGGTCCATGTACGAAAACCCAACTTAGCATGCTAAGAGTTGGATCTTATTAAACATCTTAATAGTTTAACAACAAGTCGCAATACTCCAAAGTAAGAACAAAACCGGCATTTTTTTTTTAAAGTTTCAGCCTCCTGAACTATTCAAAGTTTAGACCTATATAATTATAATTATACTCTACTTAAGGGTCAAGATGTTTTCTGTCACTTTTAACTTACTGTAACATCCCACGTATAAGGCGCGTCTTATACGTCAAAAAAATGCTGCTGAGTGTAATACGTGGGAGGGACATTGCCTTTAGTTTTGGGTTTTCCTTAAAGGGGGGGGGGGGTATTTTGATTATAGAACAGTACAAAATTAACAAAATTCTGCCCTTAGGGGTGCGCCTTATACTTGGGACAGGCCTCTCTTATTTTGGGGTGCGCCTCATACGCAGGCTGCTCCTTATATGCGGGAGATTACGGTAGTAATGAACAAAAGTGGTCTAGATTTTTTAATGTAGCTTCCCAAAGCTAAACTCCTCTCCACATAGGCCCAAACATTGCTCAGTGTGGTATGACATTAGAAACAAACAAACAGAAGTTGTGCTGAATAAAAGGTTTATGCAAACTACCAAAAAAGATGATGTATCCAGTTGGATTATGAGCGACCATAGATGTAGGCATTCTCATAAATAAACTTTATGGGTATGAATTATGCACTCTCTATCAACAACTCAGGTTAGAATTTTTTTTCAGAATAAAAAACAGCCCTAAACTGTCAGAAAGAGCAAATATTTTAACTGATGTTTTTTACATTTATACTTTGTTCTTAAGTGGTAAAGTGTGCACTATTTTAATGTCACACCATCTACCCTGTCCTTTAAGGAATCAGTATGGTATTTAAAATATTTTGTTTATATAGCATAATTTTTTGCTCAACTACAGCATTTCTCAAAATAAATTAAGGCAAAAACAACTTTTAGGTTCTGAACTTGTTCCTTAGAGCTAGAGGCAGGTCAGGTGTAGCATAATGCGACTTTTCTGATCCCACAAGTTAAAGAAGCACAATATATAGAAAAATTTAAGTGATACATCCAACTTTCTTGCTTAAAATATCAGATAAGATTAAAAGAGAGAAAAAAAAATAGAAAGGTTTAAATAAGATCTGCATCTCTCTGAACACGTTTGTGGCTTTCTTAGAGTTATATTTTCTATGCATAACTCATACATAATGCCATAACTGCAGTATCCCAGCAGGAGTATAAAAAGAAAGTCCCATACAACTTAGCTAGGCCTCAAGTATTAGCCTCAGAACAGATAATTTTATTTTTTTTAAAGTCTTTTCACAATGTTGTTTTTCTTTAAGTGGCCTGGCCCACTACCCTATACCTTAAACTATTTCCTAGTAAACCTTCATATCTTTATGGATTAAATCTGAGCGAAACTTATGATATTCTGCACTTTGCCTTAAACAGTTGAACATCTAAATCGGTATGGACAACTGGCTGCATAATGTGATAGGCTGCACAACTATTTACATGAATGGATGATTTCCAACTTTATAGTTGACTTAGTCAATTTGCTGCTGGGAAAATAAGTTTCACCCAACCTGGGTATCCCGTAAGTAGAGAGGCACAGAACGGACAGGCTCCTACGAAAGCGCGGGTACCCCTAGGTATGGATACTTCACTCCAGTACTTAATCGTTTTCTCAGAACATAGGTGACCACATGGCCTGAAGCTATGGGTAAGGCTCTCTGAGTCTAAAAACAGGCTTTTCTCTGCTCCCATCTGAAGGTTGACAATTGGTCCACTCTGTTTGCACTCAGCACAGTTCTCAGAAATTGAGTCTAAGTCTCCTGCGAAATAAAATACGTGCCCACAGCTCAAGTACACATACGGTCTTTTTCCTTTCTGCTTCATTGTTGTTATTGAACCCATATCGAGGACTACTGGCTCTTCAGTGAGCCTCTCTTTGGTTTCCCTCTCGTTACTTTTTCCTTGTGTTATGCGAAGTCCTGGTGTTGACCGCCAAACCAAAGTGGATCCACAAATGTCGATCAGTGTTCCGTCCTTCAATATGTTGTTTTCTCCCACAATAATATTCTTCTTTTCTTGAACTGATCGTGACTCTCTAAGTTCAAACAACCGGCCTCCAACTGACACTTCGTGCCAAACCCCTGGTTTTCCATTTGAAGAAAATTCGCCCACAGGATGCTGGACAAGGATGCCATTGGTTGTCAAACCATCTATCTCTCCTACACTGTACCACTTTATTCCCTTATCTTCGTTATATATCTTCCTAGAAGAGTCAAACCCCCCCGCGAAAATCCTCGCTACGTAAGGTGGATCCCGCTCTACTAGTATTCGACAGGCATACCGTGAAATGGTACTCTTGGTCACCGTGCACTCTGTACGCCTTGGGCCAGGTATTGTGTCCAAAACTATGAAGTCTATATCTGACTTTCCTGACCGTCCAATTTGGAACATGTCCATATCTGAAGCATAGTTAAATTCAATCCAATCAGCCTCGTCCCGATTAAGGAGGAAAGAAACAGAAGGTTTTTTTTTCTGTTCCCCCATGTCTGACTCTTGGTCCTTCACAATGTCTCTGATATTAACCGGCAATATTCCATTGCCTGTATTTCGCTGAATAAGTTCAAATTTGCTCCTTTCACGCCCTTTGTTACCATTTGGGAGAGCTCCATTGTATCCGAGAACTATAAGCTCTCCATACTTGACATGCGGATATTCAGTATGGCGAGGTGTCCTATCCTTAACGTCTGGCTTTTCCATATCTTCTCCCCCCTTTTCCGCACATCTTCTTACACCTTCCATCCCTTTTTCATCTCCAGCCCTCACTGACATCATGGGTGAACAGCTCCTCCTAACTTATTTTTCTTCTCTCCTGGTGTGAATTCGGCAAAAATCCTTGAAATGAAGTAAGAGGTTGAGTGAATTCCATGTTATGATAATATAGAACTGCATTTTTTTTTCAAATAGCCTATAGTCTCCACGGCCATTATTTATTCATAAAATAGCATTGTTAATTCTTTTTAGTCAATAGACGAGCATGGCGCACAGTTGAAGTGTTTGAACCCTGTAGGTCAGCATCATGTACACCCGGGGGGGGGGCACTTCATATGTATTGGTACAAGGGTGGACTTTCGAGGGTAAAATCTCCCTGACAAGGGTAAGAGCTGTCAGAGGCCCAGCCGCACACCCCCGTCAAAATAAATTCAAGTGCCCCCCCGGGCATGTACATGTACAATAGTGCCCTTGAAGAGTCGGGTTTGGGGTGTAACTCTAAAGCTCAGACCAATGCCATGGAGTGGGTGTGCACAAAAAATGAACGTCCAATAGCAAAACATATAGGAAAACTGAAATCAGCCTTTTTTTTAGCCTAGCAAATATTTTAGGCTAAATTCAAGCTCATATACTAGGTAAGATGGTATTTCAATAGGGTACAAAAAGACAAGTTTTTATCTGGAATCTCTTCAGTTTGAAATCAACAAAAATTATTAAGCTATTTTTTTCCCTTTTTTAAGGAAAACAGCAAAAAAAAAAAAAAAGTCAACACACTTTTCTAGGGAATAACTATTGGTTTAACATAAAGCAGAGCCAGACCAAAGCAGCGAGCATATTTCCCCCCGAAACTGAATTTTTGTTAAATAACCTTAGGGAGTGGGGGGGGGGGGCTGGTGGGTTTGAGGGGGGGTCAGAATTTTTTGAGGGGGGGTCAGAATTTTTTCAACCCCTTGACCGGGGGAGTCAGAACTTTTTTCAACACCTCT